>OZ035838.1:29172925-29522925 GCA_964034765.1 Knipowitschia caucasica | reverse complement strand
GTTAACTCTATTTATTTTCTTACTAATCCACTATCTCTTACGAACATTTTTCTACACCCGCCATTTGCAAAGTAAATGAAAGTCCTGATTAAAACACAAACAAATCATTATGATGTCATTTGAATATCACACCATTTTTGCAGTACAATGATATTGGACAAAATTAGCTAAAGTATATAATCAACAAGAATGGCAAATTAATGGGTTATATGTTGCTAGAATTGGGATAAAATGAAGATTTTTTTGTCTTTTTCTTTCTGTTTAGTTCATTCCGATATTGACAAATGTAACGCAATTCATGTAAGTAAGTAATGTAAGTAATGTTTATTTATAGAGCGCATTTTACAGACCAAGGTCCCCCAAAGCGCTTCACAATGTTCAGAGTTCAGATATTGTTCCAATCGTTCCACACACGGTGATGACAGAAGCGAGTCGCCGAACACACTGGCGCATCAGCCCCCAATCAACACCATCCATTCACTCTCATTTACATTCATACCTATTGTGCATGTTTTTAGTGGTAGGAGAAACCGGAGCACCCGGAGGAAACCTACGCAGACACAGGGAGAACATGCAAACTCCACTATCTTTGACTTTTAAGTTATGATTAAACTGCATCTAAACCTATTCCATCTCCCACATCTAGATGTCAGTCAAGTGCACGTTTGAATAGAAATATATGCGTTCAAAGGATTTCTATTTATCATGCGTTTGTGCTTCAACACTGCTGAATGACGGGTTGTGGGTCCAGGAAAAGGTCTGCACTCTCTTACTTTCGGAGGATTTGCCAGTATAATACAAAACATCTTAGGTTTAAGCCAATTCTGCGCTAAAAGGCGTCACACAATTGGATTTGTGTGGTCCTGTGCATTTTGCTTCACCGTATCAACCCGTGCTCTGTCTCCCACTTTACAGGTTGCCTTGGAAACTGTAACGGCCCAGTCGAAAAGAGAGTTGGTGAATGGTTACGCAGAATTGTGCTGTATGTTTGTGTGGATTATAATAGAATACGCACTATGGTACACAGATTATTGAAGCAAGATCATACAAAAACATTCCCCACGGATGTAGTCCTTGTGTTGTTGGATTGGATGTTATTTCCAGTCAATTATTAATAATATGTTTTATTATCCGGGACAAAGACCCAGATTATAAATATATACAAGTAACAGAAAGCTCGATGAATAGCTAATCACACCTTCAATTCAATTCCAATCCATTTATTTTTGTGTAGCCCTAAATCACAACAGTAGTAAGTAGAGGACCTTACAAAGTTCCCAATTCGCCAAAACAGATCAAAGAATCGAAGAGTTTGAACACAGGAAATCCAATAAAAACAAACACATACAAGCCATTTATGGATATTATATTATTAAATGTTGATAATTGTTAAAACATTTCCTGGGTCAGCACCACTGTCCTTAGACACCCCTACATCAACAACTCAAAAACTCCTGAACCTTAACTACATTATGTTCACAAACAAAATTATAGACATTGAATGCGCCATTGTTGTGAAATCATCAATGTACCTTCAACATCTAATTCTGCGTCTGTTTTCGTGAGCTTCGCAGTTTTGTATGTCTCTGCTAATTCTCTCCTTCAGTCATTTGTTTGAATGGTGCCTTGGTGGCAAATGCACACTGTAAAGATCAATCAAAGTGTTTATTTAACCTTGTCTTTCCCTCCTAATACGTCACTCCGCCTCTTGCCACATCCCAAGTGAAGGGTGCTGAATCTCATTTCCACATGCTTATGTTGTGAGATGCTGTGATTCATGAGTTGTCATTGGATGTGACTTTTGATTACGGCAAAAATGTTCTTCCTGTATTATTCATTTAACTCCATGGTACAAAAAGGCAATGGCCTCCATAGTTAAACCATTGATTGGAGCCCCTTTTCACTAGCGCAATTATAATGTAAGCATTGAAAGCTGGGGTAGCTACGATTGAAACCACAAATAATTTAACTACGTAAAACAATCAATATGTTTTTTAGGCCTCTGTTTCAGACAGAATAGTGAACAGGAGAGGACCTATCTCTCTCAGAACAAACAGAACAGCCAACCAGCTAAGTAGGCAAAAGATAAAAGTAATAAATAAACATTTATTAACACTTATGGACATTGGTCATCCTGCAACGCCATGAGGTATCTGTTTGTTATTGCATTTTAACAAATTATAATGATTAAATGTACTCACAAAACTATGTGCAAAGTGCAAGGTACAGTATAGGTTGACCGGTGTATCAATGTGCCGCTAATTTTTAAGCAATTCATAATAAAAGCTATTCCCAAATTAAAAAAAACAATACTGGAATGATGAACTCAAGATATTGTATTTGTCTGACAGTGGGGTAATTTCACCACCCTTTAGATGTGAAAATAGAATTGTTACATGAGCCCACAACTCCAAGACTACAGTATATAGACCTGGATTCCCATAAACATTTGTATTCCTCATATTATATTTGTTCTTAAAATGTTCTTTGTTTATTTTTTTGTTTTAAGTTCTCAGATTTTAGGCCTTCACATTCACAAAACACTTCCTAAAAAACACCATAATTTAACCACCATAATCTTACCCTTACTTTCTTACCCTTCAAAAAAATCATGGCATTACAAAATCCAAACAAAACCTTTCAAACAGTTCATGCCATGAGCACTTCGAGAGGCGGCTCATTGAGGCAGAACTTCCCTCTCAGGTGAGCAGTGGAGTGGATAAAACACTTCTCCTTTTGACTCCGGGCCAGAGAAATTCACGAGGAGACTAGTGAAGGATATGCACTTGTTATTTTCAAACGCTTAAATAACTGCAACAAAAAACATAGTCTATAACAGCAAAACATAATTTGATAGTAGTAGTAGTCTTAATCCTCTTTTTTTGTTATAACCCCAAACCTGTAAACACAAATGTGTAATGGCGCCAGCTTTGCCAACAACACATTCATCATATTTCCACCAATGTAATGACAAGTAGCATTGGGCCAATTTACTGAGCTGTAGCTATATGCTGAGATGAGTCATGCCGTCTTGAAATCCATTATATTGGCTGGTTCCAGTACTCGGCTAATCCCTTAACTGCACTATAGATTTTTTTCCCTCCCTCACTCACTATTATCGCTATAAGGTAATCCATTCTAAACAGCCTCTTTACTAGTTCTATATAATACATACACAATCACCTTACAGAAAATAGTGTGTCTTATACTCAGTACCCTCTAGTGTTTTGAATCAGGGAGACAAGAAGTAGAAAAGGATGTTTTCTTGTGGATTACTTTTTCATATCCGCACAAATCCCATGCAGAATTCCCCAAGCTAGACGTGTCTTTTGATTCCAGACCAATAGGGTATTTTGGTTCCCTGAAGAGGCTGCCATTCTACAGACTTTGCCTTCCCTCTTTCAGTTGGAAAATCGCACTCCACAGCAATGAAACATTTAGTCTAGAAGGAAAAAAGATTATGTTCATATGCATTATTTAGACAAGCCAATCGGGAGAAAGAAAATGTCACAGTTGCAAATCCATACGTAGTTAGTGGGTGTGAAAAAGGCAACGTGCCCCGAGGAAGTAACATCTTCTGGTATTTTAAAGTAATCCAAGTAAAGCTCATAAATAAGTCACGTAAGCATTGTTTTTTCACTCATGATACAGTATGTGCATGGGGCAAAAGTATGCAGCCCACTCTCTAAGTCAAATATCTATTTTATCACCATGGTCATGCGTAGGCAAATATACTGTTTAATGCTCTATATCTGTGGTCCGGAACTATAAATGCAACATGCAAATTAATAAAGAATACACCCTAACCCTAACCAAAACCCTCTGTGAATATTGTAATGCTGAAAGATCATGTATCATAAAGTGAAACAATTTAAAACTATTTTATAATAATTTAGTAGAAACCCGTGGGTTTTGTTACATTGACTAGTCCTTAACTTGTAAATACTTTATTCACCGGCATATTATCAACTTTATTCCACGTTGAACTACTGAACCATTGTTAAAGGCTAAAAACACAAGTTTTATCTCACCCTTTTCCTTTTACTTAATTTTACCTTGATCAGACATGTTCCCTCAGTGCAGAGTATTTTTTAATTCAGCTCTTTGACAGTTTTGTAAAGAGCTACAACACTGCTAAACACTTTCAGTCAAGTCAAAAGATGATTCATTATGATTATTCATTATGATGGGAGAAACTAAATGGTTCCTAAAGTAGCCCCATCTAGCAAACATTCTGGGAAACCTGCCATGTCATGCATAATTTAGCTCTTCAAAACATGGTAAATCCCTCATATTTCCCACATACTGTTTATTGGATCAAGAAAGCATTCATTTTCCTAACCTCATACAATGGAATTCATGGAAAATGGGGTATACCATGTTAAAATTGTGCATTAATTTATTTGAAGTTCAGCCCCTGCTGGTCTTCATGGCGATATCAATACATTCATGCATGTTCCGCAGATTGGCATTAAATCTGCGGAACTTTGTATTTTGCATTTTTCTCAACATTTTTTCTTCTCTTTTTTCAAAATCACACTTTAAAAGATTGAACAATAGCATATCCATGAGGTGGGACCCTCAAAACAGCAAGTTACATTGTGCACCTTAAAACATTCAGCCAGTCCTTCATAGAGAGGTGTCTCCTCACTTTGGACCAAGACAATGAAACACCTCTTCAGCTGAGAGATGATTTGATCACCCCGTGAGAAAAAGTGAGTACCAAGGATTTTTCTGGTGGTAACACGAGCCAAACCAGGTGACTCGGGATGCGTGGGGGGTGTATTGATCTATTGATGTAAGTTGTGCAAGGAAATTTACTTACTCGATGAGAGACCCCAGATAGGTTGGTTCATGAATTATATTTCAGTTGGAGGGCAGGTGTCAATAATAATAATATGAGAAAGCAGCAATTAGGAAAATATCCAAATGCTTTCCCAGACCATAATTTGATTGATTTTTGTATCTTGTAAAGTTCTTTCTACCAGACGCCATCATGCACATGTTTTTATCAAGTGTGGCTTTAGAGAGTTACCATAGCTACAAACAAATAGACAAAGATTTTTCATCTACCCTACACCACAAGTTTAAACTAAAGGTTCCTTGGAACGTTGTTATGTCACATGAACGCAAGATATTTGGTTCCAGTAAACTCCCGGTACAAAAACACTCTGTTATAAACTTTCAAAAAAGTGGTTAGCCTCACATTCAGGCCTACATTCGCCTCATTACACTAGATTGCAAGGTGACAATTAGAGCCTCAAATAGAGCGTTAGCATCATTGGCAAACCAGGGGTAAGATACAAACACGAAAACAAACAGGTGTGCTTTCTCCTTCTGCTCCAGTGGCGAAGGAGCGACGCGAGTGAGAGGGAACACAAATCAAAACAGGGAAAACACAAATCAGCTAAAAGCCTCGCTCCGGAGAAGAGATCCGTCCACTTCCAAGCACTATGGGCATGCAGGTTTATTCCTCAGTGACACCTCCCTGTTGTCTCTGGCTCCATACTAAATCAAACTGAAATGGCCTTCTCCGCCTCCTCCTCTGCTCCCGATGCTAGTGCACAGCAAACATTGATTCTATATGAGAGGAGTAGACCTGCACAAACACCGCTGACCCGTGTGATGGAGTTGTGCCGAGGATATTGCCCGTGTGTTTATTCTTGTGTGTGCACGCAGGCCATTACATGGATTTCACGCCACCGCTTATGCTGAATGCCTACGGAATATGTTCTGTATAACTCCACTTTTAATGCAGACAAGATTAAAAAGAGTTGCAGGTTCCTGTTAACTAAAAATAGACTTGATTTGCATGCAGCTTTGAACCCAATGTGTTGTAGCTCACACCCTGCTTTCACACTTTATAACTACTTCAATGTATGGCACTAAGGAATTATGCTCCCAAGTATTTTGTAAGTACGCAAAAATAGAAAATATATTAGGAGACTGTGTAGCTGGGAGTGCACAACCCCCAAATACCAGATAGCATCACAGATAGTATGCTAAACAGATGCACTTCAACGTCCATTGCATGCATTACTCAAGTAATCTGTCTGGAAATTTGTAATTGGAACGCCATTATGACCATACCATTTGGCTTACAGCACTTTTCATTATACATAATGGTGCTTCACATCAGGGATGTACCGATCCGATATTCAGTATCGGTATCAGGGGCCGATTTGGGTATTTTGTAAGGATCGGATAATATCTGATTTGTCAAATATGAAGCCCATTCACGCTTCTTTTCAGCATGCTCACACTTTACGGCTGCCGTAAACTAAATACAATGTAAAATTCCCCTTTTGAATGTTGTATTTGGAATAAGATTCTGTATGCTTGGTGAATTGTTGCTGCTGCTGCTGCACCAGCAAATAAAAGAAGGAGTACCATCCTCTATTTTTATATTATTGTTATTGAGTCGATTTAAGGTTAAATGTAGCAAAAATAGTTCAGTGTGGCAACAGTGGCTCAGTTGGTAGAGCATTGGCCTTTGGGCTTGAAGGTTGTGGGTTTGAGCCCACCACAAGACCTACTTCATAACTCCCACTGATGACTGTTGTCGTTGTGTCCTTGGGCAAGACACTTAACCCCACTTTGCCTGAAGCCCCCGCTGAAAGATCAAGGCTCCTGTGGACTCACCACCTGCAGGAGGATCAGTGAGGGGCTGGTGCTCTGTGTACTGGGTGCAGCTCTGACTGCCACCCCCCCGACCCAAAAATGGATTGATGGATGGACGCAGCAAAAATGCCTTGTTGTATTTGATTACTTTTGCTATCCGGGAGTTTACATTTACAGAGTTCACAAACTGGTTAAGTACTGCCTTTTGGTGGTCATTCAGTTATGTACTGTACCAGCTATTTTCTGAATGTTGAGGGCAGCTTTTTGATATTTGGTCCTCTTTGATGTTAAGTTTATGGTAAAGGTGAAATATTCAATACTGATGTGATTCTCACCTATGACTTAACTCAGTACTGTAGGTCTGTTATGCAAAAGCCAAACAATATTTTTGGTCATGTTATAATAAAAATAAAAAAATTCAAAGGAATACTAGTTGCAAAATATTTAATGCTTTAAAAATATTCGAAAAAATTGGATCGGTATTGGCAAAACAATATTTAAAAACATTGGAATCAGATCGGATTACAAAAAATCTGGATCGGTACATCCCTACTTCACATGGAGTTATTAATTCACCAAGCCATGCTACAAACATCACCAATCATTCACGCAGCCACTATGCAAAGTGTGTGAAGTGTCTTGCAAAAGGACACAATAACAGTTTACAAGAATAGTAAAGCACTTTCGAGGGAGCTTGGTCTCTGAATTGCGCTTACTCAGTGAAGTCCACGTTAAATCCCAGCTTAAGACGCACTCTTATCTTTGGCTTTCAAAACCAGATAGCAAGAGACAAGTTTTAGTTCATTTTTATTTGTAGATATACATATTTTGAACTTGTATTGCTGCTGTCTTTGTTATTGATGCTGTTTTTCAAAGTATAAATTCTATTTCAAATACAACATCTTGCAACACACCCACATCTACAATTCAACCATAACTCCTCCCTAAAGCAAACACTTGTGTTTTGACCTCTGACATGGAAGTGGCCAACATGTCCTGAATGAATGCAGTCTGGCACGGATGAAGAGAGAATCTCCCATGTCTGATCGATGGGACATCTCTGATGAATGGTGTAGAATTAGCACAGGCGGATAAATAGGAACTTGATTAAATCACTGAGCATTTAGATGGTGCTTGGTTAATAACAATTAGGACAATGAGATAAAGAGCAGTGGTTACAGTTCATAAAAGCGAATGGGCATTTATTATGGAGAACATGCATGCTCTGCAATCTCTGTGATAAATGAGTGCCCACAAGCTGCTAATGATGCATGTGTTATTGTCTTCAAACAAGAATCATGTAAGGTCGATGATTCTGCAGGAGATCTGAGCTAAAGAGGAAGAAATGAAAAGATAAAAAAGGTGAATTGTTAGCTATCTCCTATGTACTGTAAGTAAGTAAGACATCTTTATTTATATCGCAGATTTCACATACCAAGGTCACGCAAAAAGCTTTACTGTTTTGGAGTACCGATATTTTTTTCATTCACTCCACACAAGTGATGACAGATTTGGAATGGAGTTTGAAATGACAAAATTATACTTATACTGCTCCACAACAAGATGAACGATACTTAAAAATCTCCTACAATCAAATAAAGAATATTTTTACCAAGTGCAAGGGTATTGTTTTTCTTTTTGCTTACTTTTAATACTTTTTTGTTGGAGTGATAGCTAAATGCTATTTGTGACAAATAGAAAAATCTGTGATCAGTTGAATATCAAGAGCTGGGAGATCAGACTCTATAGGGCACTGCGGAATGGGCCATTAAAGTAAATGTTATCATGCAATGTATAAGATGTCCTCCCCATCAAACGTGGTATGGCCACAACACCCACTGACTTGCCAATGTCCTGCACCCTGCTGAGCATTTGACGCACTACGCAAACATTGAACCCGGCCATGCAATCGATAATGATGTAGCTTTTTACACAAAGCACCTGTCTCTTTCTCTGCTGTGTCGGTTTGATGAGCTGCTGAAGCAAAGAAGACCTTCACCACTCTTTCCCTTCATCGTGGCCACCTTTTAAAAGGCTCTGATCCTTTGCTATCAATTACCTAAGTGTAAGTGGACTAATTCTACAGTCTGCCTCGGGTACTGTGCCTGTGCCGAGCATATGTTCAGCATCAAATTTGTGCAGCTTTGAAGTGGACCTGCCAATTACAGACGCAGAAACGCCATCAAGAAAACTCTTGAGCCCCATCGTGCTGCTTTATTTTACAAACATTATGTACAAGCACAAAGTGTGTTCACAAAGATCCCCGCCTCTTTTCAACCAGAAACAATGTGACGTTAATCCTTGTACAAAACAGACACTAATCCACATAAAACAGGGATTGAGTGTGCACAAAACAGAAATAAAGGAATACATGGGGAAGAGAAGAAATGAAAGCTTGTTCATAGGCACCAACTTGTGATCTTTGTTGATGTAAATATAAATGTACACTTTATTTATCGCTTTTGGAAACTTTGCCCTCTGCATTTGACCCATCCTGGAAAGCCACTTGGGCCTCTGTCAGGAGCAAACTGGGAGAGTAGGGAGGGTGTTCCTGCTAGAGGTTATGAATAATTTAAGTAATAATTTAAATGATTATTGTCCGAACAGTATAAGAATATTGCACTAAAATAATGTAAAAATGCACTTCTTCTATTGATCAGTTTTGTAATATAACCAAGTTTGAAATTTCAGTTTCGGACAACAGAATGGTACACTCCAAAATGCTTCTACTTGTGAGGGCCACTAATGAATTGTAAAGTTGTTATTGATCATCTTGTGACGGAAAATACATCAGTAGTTATATTACATAAGAAGTACGAAATAAATCTCATGACAATAGTGGTGACAATGCAATGTGGATTTCACTGAGTAATGAGTCCAACTGTAAACACTTTACGATGCATTATTTAAAAAAAGTTTGGTTTTGACAACTGATAAATGCGTCTGCATTTTAATTAGACAGTTACCCATTTTACTGCACAATTTTTGATCGTTTGATAATAAATGAGCAATAGTGAGAAATGTAGTAAATGACAGAGTTGTAGGATGCCCACATATGGACATCCGGGCCCACCCACTCAGTCATAGTCTGGCCAGTGTGAAAAGGAGTGAATGGGGAACTTGTTTGTATGACCTATTTTTGGGAGTTTTTTTTTTTTTAATGGGTTAGGGTTATGGAGAGGAAATACGCAGATTTTGAAGCACTGCTCACTGAAGTGTAAAGGTCACTGAATATGAATGCATTTTTAATTAGAGATTACAGGGAAGTAGTAGAGGGGGTGGCAACTGACTCTCTACACCTATCAAAATGTTCATCCGTGGAAGCAAATACATTTATCCACCACGAGTGAGTAGAGAAGCCAGAAAGTGTTTTTCTACTTAAACTGTTATTCCCTCAGATAATACTGGTACAAAGATGTAGATCAAGGATTTCAAACTTGTTTCAGAAAGGGCCTTGTGGCTGCAGGTTTTCATTCAAACCAAGCAGGATCACATGTGTGTTTACATTGATATTGTGTCCCATATAAATATTGAGGTCACTTGTCTTTTTGCACTTAGCTCAGCTCCACCTCCCATGCTGTGTGATCCCATCCCATAACTGTGCTATTGCTAGTGGTAAAAAAAGTGGCAGTGGACAAAATATTAAACCCTGGACCATTTAAATATTTGTGCAAAATATCAGTTATAAAAATAAATAACCTAAAACTTTTACCATCCATATACTAATAGTTATGGATTAAGATAACATAACATAAGAGGGCTTTTATCCGCCCCACATTCGAGAAAAGTCAGTGTTATAGCAAACATTGACAAATTAAAGGGGCCCTCAAAACAAGATAGATAAATAAGATGACACAATAAACAGCTGCAAATATTAGATAATGAATTGCATATGTATTTGTAACAATCTTAGCAACAGTAAAAAAAAACATAAGCCATAAAACTGTATTTGTATAACTAGATTAACATATGCACCTGATCACCTGTTTGTTTTTCTGTCTGTCTGTCTGTCTGCAGGTAGAATTGCGCAATAACAACCAGACGAATTGATGGGCAGTAGATGAAATGTGATGGTGGAAGACATTTGAGTTTTTTAGATGGGTAATTTTGAGTAAATTATATCCGTTCAGGGATGCTGGTAATGTACAGAATATCTTTCCAATTAATTATGTTGAGACCAGCATCAAATTACTTTTGTGCCTACATGGCGGTGGTTCTATTGTCCCAGATGTCATTGAACACCACACACTTTCAATAGGCGGCCTCTCACCTTTGCTTACCCAACAGCAGCTGATGGGGGTTATCTGAGGAAGGCCTTAATTACATCAAAGACTCCAATCCAGAAGGCTGTGCAGATGACATTTACAAGAGGCCAACCGAGGCACTTAATTACACAGTTTGATAAAGTAGCAGAATCGCAGTGCCAGCCTGTACATCTCGCAAAAACAGGCCAAGAACAGCAGCCTGCGCAACCTTTCAGACCAGTCAAAACCAATGTGTTGCCGGTGACATTTTCTGCAGCCGGCACCTAATAACCGAGTGCCTATGCCAAATAATCGGAGTGAACAAGGCTGCTCCCCGTTACTTATTGAGCAGATGAGCTCACGGGCTTAAAAATGCATGAAGGTGGGGAGGAATGACTTCTGTGCACAAGAGGTACTGTTATTTGCTTTCAGGAGGCAATAAAAGCTGTGTTAGGCAACTCCCCTTTGCATTTCTGTGAAGCTTTAACTAAAAAGGAAAAAAACATCCTTGAATCCAGGTCGGAAACAAGCTGTGAAAAGCGCTTAGTGCCTTAATGCTTGCTAAAAAAAATCAAGTTGAAAATGTACGCCATGTCAAACAAAATAAACCCCAGCAATAATAGAGAAAAATAGAACCATAATAAGTCAAGTTTTGTCGTCAACAACCAAAAAATACTTTTCTTGTGCCAATTAACATGAAAGACCCGTGCACATTGGAGACGTGTGTATACTTTGAAAAAAAGACTATGACCAAACTAAGCTTGGATCTTTTAGTTAGTTAGTAATGTGTATTTATATCACAATTTTACCAACCAAGGTCACCCAAAGCGCTTTACAATTGTTGTTGAGTTCAGATATTTATCCATTCTCTCCACACACTCTCAAACACACCGGCGCATCAAAGCCCCCAATCAACACCACCCATTCACTCTCTCATTTATGGGTGGGAACCTAAGGATACCTCACGATACGATACACGATACAAAGCTCACGATAACAATATCATGATAACGATATCACGATAACGATATCACGATAACGATATCACGATATGACGATTATTAATATATTGGTCAGAAATATACAATATGCCAATTTACGGCATAAATAAAAGAAAAAATACTCTTTATTTCATGATAAATAAAATGGAGATGCGTAATGTAGCCATATATTAAGTATCGATACCAATTCAAAAAATAAAATGTGTAAAAAAAAAAAATTTTAAAAAAAAATTATTCCTTTTTTTTTTGTCAAAATTGATATCGATACTTGGCAAATGCATATCGATAATCGTATCGCAGGAGAAAGTATCGCGATATATCGAAAAATCGACCCCCTACTCTCATTACATACATACCTAATTTAGTTCTTAATGATACATTTTCTTTGTAGCTTGAAAGAATATCATGAAAGTAACATTCTGTGTGCAAATCAGACCACCACATGCTGTCTTCAACTTAGTATAAAACATGTTATATTGTGCATACCTGTAACAAAGGGCCATGTGAGTCACTATTTTACTGTTTGGGCTAAGAACTGATTGGCTGAGTGAGGGTTCATCACATGTGACAGAAGCCAATCCATGGGAAAACTAGAGATCGAGTGCCATTTTGTGTGCTTTCAAAGTTAGATACTCCGGCTTCAATGAAATGTAAACCAGTTAGCGTTTCTTCCTTTATCTCCATGCATTGTGTCTCCTTATGCTGATGCCTTTTTTGGCTGTCTGCTTGCGTTCTTGTTGTTGTAGGATGCAGAAAGGCTCTTGTCAGTGGGCTGCTTGTCTGTCAGTTTGGGGAACAGAGTCTCTCTCAGACGTGAGGACCAACATGCAACAAGAGCACCAACTCCCTGGCCCTTATTGTTGAGAAAACGGAGCCAGCCACGTCCATAAGTGGATGTACACTTTTGGAGGCGTTGTCTGTCACTTTTTGAGACAGTCCCAAACTCACACCTCACATGTTTTGACATTTCGATGATAGACTTATGCATGTGTAAAAGCAGATTGTGAGGTGAATGTGTAGCATTGAGACAATTTATCACTGATCAAAAAAGTGAATTTGTTCAAAATAAAACATTTTAATAAATTAAGGCTCATAATTTTATTCCATGATGTGCCTTTGCATTACCTCATATAAATATAATAAGGTTTTGTAGATCGTGTACTGTATGTCCTTTGTTCTTTGAGTCAAAAGAAAAATTCCTTTCATTAAAAGCAATGTCTCCGGACGTTCTTATTTCATCATGCACCTTGACCTTGTGCTCTGCGTGTAACCACTTTTCTGCTCCCAGTGCAACCGAGCCTCAAAAGCAGGGCCGTTTCCTTTTTCTTCTTGTTATTAGCAATAAAGCATGATGCAAACAGTGGAAGATTCTGAAGCCAGAGCTTTTTATCCACTCAGGGAACAAATTCATCACAACATACAAAATTGATAACGCAATGCACTTTGGCTCATGGAGACTTCTCAGAGTCCTTTGCAGAAAAAAGCTTAAAATGGTTTGAGATGTAAAATTGAAATATCCCTGCCTGAAATGCTCAATGCAACAGTCCTTGAATACAAATGATTGCATTGAATTCAAGATTGTATTGTGTTTACTCTCACAAACTGTGCAAAATAATTTATTTTGGTTTGATGGTCCTCGGCATTGATATCAAATTGGATCGGCGACAGTGAAAAGAATTTCGCAATACAGAAACACAACATTGATGAAAAAGCTCCATGTGCGATATTTATGCATACATTTACTGCACATACAGAAATGTAAAGTTCCTGCATCACACATCTCCAAAATGCTAACCTAAACATCTTATTGAGCTAACTCCTTACACCCAAGTAAACATTGTACATCTTCAAATACTGCTTAGCCTTTGTATGCCCACAACACAAGCAGCAAAATTGTGTTACTCTGAGGGTGTAAATGAACAGCCGAAGACTACCTCATGGGGTGATTTGTATGCAATCTTAAATTTGATGAACATGACTGGCAACATGAAAAGAGAAATCTAGTCTGCTCACTTTCCTTGTCAAATATATTATCTCTATGCCTCATGGAAATCCCGCTTTGAATTCTCTTTTCTGGCCCAGATCTGTCCAGTTAAATAGATGACTGGTCTATTACTGGCTGTATAGGGTTCAGATGCAAAGGTATCTGAGATGACATGTGTCTTACAGGTCTTTTCATGCGGGTGGTTGGCCGCGCAGCATGTGGTCTTGAATGCCAGAAATGAAGAAAACGGTGTGGATATCTGCAGCAAAGTTCATGCTGTGATCAACTCTGATCGTCCGTGGCGAAGGCGAAAACTATATGTGTTGAGAGAGAGTTATGATCTTACTCAACTCCTGTCTCTTTGATGTAATTGTAAAAAAATACTGAAATTATTTGAACAAAAGATACAACATTCTGTCTACATCTTATTAGAAACCATTTTACCAGTGGTTCAAACGTATGTTGCCGTACGTACTAGAACAGGATTCCACATCCTCTGCTTTGCTCAACTGTGCCCCAGCTCTGCAGCATCGGCGGCGTCCGAAAGTTTGAACTAGGGAACTTATCCGCCTGTGTGCATCATACCAACCCCAACAGTTAAAATTGCTCTAAACAGGAAATACGAGAAAAAATTCACAGAGAAACAAAGTGATTATTTTCATATAGTAAACCAATTAAATGTGAAACCAGACCTTCACTTTTTTTTCTCTCATGTTTCATTTTCCGAAAAAAATTGACATCACGTCCGTTACACATTTTTCAAGGGTGATTTAAATTTTTCTTGATTTTTATTTGTGAATGACTCCTTTTTAAATCAAGTGATTAGCCATTAATCAAGCCAAGTTAGCCATGTCAATCTTGTGGGAGTTCATCTGCCGCTTTTTCAGACCGTTTCCTTTTCTATGTAACTGGTAGAATGATCAAATCAGAGGCTGATTTGGTTGTTTGAAATTTTGCCAAGGATGTATTTGTCAATCTTTTATTTTGATTTTATCCACAAAATCTCTTCGATATGTCTTTGCTTGAATTTTTTTTTCCAATCACTGATAGCAAATGTTGTTTTTGAGTTTTAAAATCCAGATATTTTGATTGACACTTTACTGTGAACACACCCAAATACGTGCATGTAAAAACTAGTGATAGAAGCAAACCGTTCTACAGAAAAAAAACAATGTGGAAAAAAAAAATGTCATTTTGTGTGCTTTGAATATTAGGTGGAACTTTTTCTCCAGTGGCCTTGAATAAAACCTGCTTGGACAGATGGTATGCGCATTATCCCGCTCATATTTTAGAATCATGCATTTTTTAAGCATATACATTAAAATGTGCTAATACTAGAACATGCATGAGCAAAAGGTTAAACATATTAAAAAGCCATTAGTGATTCTGCTCTACGTCTGCTGGTACTGCCTCCTCAACTACCTGGCTTCGCAAAGATGTATATTGCAAAAGCATAAAATATACAACAACTTGAAGGAGAGGAAAAAATGTTGTTAAAAAAATGTAGTTGTAACCACTCGCTGTCAGCGTTCAGGAAGCTTTGCCCCCTGCTCCATGCTGATTTCCAAACACGGCATCATCCGACTCTTAAAAACACGTTTGTCTCTTCCATTTCACGTCCTTTTAATCAGCTCCCGTCTTAAAGGCATGGACCTCATTTTTCAATTAGGACGCATACTTACTCACGCTCCACCGGCTACCATCGCTCTCATCTCCATGGCCCCGCCCTCCCTGCTCATGCTAATAGGAACGAGCCAGAGAGTGCAAGTGCAGGCGGGGGATAGAGACGCCATTGTAGCAGATAGGCTCTGATGGATGAAGCACAGTTGTATTGGTGGAGAGAAGCACTACGCTCATCCATTCTCTCTTTTACTTTAGTTTATTACTCAGAGCCCCATAAAGATGGAGTTATAAGACCCCAGAGATTTATATTCATAAATGAATATATGCTAAATGAAATAAGATAATGCATGCATGTTTTATTTCTGACATCTGCAGTGGCTTAATGCTGAAGAGGCAGGCGGCAAAGTTGGCTACGGATGTTTTTTTTTTGTTTTTTTTTCTTGATGTGACCCAGTTGGAAAGTACATTGACTATGCAAGTATGAGGAAAGCAGAGGAGAAAGTTGGCAACTTATGACTGTGGAATTATTGCAGTGGTATATTATTTATCAGATTGAGAAGAAAAAAATCAAATGGCTCAGAAGCAAATAAAATGTAACAATAACAGAATTAAAGACAAGATGTGCTTTGAGCTGGAGCAGATTGCATTGGAATTATGCTTAAATTCAGACATGATATAAATGAACACCTTTGGATAAGTGTTATGTTTTGGCATTGCACTCATCATTGTGCTCAGGACACAATGACCCTGCTGGTGGACGATGAGAAGTGGGCATATGATAAGCATAAGGAGACACTATTCACTAAAGAACAATTATTGTGTATACATTAAAAAAAGAAACTAGGCTTTAGAAAAGTGAAATGTATGGCTTCAGAATGTGTTCCCAGCAGTTAAATGAGCAATGATTAGGGGTGTAAAATTTGAATATTCAAAATTAGTTTGTGTCAATACTTGTGATTAGCCTTTAGCCTAATAACTTATGTGCTTCGTGACTGTGTTAAAATACAAAATAAATACTAAAAGCAATATGACTAATACATAATAACAACACAATAAAATTACTGAATTTAAAATCAGAAATGAGTTTGAAAGAAACAAACATTAAGGGATGAGTGAAATGGAGTCTGCTGGTTACCATGGCGACAGGCAAGAAGAGATTCCTTTGCATTCTTGACCATTAAACAGGGTGTTGGGAAGATGGACTGCGCAGCACTTAGGCTTATTGCAGCGGCTGAAACAGATATTTAATATGGGGGATATGGGTCTGGGCAGCAAAATAGTGGACGCTGTGCTCAATGCTTATAAAAGAAAGCTCCTAAAATGTTGCTTCACCTGTATAGTAAAATATGTTAATATTTAGCCTGTTAAAAGTGGCACTCTGCTTAAAAGACTTTGGGGTTGTTATATAATGCCAAATAGCAGGTTTCTACATGAAAGGATTGATGATTATTGATTATGTATATAAAGAACAAGTTATATTAGGCAGTTATTGAATATATGTTATATATCAAACTGCCTTAATAATTCTTTGTTATGCCTGGAATGTTCCAAAGTATGGTATACTATTTTCTATATACAGAGGCATATTTTGTTGTGTTCCAACCACAAACAGAACGTTTTTATTTTTATTTGTTGCGAAAGAACACCATTAAGTGTAGACACTGATTTAATCTCAGTATATTTTCAGCTAATATGTGATGGCGTCAGAGGTTAGATAAGAGGAGGACATTGGTCATTAAACAGCATCATGAAATACAAGGAACCCACCAGTGCAGGTGAAGCAGGGAATTTGGGGTGAAGTTTAAAACATTGTCAGGTTACACACAACTTTGGACATCCCACAGAGCACTCTTTTATCCATCATCCAGAAATGGAAATAGTATGACACACACAACTGCAAAAACCTGTCATCTACACAAACAAACAGCTCATAAGGCAAGCAGAAACTTTGGAGGAGCTACAAATGGGGACATGGGGAAATATGGAGAAATCTGGTCTTTATGGGCGAGTGGCCAATGCGACATGTTATGTGTGGTGGAAAACTAACACGGCTCATCACTCTGATTTTCTTCAGCAGGGACAGCGTTGATGGGAAGGTGGATGGAGGACTATCTAGAAGGAAAAACTAGCTTGGATGTCAAACTAGCTTGGACCATCTGGAAAATTCTCCAAAACATAAAGCAAAGGGAGTTTGAGATGTTTTCTCTTTTTCAATAACTAGCGTTTGATAATCTGGAAATATCTATTGTTGATTAGTAAGTTTGGATAACTTATCTACTGTACCTTTAAATGACTTAGGCTATAGATGAGCTTTTCCCCCTACTTAACTAGCCAACGTTTATTATCTAATTTCCATTTTCATTTAAGTCGTCAGAAAAACACTGAACCTCTCATGATGATCTATAGAACCGGCAGAGGAGTAATTGAACAAGATTAAAACAATAAATCTTCAGCCAGATTTGTTTTCACACATGCATATCTTTGGCAAATAACAATTCCCCTTCATTAACAGTGTTGAAAAAAATGTATACATTGGAGGCTGTCCAGAATGTGTTTTTTTTTTGTGTAAGCGAGTTTATCCATGTGTTGATTCCAAGCCCAGCGCTAATTTGAATGTGTAAGTGAAGAGAACAGGTCTCGCCGAGGGCTGCGGATCATTATCTGCAGCCTTTGTGGCAGGAAGCCTAGCACTTCAGAGGCAGAACAGTCAAAGAACTCATATGAGCCACAAGGAAATTGTAACTGTAGTTCAAAGAAATAACTCAAAAAGAAAATAATAAAACAGAGCAACGGTTTTGGACTCCATTATATTAGTAAAAGATGAAACTGAGTTGGCTGTTCAATATGGGAAAAGAAGCATTCTGCTGTCACAACTCATGAAGGCCTTAGAAAATATTTACCTTCCTAAAAGGAGAGAGGCAGATCAAAAACAATTGAAGCCATACATCCGTGGACATTTCACATGTTGTGGTACTAACAATAAGTTGAAGGAACGATCCCTGATATCCCTAAATCAAACCTGGTATTTTGTGACTTTTTGAAAATAACATTAAATTCCTTATGCATTTTAAAATTGAATCAATTGTGAAGTATAAGTGAAACTACAACTAAGCACTCCTGAGAATTGTCAGTCCTATCCACACACCATACATCGATCTATTTCACCTTGGGCCTTTTAAATTATTAGCTGAAAATTCTCCACATTCTATTCAGCACCTTCTGTTTACCTCTCTTTTCAATTAGGATCCATTCTAACCAAGGGGCCAGATGCATATCGCCTGTGCCCATGGCAGAGGTCAAAGCTGGGGGTGTTTCCAGCGCCACGTGAGTGAGGTGACAGGTAATTACTGGGATTGCACTCGCTGGAGCTCTCTGTGGTGCTAAGGGCAGCCCATAGGATTGATATTACTCAAACAGCCAGATTGATTTATAATACAACAAATGGTGCTCTGGTAATACATTCAATCTGCCATACAGTCAATACACCAAAGTGGGTATAGCCCCCATAGATTATTAGTTTGTTTTTCTCCATTCTGTGATAAGTCAACATGCGGTGAAAATGAAATACTATGTTATTTCTATATTCAAACAAAGACAACATCCTGATATAGTTTTACTTCACATATTGGCTTTTGTTTGATGCCTTCCCTTCATGTTATCACAGTAAGGACTGGAACAACAACAGAATAAACTTTAAAATACTTGGTGAAATTCAACATTGGGATACATGTGTTTAAGTGACTAATTGGATCCTAAAAGTAATATTGCTCATTAGAATTTTAAGACTACATGCTACATGGTTACGATATGCTGCAGCTAATATTAGTCAGTGCTTCAAAGCTCAGGGGACTTTGAATGGCATTTGATTTTTGTTAATTACATAGGATCCGGTTCTCAACCATCTGACAGTGTTGTTCCCACTTGTGACAACAGCAAACATAATGGACCTGCTGCTTCCCTGTGGAGCGCCCAAAACAGTCTCATTGCTCATTGTCTTGTTTTTATCTAGTCATGGTGTGTGGTCCTAAACCTCGCGGGCCATTTTATGTGTCTCCAGCGAGGCACATCTCCAACATTCACAATCTCTCAAAAAGACTGAGAAAGCCCTGTCAGGTAATTAGCCTAATTAGCCGTTTGCTTGTATTTCCATTACCTCCCGAGGGCTCCCACTCCCCTCTCGTATGAGCCCGAGGACGCCGCCATTAATATCATTCTTCCACGGGCCATAAAGCATTTTACGTCACTATGACAAAGGTCTCCGAGGCAGTCCGCCAATGAGGTGATCAGAACTTCAGGGTGAATTTCTCTTTCTTTTTTTTCTTTTTTTATAAAACCAGAAACCAGGAATGGACCGGATGCTAAAAATTAGGTGCATCCCGCATCAAGGTGTTTTTCTGGTCAATGATAAGCTTTGTCACATAAACTAGTGTGATTCCTGAGGAAGTTTAAAGATGCAGTAGCCAAAAAAAATCTTAAAAAATAGATGTTGTATGTCCCAATGAAAAGATTCTTGTAAAAGTAAAATGTTGAGAACAAATCATCTTATTAGAAAACATAAAAAGATATTTAGCATATGTTTGCATAGCTTTCTGAAAAAGAATAAGAACAAGTTTTCTCATTCATGTTTTTTGGTCCTCTGTAACATTATTACAATGGACAAAAATAAATGAATGAGAAAACTACTAGATGGATTGAATGATATAGTTAAAGTTTTGTGGTTTGAACGTAAATTACCCCAGCTTTATATGTAGTTAGAGAAAATGTTTTTTAAAAATCCAAAGTTCTAACGCTGTTCAAGCATATTTATACGAGCACTTCTTTTTGTGTCTTGATAAAGGTTTTGTATTAGCAATATGCAACTACTTGTGAACCCTGTGTCCTTTGTTTATTCTGACAAAGTTAACAATATTTTCGTATTATTTAGAGTAATCTCTACTCTAACATATATATTGTACACATAATGTATTGATCATCATTTATTAAGCAGCTACTACCTATGTTAAATTCTTGCTGAGATCAAAGGTTATGATGAAACCTGCATGCCAAAGGTGGCAGACCGTATGAGAATTATAGGCACTTTCCTAATTCATACAAATTTGGAAACAGAAACGCACTGTAAAACTAAACATATCTTTTCATAAAGTGCAGTTATAAGGCAAAAAACTTTACCAAGTGTTCAGATCTTACATGATCTTCATACCTTGAAAACTGAACCGCTTTAAGTTCACCAATCAAATTTCAGACAGGCATCTAGGCACACCTATAAAAGGTCATACAATAAGCATCAGGGACTGCTTACCTTCGTAGACTGCCTTAAAGCCCTGGCCGCTAACCGCATAGTCCGACAGCAGCCATAGCGTGAGTCTAGATCCCGTGCTCACTATGGGGGCAGGCAGCTGGAACCCCGTTAACCTGAGAACAAATGGGCAGAAGGACAAAAACGGTCAGTAACACACACACACACACACACACACACACACACACACACACTAAACTGATCCAATCAACTGCACAGACGGCCGCAAGGTCAGATATGAAACCTGCTTCCATCAAAGCCTCCGTCCCCGCTGGCTTTCCACAGGAACATGTGCTCTAATGAGCTTTTGCATCACACATGGTACACATCCTTCAACGCGTTAAGTGTGTGCGTTCCATTCATAATATAATAGAGGAGACATATTGTACAAAACCGACCTTTTTGTAGCTTTTACCACCTTGTTCCCTCATCAAGAGTTGTTTTAAGATCCATTCATGCTAATATCAGATACTTTTGGCATTTAGATGTAACTCTGTCCCTTTTGACTAAAGGTCCTGCTACAGTTCTGTAATAGTATGATGTCATTGTACCACTATGACATCATGCTCAGTGCAGGTTTCAGAGCAGAGTATTGCTCCTAAAATAGTTTCTGCAATTTAATTGTGTGGCAATGTTTGCAGCCGGTAATCCTCAAACTTGAAAAAACAACTCTACATCTCCCTCTAGTGGCAGAATAGGACTAGCGAATTGTTTACCCTTTATAAACCTTCATTGAAGTGTTTTACGTCTTGTCTTTCAACTCACTTTTATTCCCTAGCTTTTAACGAGGTATTAATTGTATGGTCCTTCGTGTTTATATTTATACGTATTATTTTTATTGGTATTGCATATTTTTTATGTCTCTGCTCTTATTTCATTTTACTTGTTCTATTGTCGGCGAGCGAGTGAGATCTAATGGGGTGGTTTATACATCTTTTTTTTTTCTCACTTATTACCCGACTCACTTTGCAAATAGTCCTGCTTATAGAATGCACTATAACAGTGTCTCCCAAAGTGGGGTCCGCGGCCCCCTGGTGGGCCGCGAGGGTACTGCAGGGGGGCCGCGGGAGGTCATAAAAAAAAAAATAATAATAATATAATTATTTAATGTTAAATTTATAATGTTTTGTTTGTAATATTAAAATATTTGTGTTCATTATTTGACTTGAATAATCCACTGTAATCATTTTTGTATTACAATGTTTGTAGCAGAGGCTATTTCCCCAAAATAAAATAACCAGAAGAGCCTATTCTTAATGTTGTCTTCTTGGTTATTATTTTGGGGGGCCACGCAGACCCGTCAGATTTTTAAGGGGGCCTCGGTGTTACTGAGTTTGGGAATGGCTGCACTATAAAATTGAGGTGATTTGTATTATAAATTGAAGAAATAGTAATTGTAATCATCAAAAGAAGCATTACACATTGAAGCTGTAACTGCATTATTATAACTTGATCCAGAAAAATGTAGCACCAATTTTTTTTTTATAAACAGATACACTCAAAAACATTCCAGTCAATTAATGAAGTCCATACAACATGCATATTTCATCCACTGCAGTATACAGGCAGATATGTCTTCTTTATGTATTCAATTGATCATGTGTTTAATATTTACCACACCGTTACTGCCTATTTATGTGCCGGGATTATTTAACAACACAGTCATGAATCTGGGGAGACATAACCAAGTCCAACTGGGTCAAGAACAGTGACCTGTGTGATTAACAGTTGACATTTCAATGCTATTCCACCTGAAGGCAGCAGAAGAAGATGAATTATCCATACCACATGTAGATTATGCATAGGCCTGTCGCGATAGTCAATAAATCAATTAATCGCACGATAAATAAAATTTGCTCAATAACTTTTCTGGCCGCGATAAATCCATTTGCATGCTTGTTTGTTTCCCCCGTCTCTCTCCCCCTCTCTCTCGGGTCAGAGAGCCGCAAAGTGGTCACGGGAACATTAGCGGTCTAGCAAGCAGACGGAAATTACTCAAAAATACAAAATACAGCCAAAACAGGACCTAAACCAGGACTTAACCAGGATTGACAATGGGGGACACAGTAGTTGTGAACATATGCCGGCAGCTGAGTTCTCATTCAGGCTTGATTAGTGACTATACTAGCGCAGCTAGCGTTAGCGTGTTCGCCGATGCAGAAGTACCGTACCATACCAATAAAATAAACTTATGGCGCACCTCCGTGAACACATACTGCTGTTATATAAAGTCTCTAGAAGGTCTCTGAACACAGAGATGCTGCAGACTTGCATTCTTGGAGTAGAACTTTACACAAAAAACCCGCTAGCTTAGCTGTTAGCATCAAAGCCCGCCCCGCTACTTCCGGTGGGCGCTACCGCAGCAGGACTTCTGTACGCCCCATTGGTGAACCCACATGTCAGTCACTTGTCATTTGCCTGGTGTGTGGGGAGGTGGGACTACTCCTGAGAGATCCTGTCTTAAACCACACAAAGTCAACATGTTGGTATTTCTTTCTCGTAATCTGCCATAAAGTCTGAGAAATTATTGACATTTGAGGCATCTGTTTCATATTTTCTTTACAAAGGTCCTGGCAGTTTTATTCCTGGTCATTTTTTGTTAAGAGACTGAGTATTTTATTTATTGTTTTTGGTTGTTTGTAAATTTATTGTGTTCTAGCGTTAAATATTCGTTAAAAATAAAAGTTTATTTCTCTTTGAAAAGGTGTACCTGCATGATCATTGTAATCGATGCAAATGATCTCAGAACGACAATATAATCGCTTATCGCAATAATTTCTGAGACAATTAATCGTCCAGCAAAATTTGTTATCGTGACAGGCCTAATTATGCATGCACAGTCTTTGAAGTTGTGGCCAAGAGGACCGGGTGCTCAGTGACGCACACACTACTGCCTCACACGAGTATGCGTAAGATTTAAAACAAGATATCATTATTTTTTTACATGAATTAATACATTACAAAGATCAAAATGATAGCTTCTCACAGTAGGTCTTAAAATCTGCCCCTGTTTTTGAGAATTGACCGGTCGCGTTTGGAAGATATTGCCAGCGTTCCTTTTAGTATCGTGTGAAATGTCTCTCCGGCGTCATTTAACGGTTTTAGCTGAATGAGTTGAGGATATGTATGCATTCCATCACATCTCGTGTCAATGTTAAAAGTATGTTAAAATGAGACACTTAAAGCAAAGTGATTAATAAAGACTGACTAATGAAGTGGAAACAAGGTAAACTAATAATGCACTTTCATGAGAGGCGAGACTAGTCTTTTTAGCAGTGTGTGGCTACTACTCTGATATATCATCTGTCAGCCTCATACTAATAGTGCAACATGGTACACTCACACACAGGTTTGTCTCTGACTTTATGGAAGATTTACAGATAGCAATAAAAGGCTTGCTGCGTACCCTCGCAGTCCCTTATCTAATTCATTATGGAAACCCCACTTCCCAAATGGCACTTGAATTTATACTTCTCCTTCACAGATACAGTCATAAGCACACACTGTGCAATCTTTTCTTCTTTTATCTTTGCGCTGTGATGAGAAGCCTTAGATCTACACTTAATCCTTAAGGCAAGATACAGTGTTTTTTCTCCTTGTGGTCATATAGCACACACTGCTGAATTAATCAGATATTTAGAAAAATATATACTCTGTTTCAAGATTCAGAAAACAAAATGCAAACTAATAGAATTATCATTCAATATGCTGTTAAGTAGTTGAGAGATTCAATACAGAAGAGACGCCATCTCTGATTTTTTGTGGAAAACGAACAAACCCCCTATGGAACAGAAAAATAACATCATTACCATGGAAACAGACCAGCAAAGCACCTTTCAGATTGAAGGATGTCAGTAAGTGCTTCACAAAACAGTTCAAATGCACAAAAGAAAACTATTGATAGCCTGACAGGTAGACTTTTCACATTGGAAAGATATTGTAATGATATTGACGATATTTCAATACTGTGGTACTAAAAGTGCCTTGAAATTGTTGTTGTGTTAGAGTATTAAAATGGCAAAGTAGCTGTTAAAAAAAAAAGAAAAACAGAACAAAAAGCTGCTCATCATGCATAACAAAATATATTCAAGAGGTTAGAATCTATAAATACACAGATAGAACTATTAGAAAGACAATCTGGAAGGTGAAAACATTGTAAACTGCTTCAACCATAATCATCTGCAACAACAGGGACATGGCAACACCTGCAACTTTTAGGCAGATGTTTGGGAGCATTTTGGTTTGGCCATGTTCAAAGATGTTACTAAGACAATGGTGGACAACCTGTCACTGCAGCATGGTACGGAAAACACAAGCAACAAGCGCAGTCACCCTGCAAACCATGAAAAGTTTACAAAACAAGAAAGTCTGATCATGTATGTATGAATGCATAGCGTGTGACTCCAGGACAATTGTTCACAATTTGTATTGTCCATGTCATCATAT
Organism: Knipowitschia caucasica; assembly: GCA_964034765.1. Taxonomy (NCBI): domain Eukaryota; kingdom Metazoa; phylum Chordata; class Actinopteri; order Gobiiformes; family Gobiidae; genus Knipowitschia; species Knipowitschia caucasica. The sequence continues at coordinate 29,497,710 of OZ035838.1, read as the reverse complement.
TCCATACGTCATATATATAGTCTATAGATTCATAGACAATAAGAACAACGAAGATAAGGAAGACAAACAGTTGGTTGCTTCTGACATGAGCATTGCACATAAATAATACACCATAATGTCAGTGAACAAATATTATCTAACTGCATGGATGTTCCTGACTTAAGCTTATTCACAATATAGCGATAAATATCGTACAGTGAGATCACTATTGATATTGTATGTGTAGCCCTAATTCATGACTTTAGTGGGTAATGACCATAATATAATCTGTAATAACCAGATATTAATACCTGGATTAAATTAGGACCAGACACAAGAAGTACCCATCCCAGTAATCAAGAAATAGAATAATACAAGTAAAAAATAAATTTAAAGGCAAGTATTCAAATTTCACTGAAATGTACCAAAAAGACAAAATGCAGACACAATGAGTACTTAAGTTCTACCAAAGTTGGCATTTAATGCACCCTACGTTGCAGGCCTGTATCTATGCTTTAGTACCGCGGTAAAGAGGTCCGGCTTTCCAGAACCAGCGGTAAAGAGGTCCGCACGTAAAAAGAGGGGTGTCACATTATGCTGTTACTTACGGTAACACAGGAAAGCGAAGCCGCGGGGATGGGCCGCCACAATGCATTTTTTAACATGATTCTTTTTTTATACATAAAAAACCTTAGAAAAAGCTTTCACTGCACACTTGTTCACTGTGAAGCCCTCTATTATTGTGCAAAGTCACATTCACTTTTACTGTGGAAATTCCTAGAAAATAGGGGTCAAAGTGTGCAATAATGATCCAAAATGCACTTTTTAACCTGGATTTTAAAAAAAAGTAAAAAACCTTAGAAAAAGCTTTCACCGCACACTTGTTCACTGTGATGCCCTCTATTATTGTGCAAAGTCACATTCACTTTTACTGTGGAAATTCCTAGAAAATAGGGGTCAAAGTGTGCAATAATGATCCAAAATGCACTTTTTAACCTGGATTTTAAAAAAAAAGTAAAAAACCTTAGAAAAAGCTTTCACTGCACACTTGTTCACTGTGAAGCCCTCTATTATTGTGCAAAGTCACATTCACTTTTACTGTGGAAATTCCTAGAAAATAGGGGTCAAAGTGTGCAATAATGATCCAAAATGCACTTTTTAACCTGGATTTTAAAAAAAAAGTAAAAAACCTTAGAAAAAGCTTTCACCGCACACTTGTTCACTGTGATGCCCTCTATTATTGTGCAAAGTCACATTCACTTTTACTGTGGAAATTCCTAGAAAATAGGGGTCAAAGTGTGCAATAATGATCCAAAATGCACTTTTTAACCTGGATTTTAAAAAAAAAAGTAAAAAACCTTAGAAAAAGCTTTCACCGCACACTTGTTCACTGTGATGCCCTCTATTTATTGTGCAAAGTCACATTCACTTTTACTGTGGAAATTCCTAGAAAATAGGGGTCAAAGTGTGCAAAATGATCCAAAATGCACTTTTTAACCTGGATTTTAAAAAAAAAGTAAAAAACCTTAGAAAAAGCTTTCACTGCACACTTGTTCACTGTGATGCCCTCTACTATTGTGCAAAGTCACATTCACTTTTACTGTGGAAATTCCAAGAAAATAGGGGTCAAAGTGTGCAAAAATGATCCAAAATGCACTTTTTAACCTGGATTTTAAAAAAAAGTAAAAAACCTTAGAAAAAGCTTTCACTGCACACTTGTTCACTGTGATGCCCTCTACTATTGTGCAAAGTCACATTCACTTTTACTGTGGAAATTCCAAGAAAATAGGGGTCAAAGTGTGCAAAAATGATCCAAAATGCACTTTTTAACCTCGATTTTAAAAAAAAGTAAAAAACCTTAGAAAAAGCTTTCACTGCACACTTGTTCACTGTGGTGCCCTCTACTATTGTGCAAAGTCACATTCACTTTTACTGTGGAAATTCCAAGAAAATAGGGGTCAAAGTGTGCAATAATGATCCAAAATGCACTTTTTAACCTGGATTTTAAAAAAAAGTAAAAAACCTTAGAAAAAGCTTTCACTGCACACTTGTTCACTGCGATGCCCTCTACTATTGTGCAAAGTCACATTCACTTTTACTGTGGAAATTCCAAGAAAATAGGGGTCAAAGTGTGCAAAAATGATCCAAAATGCACTTTTTAACCTGGATTTTTAAAAAAAGTAAAAAACCTTAGAAAAAGCTTTCACTGCACACTTGTTCACTGTGATGCCCTCTACTATTGTGCAAAGTCACATTCACTTTTACTGTGGAAATTCCAAGAAAATAGGGGTCAAAGTGTGCAAAAATGATCCAAAATGCACTTTTTAACCTCGATTTTAAAAAAAAGTAAAAAACCTTAGAAAAAGCTTTCACTGCACACTTGTTCACTGTGATGCCCTCTACTATTGTGCAAAGTCACATTCACTTTTACTGTGGAAATTCCAAGAAAATAGGGGTCAAAGTGTGCAATAATGATCCAAAATGCACTTTTTAACCTGGATTTTAAAAAAAAGTAAAAAACCTTAGAAAAAGCTTTCACTGCACACTTGTTCACTGTGATGCCCTCTACTATTGTGCAAAGTCACATTCACTTTTACTGTGGAAATTCCAAGAAAATAGGGGTCAAAATGTGCAATAATGATCCAAAATGCACTTTTTAACCTGGATTTTAAAAAAGTAAAAAACCTTAGAAAAAGCTTTCACTGCACACTTGTTCACTGTGATGCCCTCTACTTATTGTGCAAAGTCACATTCACTTTTACTGTGGAAATTCCAAGAAAATAGGGGTCAAAGTGTGCAAAAATGATCCAAAATGCACTTTTTAACCTGGATTTTTAAAAAAGTAAAAAACCTTAGAAAAAGCTTTCACTGCACACTTGTTCACTGTGATGCCCTCTACTATTGTGCAAAGTCACATTCACTTTTACTGTGGAAATTCCAAGAAAATAGGGGTCAAAGTGTGCAATAATGATCCAAAATGCACTTTTTAACCTGGATTTTAAAAAAAAGTAAAAAACCTCAGAAAAAGCTTTCACTGCACACTTGTTCACTGTGATGCCCTCTACTATTGTGCAAAGTCACATTCACTTTTACTGTGGAAATTCCAAGAAAATAGGGGTCAAAGTGTGCAATAATGATCCAAAATGCACTTTTTAACCTGGATTTTAAAAAAAAGTAAAAAACCTTAGAAAAAACTTTCACCGCACACTTGTTCACTGTGATGCCCTCTACTATTGTGCAAAGTCACATTCACTTTTACTGTGGAAATTCCAAGAAAATAGGGGTCAAAGTGTGCAATAATGATCCAAAATGCACTTTTTAACCTGGATTTTAAAAAAAAGTAAAAAACCTTAGAAAAAGCTTTCACCGCACACTTGTTCACTGTGATGCCCTCTACTATTGTGCAAAGTCACATTCACTTTTACTGTGGAAATTCCAAGAAAATGGGGGTCAAAGTGTGCAAAAATGATCCAAAATGCACTTTTTAACCTGGATTTTAAAAAAAAGTAAAAAACCTTAGAAAAAGCTTTCACTGCACACTTGTTCACTGTAATGCCCTCTATTATTGTGCAAAGTCACATTCACTTTTACTGTGGAAATTCCAAGAAAATAGGGGTCAAAGTGTGCAAAAATGATCCAAAATGCACTTTTTAACCTGGATTTTAAAAAAAAGTAAAAAACCTTAGAAAAAGCTTTCACTGCACACTTTTTCACTGCGATGCCCTCTACTATTGTGCAAAGTCACATTCACTTTTACTGTGGAAATTCCAAGAAAATAGGGGTCAAAGTGTGCAATAATGATCCAAAATGCACTTTTTAACCTGGATTTTTAAAAAAAGTAAAAAACCTTAGAAAAAGCTTTCACTGCACACTTGTTCACTGTGATGCCCTCTACTATTGTGCAAAGTCACATTCACTTTTACTGTGGAAATTCCAAGAAAATGGGGTCAAAGTGTGCAAAAATGATCCAAAATGCACTTTTTAACCTGGATTTTAAAAAAAAGTAAAAAACCTTAGAAAAAGCTTTCACTGCACACTTGTTCACTGTGATGCCCTCTTTTATTGTGCAAAGTCACATTCACTTTTACTGTGGAAATTCCAAGAAAATAGGGGTCAAAGTGTGCAAAAATGATCCAAAATGCACTTTTTAACCTGGATTTTAAAAAAAGTAAAAAACCTTAGAAAAAGCTTTCACTGCACACTTGTTCACTGTGATGCCCTCTACTATTGTGCAAAGTCACATTCACTTTTACTGTGGAAATTCCAAGAAAATAGGGGTCAAAGTGTGCAATAATGATCCAAAATGCACTTTTTAACCTGGATTTTAAAAAAAAAGTAAAAAACCTTAGAAAAAGCTTTCACCGCACACTTGTTCACTGTGATGCCCTCTACTATTGTGCAAAGTCACATTCACTTTTACTGTGGAAATTCCAAGAAAATAGGGGTCAAAGTGTGCAATAATTATCCAAAATGCACTTTTTAACCTGGATTTTAGAAAAAAAGTAAAAAACCTTAGAAAAAGCTTTCACTGCACACTTGTTCACTGCGATGCCCTCTACTATTGTGCAAAGTCACATTCACTTTTACTGTGGAAATTCCAAGAAAATAGGGGTCAAAAGTGTGCAATAATGATCCAAAATGCACTTTTTAACCTGGATTTTTAAAAAAAAGTAAAAAAACCTTAGAAAAAGCTTTCACTGCACACTTGTTCACTGTGATGCCCTCTTTTATTGTGCAAAGTCACATTCACTTTTACTGTGGAAATTCCAAGAAAATAGGGGTCAAAGTGTGCAAAAATGATCCAAAATGCACTTTTTAACCTGGATTTAAAAAAAAGTAAAAAACCTTAGAAAAAGCTTTCACTGCACACTTGTTCACTGTGGTGCCCTCTACTATTGTGCAAAGTCACATTCACTTTTACTGTGGAAATTCCAAGAAAATAGGGGTCAAAGTGTGCAAAAATGATCCAAAATGCACTTTTTAACCCTGATTTTAAAAAAAAAGTAAAAAACCTTAGAAAAAGCTTTCACTGCACACTTGTTCACTGTGATGCCCTCTACTATTGTGCAAAGTCACATTCACTTTTACTGTGGAAATTCCAAGAAAATAGGGGTCAAAGTGTGCAAAAATGATCCAAAATGCACTTTTAACCTGGATTTTTTTAAAAAGTAAAAACCTTAGAAAAAGCTTTCACTGCACACTTGTTCACTGTGATGCCCTCTATATTGTGCAAAGTCACATTCACTTTTACTGTGGAAATTCCAAGAAAATAGGGGTCAAAGTGTGCAATAATGATCCCCAAAATGCACTTTTTAACCTGGGGATTATTTAAAAAAAGTTAAAAAACCTTAGAAAAAGCTTTCACTTTACACTTGTTCACTGTGAATGCCCTCTATTATTGTGCAAAGTCACATTCACTTTTTACTGTGGAAATTCCAAGAAAATATGGGGTCAAAGATGTGCAATAATGATCCAAAATGCACTTTTTAACCTGGATTTTTAAAAAAAGTAAATAACCTTAGTAAAAAGCTTTCACTGCCACACTTGGCTTCACTGTGATGCTCTACTATTGTGCACAGCTCACATTCACCTTTTACTGTGGAAATTCAAGAAAATCGGGGTCAAAGTTGTGAATAATGATCCAAAATGCACTTTTTGGAATTAAAAAAACAAACCTGGATTTCCAATTGAAAAAAAAAAAATCCTTAATGTCTCATTCAGTCTACAGTGAGGTTAGTACAGTAGGGAACCACACTATTGCAAATATAGTGTTGTGATTTAAACAAAAATTCTGGGGCGGGGAGATAAACTCTGGACCCGTGTGTCAATGGGTGAGACTCAAGGTGTAGTGAATGTCCCCAAAGATTGGAACCAAACCTACACCATTGCGATCAGGTATAAGGATGCGTGCAATACCTGTTTTGCTAGTGAGCCCACATGTGGCGCCGAGAAACTAAAAAAGTTTGGTTATGATTCAAATCATTAATGACACAAAACAAAGACTAAAACGAGGATTTATATTCGGGATGCTGTTGTACAATTGAGACAGTGGATAAAAGTTCAGTGTGGATGAGATTTTCTACTTTGAATCGTTCTTCACATTGTCTCTATTGTGTGAATCGGTTTGGCCTTTGGTTCTAACCAGGGGTGCTCACTTTGTCAGCATGCGAGCTACTTATAAAAGGATCAAGTCAAAATGATTCTCTCCTACTACAATAATGAAACATATTTTTATTGCAAAAATTTCTTTATACCTACAATATCTGTTTATGTACAATTCAAAACCGCATGAGCCAATATAGCACAACAAAACACAATTTATCTATGTACATTTTTTGTCATTACCCGGTTAGTTTACTCTTATGATTGCCACTGAAATTGTATCGGCAGGGATGCATAGTCGGAAATGGTGGTAACTCGCTGGGGCAAGTTTGTCTTGGTTTAGCTTTCTGCACTGAGCGCTGGTTGTTTTGCGCATGTGCAGGTCACTATGTGTCGAGTAAAAATTAAGATTTAAAACACAGATGTCATTAGCTGTGGTGCCATGTCCATGTGCCATGCTTGGTTTATTTCAATCCAAAATATTTCCCCTCTCCGTTTATAAAATAAATTTGCAGCACACATTGCGTTTATCAAGCACATTCAAACATGTGCGTGGTCTTACGTTCTGTCCGGCGTTGGGGAAAAAAACAGAAGTAGGGCGGAGTTCTGTGGCAGACGCCGTAACGGCACTTTTACTGTCCGAGAGACATCAGAGTAAAGACGGTATGTTTACATGCACTGGACCCCGTCCTCAGCACTGGTAGTTGTCCTGGTTTGTCTGGTTAGTCCTGGTTTAGTCCTGGTTTAGTCCCGGTTTAGTTGTTTTCAAGGTGAGTCCGCGATCACTTTGTGCTCTCTGATGTGGCGGCGGTGCGCGCTCCGAGCATCTCACAGTGAACAGTTTTTAAGGTTGTTTGATCCATGCCTTCAGTGATCAGAGGAATTTGGGGGGTCTTGTGGCGTGCGAGAACGGGGCAAAACTCGATTATTCTGGTATACACACAAATGCATTAACGGAGTTTTCAAAATTTAGAATGTGTAATTTTTTCATTTATTATTGGATTACCAATACTACCTTTGCGTGAGTCGACTGGTAGATGCGATCGACTTATTGAGCACCCCTGGTATAAAAACTGTGTGCTTACAATGTAGGAACCGGGGTTCGATCCCGCAGAGTTATGTCTTGTGGTATTTATTGCATGTTATCAAGTCTATGAACAGATTGCTCTAAAAACGGTAAAGATGAATGGTATGACGTTTTTGTGCAGAATTATAGATTAATTGTAAAATAATCATTTTAGACATGTACCCCAATTAAAATAATGTTAGTCTCTTTTTGATGTGGAACTTTTATCATGTTGGTCTAAAAAATAGGGAATAAAATAAAATGGTAAGGTTATATCCTCTTGAGCAAACCCTCATGATGTAGATACGTGAGAAATACGTTCCAACATCATTCTTCCCACTCCTATTTTGGACATCAATTTTTATATATTTTGCATAAATTATGTCTAATTACATTGCTTTTATTTTAGCGTCGCCAAAGCTATTTTCTCACGGAATCTCTGTTGTTCAGTATTACAGCATTTTCCCGCAGCATAAAACAAAACATTATAGATAGGACAGAGAGCAGGGATCGGTAACGACACACACACGAGCGTAAGCGCCACACACACACGCACACATGCGCGCGCTTATGGGGGAAGCAACCAATGACTGTTTTCAGCTGCTATCTTTGTTGTTTTTGGTGTTTTGTGCTATTGTTCAATACATATCTAAAATAATTTAACCTTTATTGACTGATCAAATAAGAAGATAAGCTTTATTAATCACAAGGCGACATATAAATGTCACATTTGGATGGATAAAACACTCCAAGAATTGTGAAAAAATAAAGAAATGAGAAAACATGTTAATGCAGGAATATATAAATTGCATGAACTGCGTTTGTTTAATTTGAAAATAGCTTCTATATTGAGAATGAGGAGTTGACGTCACGGCACCGAGTCCCTCCCCATCCCCTTTTGCCGACATATTGCTTGCGACCGGTTGGCGGCAGTACAGTTGTTTAGGTGTGTGAACGCGGTAGTAGCGGAGGTTCTTGCTATTCCGCCCCCCCCCCCAGGTTTATCATGCTTGGAAATAAACTGCTTGCGTTAAACTGCTACAAGACATCCTCGTGGATATGGAAAACCTCAGTAACAACGGGATAAACCGTTTTTTAGGTACCGAAATGGAAAAAGATCAAGGGGAGAATTCTTTGACTGACAAGGAGGTCGGAAAGTTGTTGGTTGGCTGCCATTAGAAGAAAGGGACCTTACTTTCGTCAACACCCCTTGTCGACGGAGAGTTTTGGTCTCTGCATTTCACTCTGGTTACGTTCACTTAAAAATGTATTTATGTCTGTTGTCTCTTAAAGCTAGGAAGTGTGTTAGGTTTAGCTATGTTATTTTGGTTTCTGTAGTGCTTTGTCTCTGTTTGTCTTTGTTACCTTGGTGTTTTTACTTAGCACGTGTTCTGTGGCGAGTTCTTTGCCAGTGAAGCTTAGTTTACATAGATTGTACTCATAATCTAAATATTCTGTTGTACAATAAACCTTCCTAGACTTATGAAGGTGACCTAAAAAGTACTGAGGAATGTCTGTTCATGACATAGTTGACAGTATAAAGCATATTGATTACATAGATTGGGCAAATTTTTATATTAACTTATATGTTGTTAATATTCTCGTGTAGGTAAACCAGCATATGAGATGTTGGAGAAACACCCTGACTGGACAAATCCTGTTGTTAGGCCACAAATGATGTACAAAAAACAGATGAAGCGAGTATCAGCGGCAATAAGGCGAGTCCTGCCAACTGGAGCGGCAGCCACCTCCAGCCCACACCAGCCGCAGGCGCCGCGCCTCCAGCCTAGACAGGGCAGCGCCACCAGCCCTGGGACAGCTGCCAGCCGCCACCAGCCCAGAGACCGCCGCAGCGCGCCGCACAGCCCTAGCCCAGCGATGCGCCGCCGCACCAGCCCTAGACCAGCCGCAGGAGCCGCTCGCCGCCAGCCTAGACAAGCCGCCAGCTGACGGACATGGAATGTGGACTTGCACATCTAGACGAGATGTTTTATCAACAATCTTCTTGAAGAAAACAGGACAGCTGGAAGCGTGAGCTTGATACGTACAGGATGAATGAGAACTTTCTGAGTGGTGATGGATAAACAGTGAAGTATTACACGGGGCCCTTCCCAAAATTTGCATTGTTCAGAATTCTACTTACTTTAACTAGAACTGCCTCAAGTAGAATGAAGAACGTCTACCCATTTCCAGCTTGCTCCTATTGATTTAATGCGCCTCAGACTGTGATCCTCCAATTACAAGCACCTCAGCCATCTGTTTTAGAGTAATAGGACAACAAGAGGATGCTTTCACCATACCCTTGGTGTGTGATGTACGCACAGCTGTGTCATTGGTGCACTGGCAAGAAGGGAATGCTATATGACAGTATGCCACACTGTTTGAGGAGGTCATTTGGGAACAATGTGGTGCCATTGTGGACTTGCTTCAGGTGTCATCGAGAAACCTTCAATGTACTAGCCGGGACAGATTTATTCAATACAAACAATCTCCCATACCACTATGAAATACCTAATCGTTGATCAGCCCCAGGGTGTAATTTCCTTCATATCGAAAGGGTGGGGTGGTGGCAAAGCGACAAGCATTATAAGAGCAAAGTGGTTTCCTGAACCAGCTGTTACAGGTGACATTGTGCTGGCAGTAGAGGCTTTTATAAGGAGCAATGTGGGGATGATGTGTGTGAAGTGAAATACTACATTAAAGGGGTCGTGCTAGTTGAGGCGAAGATGTGGAGGTGACTAGGGCATAGCACATTCAGAATTCACGTGGATCGAGGTGTGATCGGTGTTGGGAGCGCACAAAATTTCAAATTCTTACACTCAACTGTACCTGTGGCACATGCTTGTCAAATGAGAGGGTGAAAACCTAAATGCTTTGGCTTAAGGATTGTCATAGTTTGCTAGTGCTTAACGAACATGTGCAAAGTGTTGTTTTGAGTACTTATTCTTTACAGTATTTTTATTTTTAAATAAATTCATGAAAACTTGGATATGGTTTACATATTTATTGAGAAATGAATATTTTTTTTGTACAAACGTGTGCATTCAAAGTACTGTTCAGCATGTAAACTTGCACAGCCTAGGCAAAAATGATCATAAGAGTCATATTGTTCTCAAATCAATCAATCAATCAATCAACGTTTATTTGTAGAGCGCCTTTCCTACACAAGGCAACGCAAAGCGCTTCACATCCCCTATCACATCATGCATAAATCAAACACATTAAGAGCACAAGATATATTAAAAACATTAAAAATAAAATCACAAAAATAAAAACCTTTAAACATTAAAATCACAGATGGGACTAAAATCATAAATAGTCACAGTGCATTAAAAAGATTAAAGATAAAAACAAAGATGAAAAGATAAAATCATTCAGTTGTATATGCGCAGCTAAACAGAATTGTTTTGAGCCTAGATTTAAAAGATGCCAGAGTAGACGCCTGTCTCACATTCTCAGGAAGACGGTTCCAGACTCTAGCCGCATGAATCTGAAATGCAGTTTGCCCATGTCTAGTACCGACTCTGGGCACTAACAGGAGTCCAGTCCCTGTGCTCCTCAGAGTCCGGGTCGGTTCATATGGCACAAACATGTCATGGATGTACCTTGGCGCGAGACCATGGAGAGACTTGTACACAAGTAAAGCTGCTTTGAAGTCTATTCTCTGAGGAACAGGAAGCCAGTGCAGAGACCTGAGAACTGGACTAATGTGGTCGTACTTCCTAGTTCTGGTCAGGACTCGAGCTGCTGCATGTTGAATGTACTGCAGCTGTTTTACAGCCTGTTTGGACAGACCTGTGAGCAGGCCATTGCAATAGTCTAACCGACTGGAGACAAAAGCGTGTATAAGTCTCCAAGTCTGCCTTAGACACTATGTTTTTAATTTTAGCAATGTTTTTTAGGTGGTAATAAGCTGCTGATGTTACAGATTTTATGTGGCTTTTGAAATTTAAGTCTGAGTCCATTATCACTCCTAGATTTCTGACCTGATTTGAGGGTTGTAGAGAGAGAGCCTGGAGGTGACAAATAACGCTCTCTCTTTGTTTCTGGGGTCCGAAAACAATTATTTCAGTTTTGTCGGTGTTTAGTTGGAGAAAGTTATTTTGCATCCAATCACCGATTTGCTGGACACAGTGAAGGAGCGAGTCCACTGGTTCATGCTCTCCTGCTGTCAGGGACACATAGACCTGAGTATCGTCAGCGTAATTGTGATAAGAGACATTATTACTGTGAATCAACTGACCTAGAGGCAACATGTAAATATTAAACAGAAGAGGACCCAGGATTGACCCCTGTGGCACTCCGCAGGTCAGGGCCAAGTGGTCTGAGGTACAGTTTTCGATCTCCACAAAAAACTTTCTGTCTTGTAAATAGGACCTAAACCAGCTTAGGGCGGTGCCAGCAACACCAACCCAGTCCTCAAGTCTCTGAATGAGGATGCCATGATCAATAGTGTCAAAAGCAGCACTTAAATCTAACAGAAAAAGGACTGAGACTGTTCCTGCGTCAGTGTTTAGTTTGATGTCATTTGTTACCTTTATTAGCGCGGTCTCAGTGCTGTGGTGGGGTCTAAACCCTGACTGGAACATATCATAAGCGTTATTGATTATTAAAAATTCTGTAAGTTGTTTATAGGCAACTTTTTCTAGAATTTTTCCCATGAAAGGCAGATTTGAAATGGGCCGATAATTTTTGAGTGCCAGGGCTTCCAGACTCCTCTTTTTTAGGAGGGGCCTGATGACCGCCGTTTTCAAGGCCATTGGGAATGTTCCAGATTCAAGAGACATATTAACTATTTGTGTAAGTGAAGGTAAAAGACTGCTCAGAACTGACTTGAGAAATCTAGGAGGTAATACATCCAGGCTGCATGTGGAGGAACTCAGACTAGTGATTATCTCCTGGACAGTTTCAATTTGTACTGGTGTAAAGTGCGTCAGCCCAAAAAGCCTCACTGGCGGTTGGATTATTATTTCTATCGTGGAGGTGATGGCGTTTTTGATACCTTGGACTTTGTCATTAAAGAACTGAGCAAACTCATTACATTTAGATTTGGAAGTAAGTTCTGATGGCATCTTAACAGGGGGATTCGTCAATCTATTTACTGTTGAAAACAGAACACGTAGATTGTTGCTACAGCCTTCAATAGTTTCAGAAAAGTACATTTCCCTCGTTCTACGTAGTTCCCTGTTAAAATTGCACAACGCATCTTTGAAGATCTCATGGTCAACTTTGAGATTTGACTTTCGCCACTTCCGCTCGGCCTTCCGGCACTCTCTCTTCTGTGCCCTGACCGAGTCTGCTTTAGTCCATGGCGCTTTTTGCTTGTTTGTAACTATTTTAACCTTTACAGGAGCAATTGTATCCAGAACATTCAAAACAGTGGTGGTGACAGAATCAAGTAATTCATCTACAGTAACACACAACGTGTTCTCAAAGTTTACCCTCCCCATGAACAGTTCGCCTGTATTATCATTTATGTGTCTTCTTCTAACAACCGAAGATTCAGCTGGTGGTTTACAATCAAGACACATGTCAAAAAATACACAGAAATGATCAGACAGAGCAACAAAAGACAAAAAAACATATGTACAATGATGTGTGTCCATATAAAAGGCACCAAATATTTGTAAATTGACTTTGGTCATACATATGTTTATGTTTAAGTAAAACTATCAGTGTAAGACACATTCCCTCTCAGTTTCTCTCCATCCAATTATATTCTGACATGTGTCACAGTGACATGAACTCAGGAACTCCAACCCCAAATTTCAGAGGTACATATTCAACCTGACTTGGCATTCAATCCTATTTTTTTTGATTGGGAAGTCGTAACTTCCAAGTTTGAGACAGAATATTTAAGACAGAAGGGGTGGAGTTACATGTTTGTGCTGAAAGTTCTTGTAAATAGCATTGATGGATCTGAAAACAACTTCAGGTCTGTTTTTGATGAGGAAAATATGTAATAACATGCATAAGGTTTAAAAAAGATGTTTTTTTCTTAATATTTCTCCTTTAATAGAGCAAACCCTTGAACAACAAACCCATAAATGTAAGCTGTTAGATAGAAATTAAAATTAAATTTAATTCATGATAAAACCCCCTAAAACCTTTGTGGTGACCGTGGAGATCTGTGTAACAGCTTGTCAACATTTAATATTTATGCATGCAGAGCTTGACAAATCAAATCTGTGTTCCATTAAGTATTCATGCATGTAGTAACATTTAAGACGTTCTTATTATTTACCACTTTAGTAGTAGTAGTATTTTTATTTGAGCAGTTTGACAATACATAATAACATGCACAAATAATTCAAGAAAGACAAAAAAAATTATCAATAAATTAATTAAAGCGGCTGCAAAATATTAAAATTTTCACATGACATTCCTGATTTACGGATGAAAGAAAAAACTTGAAGGTTTAGAAAGTCTGATGGATTTCTACCTGCTTGCTTTGACAGCAAAGTTGGACAGTATGACATTGATCTATCTTGATCAAAACATTGATTTAAGATTTTTTTTTTCCCCCTATGAAGACAAAATAATCAGCGACTTCGTAAGACTATCATAGACTCAGAGCTCCACATTTATATTGAGTCTCTATGTTGTTGGCACATTGAGTTGCAGTAATGTATGAAATATACATTACTGCAATATACAACGTACATCCCCACATAGTTAACATTTTCATTCCCTCCTTTCCTAAAAGTAAACATTTAGAAGTCCATAAAAGACTGTTGCTGGGATAGCCAATAATATATATATATATATATATATATATATATATATATATATATATATATATATATATATATATATATATATATATATATATATATATATATATATATATATATATATATATATATATATATATATATATATATATATATATATATATATATATATATATATATATATATATATATATATATATATATATATATATATATATATATATATATATGTATATAATACTCATAAACGTTAATTTATGAGAATTAATCTATGAGCTGTTAGAATTTATATAAAAGTGAAAGTGTTTCAATTGACATGCCCAACAGTCCAATGTGTTATGCACTTTTAGCACAATGTGCTGTTTTCTAAAAAGAATCCATCATTGTCCAATAGATTTTTGTCCAATTGTTTTTTTTTTTTTTTTTTAAGAGGCTACTTCATTATACAGATTATATTTTGATCGATGTGAGACTAACATCTAACAATTGATCATCATGCTGTTCCCCACCCCTGTAAGGCTCCAAACAGGAAGTCCTCAGCCTGAAGGGGCCAATGAGCCGAGAGTATCACAGTGTGTCATCAGAATGTTGTGTCATTGTGCCGAACTTTGGTAAATTATTATAATAAATACAATTGAGTTGAGGTTTTAAAAAAATGGGGGAAGCCGGGTCGACAGGAGTCTACAGTATCTCTACTGTTCATTTGTAATGTATTAATTTTCCCACTGTCCTCAATATTCAGTGCACATTGAAGTGCAGCAGCCCATGCATCAGGCTGGAATAATCTCAGCTGTGTAATCCTTTATTATGCATATACTGTAGTCAAGCTCATTACCAAATACAAAGAAGGAAATAAAAAGAAAGCTTATGTTAAAATAAAGTGTGCTAATCACAACCAGGGGTGGTTTTAGACTTTCTGCTTCAGGGTTTCTGATAACCTTTGGGGGAGGGGATGAGGGGTCATTCAAATATACAAATGACACAATTATTTTTTTTCCATCATTCACACAAACTCATACTTGGACCAACATCATTTATTCTATAATTCACTGACATTGATACTGGGTTATATTGTCAGTATGTTCCAGCTGCTCTCCCTTGCTCTGCACTTGGCCATTATGCTTAATATTCATGAAATACATTGTTTTCTGTGTGAAATTGCATCCCTAAAACTGGGCTAGCCTTGCCCCTGATCTCAACCTTCAAACATCTCCATGGACAGGAGAGGCAAAGGAAAAGAAGGCCATGCAGTCCTGCTTGGCCCTCCATGTAGAGACATAAGTCAATTACACTTACAGCAAACAAATCAAGGCTGACAAATGAAACAAGGTGGCGTCCGTGCGTCCACTGTGATTTCCCCGCGCTCGGCACAAATCGCTTTGCAATAATCCTCGGGCAGAAAACAATTAGGGATGAAATAAAACTAATTCAATGTCGTGCCACTCTCACCCTCAGCACGGTGACAGGGCTAAGTGCCGGCTGTGAGATATGCACTTGTTTCGTCGCCCCAGTGCAGTCTGCGCCGTGGTGAGGGGTGAGGGAACAATGCAAGTTCAAGTCTTGAAAATGAAGTCCATAGGAAGGGCATTCAGATTTTAATTTAGCCACTTCCATTGGACTCGCATTGAAACACTGAAAATCTGATTTTAAGTTAAGGTATACATAATTGGTGAGAAGCATAATTGGCTCTCAATTATGCTAACCACTCAGCCGCAGTGATGGTATATGAGAAACTATACAAAATAAAATGGTAAAATGAAAAACAAAAATACAGTTTGGCTGAAATACATTAAAACAACTATCCAGACAATTGTGTGATCTTTTGTGATGTTTCTGTTGTCTATGGAACTTTAAATTCAATACCTTTTTTTTTCAAGTATGCAGATTTACCAAAGAGCTCATTGTACCACAATATGGACTTATCTGTCTCATAAAATGGAAAATAACTGCAGTATTATTATGTTAAATGTCAGCTCTGCAGAGACCTGCTTATGTTGTATTTATTTATGTTGTCAATTACTGTCAAACCAACATAACATTAAATTAATACTTTAAGCCATGCCATTCCCATACCCATATCCCAAGTGCATGTTTACATTTCAAAACAATCACAAGATTTAGACCCGTAACTTACAAACCAACTTCTCAGCAGAGTGGTGTGAGGCTGGGGGGAAGGCAGATGGTAGCTTAACTAAAGCATGCTGTGTTACATGTATACTTTGATGTCTACGCAACGTGACTCCTTATTCAAAAGGAAACCACAATCCAATTGCAAGCACATTGGTAAATAGAGCTTTGAATTAATATTCCCGAGTCGTGTGGTCATGTGTTCTTCGCCCCTGACAGCCTCCGCAGAGGGCTGCCACTAATAAACTTGAACAAGGCAGGAGAGCAGATCTGATTAAGCAGCGCAGCTAAGAGGGACACAGTGACCGATGGTGCTCCAGAACAATGCTATTTACTTTCACAGCATCACTATTCTGTTGCTCCCCGCGGCTCCAGTGATCAAAGATGGCAGAGGGAAGAGCGAGGGGAGTTGTAAATGTCCTGATAAAAGTATGAGGTGGAATACGAGTGCTGTTTTTTTATAATAGGATGAACAGAATGAGACACTATTCAGACTGAAAGCCCACGCGTTGTTACAAAATAACACTAAGTCACATTACAATTAACGGGAGGGGTTTCATAAGGTTTAAGTAGGTGACGTTTGATGTCTGAGAATTATGTTTCTGTTGGCGGGCAAGTCTCAATGCAACTCTATGGGAAAGACGATTTTGAATAGGACAAAATCCAAATGTTTGCCATCAATTGATTTAGATTCAATTGATTCACAAACCTTATGTGTGAATGTTCGTTACACTGTCCAACATACTGCTTTAATAGCCCAATTCAATTCATAGAGCACAGAGTCCACAAGAGGATGGCTGCTCTGTCTGTGAGAACATAGCCTTGATTTTTCAGTGGGGACTCCAGCCAAAGTGGGCTTCAGTGTCTTGCCCAAGAACACAACAACAGCAGACATCAGTGGGAGTCAGTGGAGGAGGTCTTCTGGTGGGCACAACCTTCAGGCATAAAGGCCAATGCCCACAGAAAGATACAAACAAATATGTGTAAATCAGGCATACAAATGTGTCATTGGACTAGATTTAAAAAAAAAAACTCCAATGAGGGAGGTTTTCTGACCTCACTGATCATACAGAATTAACAACTCCGATATACAGTCACCACTTCTAGAAAAAAAAAATTCCCCATGGCGTTTGGCCCAGGAATAACAGATATTAGTAATGGATTTAAACCAGTCTGATTTTTGACTGTTACCATAGTTACCAGGAAAAAAAAAATCATCCTCCCTCCTCTACAGTTTTAACCTTTAGGCTCTTTGGAATGTTGAGATGTCTTATGAAGGCAGACTATACATGAAACATTTTACGTGGATGGGTTTCAAATCATCAAGTGATTCCATGATTTTGTCTTAATCTATAATCTGAATACATGCCATACTGTCAGCTCAGAAGGTCTCCAAAGGCAACTTTCGTGTGTAATTACTTACGACTGAATTAAGCCCTCACCTTCAGAATCAAAGCTGGTAAATATGCTCAGGAGCAACTGGTCACATGCAACAAGTGTCTAATTACATGCCAGGCAAATCCGTTTGACACAGCCTTGCACTCACGTTTGGATGTGCACACAATGCTTTATCCATTATCACATTTCGCAAGGTGTTTGGGTAGCTAATTAAAATTCTACGGTGAGTGTCTTCTTGGGAAAAATACAGGGATGAGTGAAATGTACAAAGTAACTGTTGGTTGCAAGAAAACAATAAACAACATTATGTCAAAACACAGCATGAAGTCTATACCTACAGTATATGAATGTGGAGACAAATTGAAGTCAAGGTGTTTTGAGTGAGTCCCTCAGCTCACAGCTTATAGACTGTGGATTTGTTCTGGGTCTGGCATGTACATGTACAATGAGGGCCAAACATGAAAGCTGCCTTTGTCTTTGAGGCTGTTTATCCAGTCTTTGCCAAAAGCTTCTCTGAACATCTAGTCTCTCTTAGCCTGGCCTTAGCCATCCGTACATTCCGCTCAATCATCATTTCACTGCATGTAACGTCTGGGTCTGGTCCCTGGGTTAGCGATTACAATTGGTTGAATTTCGACCGACCAACCAGTGAGCGCGGAAGGAGAGTGTTGTAGTTATTTGTGGGTGATTTGGGAATTCTAAGTAATTTTTTCCATTTGTTTTGGCACACACAGTATCAGTACGAAGACCTTGTCAATCCTTTATCAAAACACAAACCCTGTTGTTTGCATTGACTTTAAAAAAAAAAAACTAAGCAGCAGTGGATGAAACATATGCATTTCCTTCTCTCTTTTTCTTATATCAAGAATTCCGGACTTTAATTTTCTGCTCAAATTGGAAACACTGACAGCATCCGTCCTCAATGCAGCAGCTTGTTCCTAATTCCTCATAGGCTGGCACGCAGACTGCTATTTTTTCATGTCTTTCTGGTTGGCCTCCATTTGAATGCCAGTGCATACCAGGAGGGGGTGGGGGTCTTGGTGGTAAAGTCTTGTCGGTAATGAAATGCAGGCTTCATTGGAACACTGGAACAGATGACTCAGTAGAAGTGCGTTTGAATTACGTATTCCCGCCCTACCCGTCGATCTCTCACTAGACTCATGTCACTTATTTTTTCCTCTTTGGCAGTGACACAATTGGCAGCAATGGCAGCCTCGGCAGGTGGGCTTCCACGTTCTTACAGTTCAGGAGTGATGTTGCGCAGCGGGTGAAGACAGCCCGGGAGATGCAGCACAAGATTGGAACTCCCTTTTGGTTTCCCCGCACTCAATTCTGTGCTATAGTTAGATTTCACAAAAATGTATCCAACACCTTTGTGCTTTGCGTTTCAGGTCTGTGTGACGCATTTTGTAAGTTGGTATTGATTTCAAATGCGTCGGGGTTGTTGTTGTTTTTGTGGACGGGAGTAGCCCCCTCTTTGCCTGAAGCCCCCGCTGGAAGATCAATGCTCCTGTGGACTCACCACCTGCACGAGGATCAGTGGGGGCTGCTACTATGTGAACTGGTTCAGCTCTGACTGCCCCCCGACCCAGAAATGGATTAAGGGGAAGAAAATGGATGGATGGATGGATGCATCGGAGTTATTGTGTTGTGCTGGGTGTGACTCAGTGACATATAAATGCTGCAGTGGTTGCTCCACAGCAAGAAGGTCCGAGGTTAGCTTCTGCCTCCAGACAGGGTCTTTCTGAAGAGAATTGGCATGTACTCCCTATGTCTGCATAGATTTCCTCTGGCTACTCCCGTTTAACCTACATTATTTCAGGATGAAATAATTGTTTCATAATGAAATAATGTGTGTTAAGCCGCGTTCAGACCGAATCATACGTTGCGGCGACTTTCAATGCCAACTCAATGGTGACGCGTGTTCGAGCGTGGAACTGCATTTGCATCTCGAGATGCACGCACGGACTGCGCGGTAAAGACACACGGACTGCGCGACAAAGGCGCGGTAGAGGCACAGGAGCGGAAAATCGATGCATGTAGGACATAAATGTTCCTGAGCGTTTCCTCGGGACGCTCGTGAACATATGCGTTTTCATACTCGCCTTTAGCGAATGTGACTGTGAGATGACGGATGCAAATTAGCCCAAGGCTTACTTGCATCCGTCGTGAGGTAAATTCAATGTCTTAGTTATTGTGATTAGATAGAGCTACATAATGTAACATATTACTTCGAAAATACATTTACATTATACTATTTTTGTTATATACCGGTACTATTATATTGTCAACAGGATTCTGCTTCATGAACACTGTTGGTGCAGGTAAAATAAAGCTAACTCTAACTGTTAGTTACTGTTGTAACATCCTCAATCAAACATGAAGACAAAGACGATCCATTAAGATATATTATTACTCATGTAATACTAAGAAGTGTAATGTATTACATTTATAGAAGGTAATTAGAAAACAAATCTCATTTCAAAGTTCCCCAACACAGGTTGTGATGAATGAGATTAAAGCATTCTTTATTGTCGCCTGTGGAAACAAACACATTCCGCACGGAAAGGCAAGCGTTGACAGGGGATTGAACCTGCTAACTTCTTGCTGTGAGGCCAACACAAGGAAAAATGCCTTCCTAACTCTTTGAATCGTTCATTCAACTGGTTCATGGTTCGGCAGCGTCTTTGATAATGTTCAATGCAGTTTATTTTTCTCTTTCTTTAAATTGGCTCTGACAGAGAGAGTTGTCAATTGATCA
The DNA here is from genome assembly GCA_964034765.1 of Knipowitschia caucasica. Lineage (NCBI taxonomy): Eukaryota > Metazoa > Chordata > Actinopteri > Gobiiformes > Gobiidae > Knipowitschia > Knipowitschia caucasica. The sequence goes on along the minus strand of OZ035838.1, from coordinate 29,477,543 downwards.
GAAGTTGTGGGGACATTTTATTAAGCCTTTTTTCATTTGCTACATTTTTATTGGGAGACTTCTAGTTTTAATCTTTTGAAACACTTTGCTCATTGCTCTTCATTCCAGACTGTAAACATCTCTGTGCCATCTTTGACAATTATAACTTGATTGATTGTTACTTTTATGACTGTTTAATGACCCACAGACAAAACAAAATTTACAAGAGCACTATTAAGGCTTCATGCTTCACAGTCCACCATAACTGCACTACTCCTTGTGCATTCTTAAACTACTTTACATGCGCAGTGGAGACAGCAGGGGGCCTAAGGTGCAGTAAATGGCAAATTGTGACTGACGTGATTTGCATACGTTGAAATGCAGATCAGCTAAATGAATTCCCCACAGCGCAAAAGAGCAGAACCTCCAACACCATCGCGTTATGAGGTGTGTTTATCAATTTGGATCATGAAATCTGCTGCTTTTGTCAAACCTACTGGTGCATTATGGAAAAATCTGGTCTTTCATCCGTGCGTCTGCATATGAAGATGTCTAAAACAATGTCTTATCATGTTGACATATAAGATACTTCCTGAGATTTCAAAGATGGTTTGGACAGGCACCAAGCGGGTTCAGTGAGTATGCTGGTAGGAATTCCAACATGCTGCAGCCGGGAAAGCATAATAGGGGTTAAATGTTCTCTCAAGCAATGAAAGCCCATATGTCCAAACTGTAAAGCATTAGTTTCTTATTGTTTATTGTATAAAGATTATATTTTATTGCAGGTTTTTTGCTTCACATGTCGAGTTAAAGTATTCAAAGTTTGAAAACCATGCAGGGTCATTAATTAGAAGGGCTTCATAAATTATCCAAAAATATTATATGCGCAATGAGTAGTGCAGCCCGGACAAGCCTTCAGAAATGCAGGGATAAAAAACACATCTGCAATTGGTTCATAAGGGGCAGATGATGTTGTTCATAAATATGTCCATACATGGAACTAAATGTCCATTAATGTCCTGGATCATAATCACTTTCCTTAGATCCTCCTGCAATAGCTAGGAAGAGCTTAAAAACCCGGAGGGAAAAGGTGAGAAACCTCAGAAGGTCCTTAAGTGTTTGGTCATTCTTTACTCTACCTTCTATTCTAAATAATTACAATTGTCTCTTTTGAGGTAAACATAATTGCCCAATGCAAAAGTTAGCCCTTTTAAACACGATAAGGAAATGTCTGACTCCTGCAGTGTATAAATCCACTGCCATCTACTTGATTATTTCTCTAATCTGAGGTTACAGGGCCTAATATTTCTGCATCTCAGGTGACATAAATCCAGTCATCGTTTCAATTTTTCACAGCATGAGATGATGAAAAACAAACAATCACTCTTTCCTGTGTTTCAGGCGTTCCGTTGTTACGCCTGGCACTGATAAGTGGCAGTATCTCCATTAACAGCCTGGACTCAAAGGAACAATAAATCCAGCAATGTGTGAGCAGACCAGGTCTCTGCACGTGCACAACACTGTTGACAGACACGGCAATTTACATACATGTACAGGACAGGGTGAAGTGAGAGTAGTCATGCTTTAAATAATATTTCAAATATTTGAAGAGTCATAAAGCAATTTCCTCTCCTTAAATGTGGGGTTGCTCATAAACAAACACAAGTCTGACAGAATGAGTCTGAAAGAACCAGTCCTCAGCTATGCAAATAATAATATTCTTTGCATTGTTTTAAAAAAGAGCTTTGTGAATGGTCGGCTGAGGGTTGGTGCTCCTCTCTTTTTCACTTTTCTCTATGAAAACGCTGAACTAAAGATGTGGCAGAGACCAAAAATACATGCATGTAAAAACTAGAACAAAAATGTTCTTTATATACAAGTGTGCTTTAGAGTCAAGCAACTACTGTACAGTTCAAATGTTGATGGTTTTAAAGTTTCGTGAACAAGCTTTAACAAAACAAAAACATAATCTCTGCCTAATTAACATTCATTCAGAGCAGGGCAGGTCAATGTACTTATCATTTTTAACACAAGCAAAGTCAATAATTACTCAAGACGCACATAAACACACATACACTTTGGCCGGCAGATTGCAATGGCCTCCTCAAAAGTAGGTATCTGCAGTGCGCTAACATATGGCATGAGCATGTGTACATCAGGACGGTTAGACGCTAACGCTCCACGAGCATGTGTGCACGCCGTGGTGCCATACTGCAGTCATTTTCCAAAGTATGCATCCAAGGAGATTGATGGCAAAATCCTTCAGGCAGGAAGACTTATGGCTTAGGCGAGTGATTAGGAAGGAGGTGCTAGTGTAAGGCAACAGCTCCTGCCCTGACACCAAGCCACCGCCTACAGCAACTCAGCTTGCCCGCATGCTTTCACAAAGGGTGGGATTTTCATGCAGTCATATCATGTTTGCATGAAAAAATATATAAGGTGGAACAGCTATTTTTTTTTTTCTTCTGCCAAAAAGTGCAATTTCATATCTGTAACTTGAATCTTTGTTTTGAGTTTACAGAGGACAAATTTAATAATTCAAATGTTAAGAAGATAACTTTGAAATGTGTTTCATGACATTTCAAATGGGTGGGCGACAGTAGCTCAGTTGGTAGAGCCTTGGCCTTCAGGCCTGAAGGTCGTGGGTTCAATTCCCACCTCTGCACCTTCTCCACCGACTCCCACTGATGACTGCTGTCGTTGTGTCCTTGGGCAAGACACTTAACCCGACTTTGCCCAAAAGCCCCCGCTGAAAAAGATCAAGGCACTCAGAGAGCAGCTGTCCTCCTGTGGACTCACCACCTGCAGAGGGTCAGTGAGGGGCTGGTGCTATGAGACTTGGGTGGCATCGCTGATTGCCACCCCCCTGACCCAGAAATGGATTAAAGGGTAGAAAATGGATGGATGGACATTTCAAATGTGGTTGTATGATAGCAAACATGCATTACAAAACAAAACATTTTCGTCAAGCATAGTATGGTGGATAGATAGCTACTGTATGGCCTGCGCAGGTGGACAAACGCAAGACAAAATATCTGGCCCTCACAGTCACAAGGTCCCATTGTGTATTCATGTTATGACTCTAATATGTTCTGCTTGTCTCTCGATGCGACACGTATGTCTTTCTGTGTGTGATGTATCTGTGATGGAACAATGACTATATAAACCATGTCCTGACTTTGTTGTGTCTGAAAAAACTGAAACAACTGAAACCTGAAGGAAACTGAATAAACTTCCAGGAACTCTGGTGCGCCACAATCCCGTCTCTGTGTGCTTCATCTTCCACAATGGGGAAAAGCCCAGGCAATGAAGATGATAATAAAATGATTCTACTATTCTGCTAAAAAAAAATTAAATTAAAATTAATTAATTATGTTCTTTAGTCTACTAAAATAATGATGATTGTGTATCTACTATACAGAGTAAGTAGGTCAGTATTTTGTATAGCACATTTCTACAGACAAAGGTCACCCAAAAGCACTTTACAGTGTACAGAGAACAGATATTGTTCCATTCTCTCCACACACAGTGATGACAGAAACAAGACGCCAAACACACTGGTGCATCAAAGCCCCAACAAACACCATAATTACATTCATACCTATTGTGCATGTGTTTAGTGGTATGGGAAACCAGAGGAAACCTACGCAGACACGAGGAGAACATGCAACCCAGGACCTTCTTGCTGAGCAGCGAGAATATCCACTCAGCCCACTTTGTTCAAAATGTGAAGGCATTTTTGATTGAATGAAGGATAAATAACCTGCTGTAGCATCTTATGTGTTTGCGGATGTAATAAATGCATTATTATTATTTTTTTATTAACACGTCCATCGCATGTCAGTAATATACTGTGCATTTCTACTTGAGGATCAGAACCTTTGCCCTTGCTCGAAGCTTGTGACCATACTGTCAGGGTCAGTATCATGCACTGCTGTCTTATCAAGGCTTTAGGCCAAAATCTGTCCCATCCACGCATCTTCCAGTTTCTTCACCACAAGTGTGAAGCAAAGAGCCCCGCCCTGCTTTATCCCACCATCAATGAGACACACACTCACGCTGAGCTGCAGTGTGCACGGACTGGCACTTACAGTGTGAGATGACATAAGTGTGACACCAGAGCTTTGCCCAGGGAATATGTGGCTGTCAACAATTAGCACATGCATTTAGCACAGATAATGTGACAGCATGACAGAGGAAAAAAATCCCATTTTAGGTCACATTTGTCGAACACTAGGCCTGCAGGATAAATCCGGATATTTTAGTGGCCCCTCATCGCATTTGGAATTATGATAATTGACTTTGCATTGATGGAAATATATTCAAATATATATTTTCTAAAACAACCATGTGATTTAATGTATTATGAGATTATAACCAAGCCCTTATTTAGATGTAGGTAAATAAAACAAATACATTATTGGCCGAACACAGTCCGTCTGCCTTCTTCATCTTAAACCAACAAAACCACTTTTATACATTTGGACTTTTTTCTAATTCAGACCAAAATGAGTTTGACACCCAAGATGTGGGTGAATGGAAGCTATTTGTTTGCATCTATTATCATTTTTAGCAACTATTAAAGTGATTATAAGATAAGATGTAAGATAACATGTGCTTTATTTATCTAACAAAGGAGAAATTTGCATGTCCCATTTGGCATGGATAGAGACACTCAGATTGTGTCTGGAGTTTGTCAGAAAGAGAGACAGAGAGGTGCTTGATTTGAAAAAAACGACGCAAGCTCCCTCCCCCTTCCTTTCTGATTGTACGGATTGTACGGTGATTCTCACCTACATTTCCGTAACACTTTTAAATGTTAATCAGAGAACACATTATACATGTACATTATTAATACACATGCACGGAGGTTTTCAGAATTAATTGTTAACGTTTTAAGGAAAAAAACAATGTTTTTATCCACAAAAAAAGCGATCGCGGCAAACCCAGAACAAGCTATTATCATGAACTGCACATTATAGGACACATCTGCAGAGGATCTGATTATGGATAAAGGTTCAGTATATAAATGATTATTGATATAGGTTCAGTATATAAATGAGTACCTCAGCGCAGATGTTCAGAATTCTTTGTTCAGTTTTCATGAAGTTCCAGAGCCTAATGGCGGCTTGATTCGCAGTTTCCATGAAAACAAACAACTGATCATGCGTCAAATAGTCAAATAGATGAATAAACATTTCAAAACATGTACCCAACATAGAAATCTCCATACAACATGATACAAATGGTCGCAGCGGTTTGACAGCCAGCGCTCAGCTTAACAGCCTCCCTGACGTGACAGCGGTGAATGAATTATGAGACAAATAAACAAAGATGATCGCTTTGAAAAACGGAAATCAAAGGCAACCGCTCAGATGCGAAGTGAGGCAAAACGGTTGTGTTTGAAAACTGCAAGAGCTTAAAGGACCAGAGAGAAAGGTGTGCATATAATGTATAGTGTCATCTACAAGACTGAATGATCGAATTCATCCAGAGCCCTATTGAAGACTGGAGCAGGGAGAAGAGCCAGTGGAGATAAGGTATTCAAAAAGAAGGACAGTGGGAAATGAGAAAGAAATTGGAGGAAGGGGACCGAGAGAAAGATGGAGAGAAAATTAGTTCTGACACAAGCGAGAGATGGGAGCGAAGGAGCAGCATTATCAGATGTGCACACAATACGATGTGTGTTTGTGTGTGTATGTGTGTGCGGGTGTGTGTTTGTGTGTGTATGTGTGTGCCTGACAGCATACACGATGGTGCAAACAGCTCACTGCTTATTCCTTCAAGTCAACCGAAGATAAAACCTGAAGACTTATTCAAAATCCATGAATGACAATAATACAAGGACAACATGTTCCCCTCAAAGTTTTCGATGTATTTTCTCTTTTTCCACCTTTGTCTCCCTTGACATACATCTGACAGTTGGTCTCTTGGATTAAAATGAAAAAATAATAATACCACAAAGAGGATGATGACAGAGAAAAGACTAGTGCTGGATTCCAAAATGTAAAGCTTTTGTTTTGCTCTGTCTGTATACTATTTACTAAGACTATTGTTTACAGTAAGGATCTGGGGACTTATTTATAAATTGCACAAATGTGGACGGCATGGTGGTGCAGTGGTTAGCACTGCACGTATACTGCACGTACACTTATGAGAAATAAATGTCGTCAGGCTGCATAATTGAGGGCCCTACTATTCTTCAATTACAATTTTAGTGATACACGTATTTTAAAAAACTTTGATAGCTGTTATCAATATTCAGTATTTGTCTTTTTATTCCGTGCCTCTTAACTTGTCCTAAGGAAATGTTTTAGCTCATCGAACTATCAAATTGACCAGACTTTACAAAATAATTGTTCTATAATCGTCTACTGTTCTGTTTGAGTCCAACATAGATTCTTCCCCCCAGTCCTACAGCATCAATATACAACACTGCCTAAGGTCTAAACAGGAGAGAAGGCAGCAGTGAACACCAATCTATAATGGATTCCCATTCATTGGCTTTCAGCAGAGATCTTTTTACCAGCGGCATCAAAAAAGGAAAGGAATTATGTCGATGACTACAAATGCACTCAATGACAAAGCTTTACAAAAGATACCCCTCTCTTCAGAGGAGCTGTGGTGAATATGCAATGATGGCATAATACTGTAGCACAGGGTAATATGGATTAAAGCAGCCACTTATTCCAATTTTAAGAGATCTGATAAAAACCAAAACTTCATCTGCACTTGCATATGAAGCTTGTGCAGCACCGTACATTGCAAGGGACAACATATACTGTATATGTTAAGTTAATTGCGTTTTCCCTGATTTGTTTTAACTCTAACACTTGTAGGACAATGATACAGATGAACTCCAAAATGCAATCATTTGTTGCAATGACCAAACGACCAAAGAGCCAAATTCAGGGACAGAGGGTTAGCTTACCCTTGGTCAGTTCACATACACACATCACCTCTTCTTGTTCTGAAATTGAAGCTAACAGTGAATCAAAGTCTGATTGCATGAGCAAATGTTTGCATCCTCAGAAGTTATTTATAACAACATTTATAAATCATTTTGTGACCAGTTATAGCAGTGTTCTAAGGCATCTATCAGCTATTGGTTAAGTGTTATTTTAGAACACTTGTATTCTAATGCAGCCTATGTGGACAACATTTACAACATTAGGTTCACCATGTGCGTTCTTTAGACAAACAAATAGTCCAGCAAGCACTATATTTAGGAAGTTAAAACACAAGTTTCTATGCCCAAAATGGTGAGTGTGCTCTTTGCCCAAGAGCAATTCCCTAACAGGCTTCATAACTCGCTGATTAGCACTGCCCGTCCCTGCAGTATACAGTCAATGTTATCTCCGAAGCAGTTATCAATGCAACCATACCAAGTCATTGTGTTTTTACTGCCAATGGCTAAACTTTTCATATCTTTACTTGAAACTGTCCTCAGTCCAATACTATCACAGCAGCATATTGCAGTCAGGTATGTTCCCTTTTTCTCTTCTGGTCGGGACAGAGTTTAACAGTACCCTTCTGAATAAAGCGGACAATTGCAGAAGTTAGTGAGCATGAAATGTTGCAAAGCAGAGGGCCAATAAGTGCTGTTCTCTTTGAGGTTGTTAAAGTGCAGACGGATGAGACTGTTGGTTCAGAAAATGTTTGTTTGACTCTTCAAACTCAAGTAAGTTTCATTTTGTTTTCTTAGTACAAAGCCATGTGGAATCTAAAAGCAGTGTCTTCATAGAAACTTAAAGGAAGGAGGAACTATCTCACTCTAAGCGCCAGCACAGCCCCAGTTTTGGAAGGAGATTTAGATTCCATAATATCTTGTTGGTAATCAGATCATTAATTGCATGATTTTAGTTCATGATTTGGAGTCTACAAAATAATTATTGCTAATGTTCAGAAAGAAGCTGTATTCAATTGGTTGAATTTGTTATGAGTAATAATTGAACCTAAGCTATGTAAAAAAAATATAATAAATACATAGGGAGAAACGTCCAAACTCTAGTGTTTTGTAGGCTCACTGCTGTTCACCAAGTCAATACAAATATTGAATTGGTCCAGCAATTATTCTTGTTTATCAATAAACCACTATACGGAAGTTCAAAACAAATAACACAATACAAATATGGATGAGTGTAAATAAACCATGGACTGGTTTAACCTTTTGAAAAGATCAATATTACCACAGGAGGTCAATTGAGTAACTTGAGTAATTTAAAGCAAAAACCTTAGCAAAAGAGGCACAAGACAAATTTCCATAATCCAATTAAACTGGTTTGAATTGGGTTAATGGGTTTATTAGGCAGGGTCTTCCTTGGTAAATGTGGCTCTCATACTCAGTAGAGATTTGTCCACGCAATAACAAACATCAACAAGATTTACAGTTGTACTTCACATAATTACATAGCGACAGACTAGAATTGAAACATATGGGTTATTACCAGAGATAATCACATCTCCTTCTGCAGATAATCTCAGAATCAGGTAAGAGCACTAACCAGTTCTAATAGTTTACTTTCTTCCATAACAACATTTGCCCAAAATTATAACTCCAAGGCATGTGTGAATTCAAACAGGAAAGTAGTAATTACCTTGTGCGCAGGTTTCCAGGACTGGGAGGTCCATCGTAAACTGACAGGATGTCAAAGTCCTCCTCCAGGGCAAAGCCTTGAAACACCAGCTGTATCCTGTTATGTTCTGCTGCCACGATCACCCATGTGCAGTTGGCGTAGTTTGGATAGCCATACGGATAACCAGGGCTCTCTATGGACCCGTTGGGGCTCTGTAGTGTGTAGCTGCAGTTCTGAGCTGCGGAGAGAACACAACATACACTTGGTCACAATGTGTTTGAGTTTATCACAGTGAAATAGCAGTCATTTGAAAATAAAAACACATACTGTAGCAGATGTGATATAGTGTACGTTGAAGGCCTGGAGTAGTGGAGTAGTTGCATTGATTAATTTGAATATAATGTAACGTAATGAGGAACGGTTTTTGAAAAAGACATTCATGACACAGTCCAACAACATGCACACATATGAAAGTGTGTTCCAAAATCTACGGCCAGTTCCAAAATCATCTGCTATTCAAATGTGCTCCATCTAACAATGGAAACTGTGATCAAGGCTCCTTTTGAATTCAGTTAGATCAAACTAGTCACAAAACAATTGTAATAAAATACTCGACTGATTAGTTTTGACAGTATATAAGTCATAATTGTGGTTTTAGCATCAATTCAGCCACAACTGATTTGCCCTACACGGATTTTTGCTTTCCCTTTGTTGTTGTTCTCAGCAAATCAATAAAGGAGATGACACTTTGCTTTACATTGCAAATAATGAATGTTCTTCTTGGCACTTGGGCACGGTAATAATCAGTACATTTCCATATGTACTTGTGCTACTATGTGAAAAGGGAGCAGCCTGCCAAATGTCTGTGTTCTAAATCTCTTGACAGAAAAAGTTCTTTGGCTGATTTAAACACAGCCAAGTCTTTTAATCAATAGGCGTTAATCACAAATGTAGACTCGTGTGTGATTAAACATGTGTTTGTTGCTTGTCTCTTGCTTTTGAGTGCAAGCTAGCCCCCGCTTTCATCATAATACAACTATTTACATTTCAAACCTTACCGATGTTTGAACTATGACACAGTCTGGTTTGATAGACGTTCTCATTAATAATGTGTAATTATCATGATCTTTGAATAGTGCTAGCCCTATTATGAATGTGTTGAATGTTGTTGTGACATTATAAGTTTTCAATTATAGATAAACAAGGTGGAAATGCATTCAAGATAAAACAAGGCGGGTCGGAGCACAGCGACCATCGTGCTGGTAATAAACGTGACATTTTCCTCTTTTTTGTCATCAACTTCATTCACAATGTTCGGTAATTATGAGTGCATAATTGGGGGGCATTTACATAATACACAACAACACAACAACGACACAATAAAGCAATATGTTTGAAGCCAACAAGAAATATTGATTGCAATATTATATATTAAAATAGCCAAAAAGGTTTCTTTGCTTGAAGAGATTTAACAAAAAATTAAAAAGATTCAATTGAATAACAAAAACATCTTCTGCAAAAAATAATTTTAGAGCTACTTTCCGGAGTTACAAACAAGTAACTCCTATACAAGTGCAGAAGACAGTACACTCCAGAGGACTGCTATTCAGCAGCAACAGTCAGATGTGTAAGTTATCATGGTCTCTGTGACTTTATTCAAGAAAATGAACAATGTCCAGAATCACTGAAAATCTGCCAACCCTCCTCCCTTGAAATGCTAGTGTTGTGGAGCTGATCTAGTGAAGCATATTTCCCATGTCAATGCAAAGCTCCTATTTTGGGATGACGAGCACGGCTCGACGCTCCGCTCTTCTACCCTGCGCTCTTCTATCCTGCGCTCTTCGGCCCTGCGCTCTTTGGCCCTGCGCTCTCGTTGTGCATTCAGGTGCGGCGTGCACCCATAGCCGCACAGCAAGCGCAAGTCTTTTTGCTTCCAATGATGCGTGTAGGAGACATAATTTATACATACTTATTTCATCATATATTATGTACCTTAGGTATTATTCAAAAAAATTAAATTGTTGTGCTATAGTTTTTATAGTAAAAATATAGGAAAATATGACTTATTTAAAATAAAGAACTGCAGAATTTATGGGGGTGATTAAAAATGTTCTAGTGGCATATAAGAAAGTGGAACAGACATACGGAGAACATTCAAATTCCTCCAAGTGCCAATCGGAATTTAAATACACAACTTTCTTGACTGATAGCTCTAACCACTCAGCCAACGACTATGGTTTTCCAATTATTGAGTGTGTACTGTGTGTTATAATTATATTGTGTTTGCTATGTTTGTTCTGTGTGCAAGTTTGAAATAGAATCTGACTAACAAATGTGGTGAATTGATCCGAACAAAGAAGCAGCGCCCAAAGCCATGGACTCAAACAGAATCTAAAGCCCATACTTTGTGGCTCCAAGAAAGTGGTGATGACAGCATTGAGAGATGCCTTTGGGGAGAAGTGCATGGAGTGTCTCAACCAGGCATTTGATTTATGTTTCTCTTTTTGAATGGGCATAACATTGCAATCATTCAAGTTTGCCTTTCCCTGCATAGAATTGAACCTTTATAAGGTGTTGCCCTGGCATGAGATTCGGGACTTTCTCAGCTAAGAATGTTTAGTACATGTCTGGAAATCATGATCTATTGTTTTTTTAAGTGTTCAGAAAAAAAAAGGGAGATTTAGTCGTACATTTTTTTTTTTTTTTTTTAACCAAAATAAGTCTATATAACTTCTTTTTTGTTTCATCAATACTACATGTAGAAAGCGAACCACATGCTAACTGCTGGGTCTAGCTTCTTGAAAAGGGGCTTCAACTGCCCACGAAAGTTAGTTGTCAATTTGAATTTCATGGATTTTATGGTGATATTATGGTCAAAGTACCTGCTCTGGTAGTTAGTGTTAGGGATTTCAGGAAAAATATTATAATGGCAAACAATTAAACTACATATGGTACAGAAAACATAGTATAAGAGAGGTCTGACACAGACTCTGGCATTCGCGTGCATGTATGGTCAGATATGTCCACTTCTATGAGAGTTCTGAGATTCAAGGAGACTGACAAAGAGTTCACACCAGTTCGACATATCACAACATTCAGTCTTAGTTTGCAGCTGAGACTGAATGTTAGACATTGATTTGGAAAAAAGTCAATTACAGCGAACCGATGCAGTCTTCCACCGCCGCTATTTACTGTACGGTGTCTATTCACACCGCTGTTGGAAAATACAAATTCATAATGCTTCTCAACATGGCACACGCTCACCAAAACAAAAGCAAATCACCCTTTTGTTGCATGTAATTTTTTGGAAACAGCGCAACGCGTAGCTTGGCGCGGGGGCGTTTTTTTTTTTTTGAGAGCTGAAGATCTGTACGCTGCCTGGATGGCATAAGCAGGCGGATAATAGCACTTCCAGTCACAACGGATCCATCACAGCCTGTTGACTCCTGGGGGCCCGTTTCATCGCTAAACATGTGGAGGGCCCCTTTGCCGTCACTTTACTTCTTCTCATACACGCTTGACCTCTCTAACAAGAAGCTAACATGTGTCGCCCCATTGAGGCTAGTGCACAGTTTAAAGGCAGGTTCGACTGGCTGGTTAAGAGCTTATAGCTGTTTAAGAGGAGAGTTTCGATGTCTATGTGTGTGCCTGTGTGTGTGTGTGTGTGTGGAGGGGACAGTGAGAAAAGAGTAATGAAAAGTGACCTATATATGTGCTGCATATTGCTTAAAATAACCGCACCATAATGTTCTTTGTTCGTCTATTCTCTGTAGTCCTGCCTAAAAGGAAGTATACAGATCAAAACAGCAGCAGAAGTGTTTTAAATAGAGCTATGGAGGTAGTGTGATCAGACTTCAACCGCCATGGCTAACAATGAGGAAACTTAATGTATAGTGTGCGTCTTCTGTTTATTCAAGTATATGCATTGAATGAATGAACACCACGTTTAAATTCTTCTGACAATCTTTTTTCAAGATCAGAAGTGGACTTAAATTGCATTGCATTTCTGATAGATTCGTTATTGAGTCCACGTTCAGTTGAGTGATTAATAATTCTCTAGCAGCATTACTGGTGCTATACTACTTCAGATAAGGACGTCTGCCAAGTTAAATCATTGTAAGTATTGTTGTGAATTTGGAGTACACGCTTCCTCCAATTCCACTCGTATCTCGTCTGTTGCTTTATGAAGATGATTCTCGGTACAAAAAGCAGCTGCACAAACAGAACTGATTTCGGCATTGCACAGGTTCAATGCACGACCCCTCTTGTTAGCTTTGTCTTCTGACCATGTCTATCTCGGGCAAAACCATTTTAGATAACAAGACATTCGAATCCTCGCTTTTCCAATTGTCATAAATCAAAACCCTAGTCTCCTGTCCTCTTGAAGCTTGCCAAATTTTATCTTCACAAAAGCAAGTAAATAATGCAACTAGGCCAAGAGTCTGGTCATCTGCAGTGAAGCGGTATCTCTTTGATGACAGCGGACCCTGACCCAAAGAGTATCACAAAAAAATAATACACTTTTATTGCAACTGTCATTTCATAGAATGTTCTCATTGTTCAAAATAAGGCCTATTTATTTACTTCAGATAACGGTCCTGGATGACCAATGACCTGCAACATTAGCGAGATGCTGACATTCTCATTAAAGAATTGTTCATATGAGCGTACTCCCCTGCAGATCTGTTATCTCACCGACATCCACCTCACCCTCTCTCATTTTCCTTTAAACAGTGCGGTCAATAATCCCATCATCTCCTTCATTATAGGGCTGCAGCAGACAAATGCCAATCAATGGTCCAGGCAGAGGGGTGATCGGAGAGGCTGATGGGGGTCACAGTGGACCATGGACCTCTGTACATTATCAATGAGAGCAAGAGAACGCTTTTGAATTACAATGTCAGAAATGTGCCGGCCTGAATACTGTTTTTTTTTGTACAAGGATAAAAAATATGCACTGAATAGTTTTAATTCTAATAAAGGAAATTGCCATTCTTGTATTACAACCAAAAAAGTATTTTTGCTTCCAATGATGCGTGTAGGAGACATAATTTATCCATACTTATTTCATCATATATTATATACCTTAGGTATTATTCTAAAACATGAAAAAAATACCAATTAAATTGTCTTACTATAATTTTTATAGTAAAAATATAGGAAAATATAACAACTGAACTATGATAAAGAACTGCAGAATTTATGGGTGTTATTAAACAATTTTCTTGTGGCATATAAGAAACTGGAACAGACATACGGAGAACATTCAAATTCCTTCATGTGCCGATCGGAATTCAAATGGACAACTTTCTTGACTGATAGCTCTAACCACTCAGCCAACGACTATGGTTTTCCAATTATTGAGTGTGTACTGTGTGTTATAATTATATTGAGTTTGCTATGTTTGTTCTGTGTGCAAGTTTGAAATAGAATCTGACTAACAAATGTGGTGAATTGATCCGAACAAAGGAGCAGCAAAAAGAACAATAAACATACATTATCCATTATGTTTTGTTACCATACAGTCATACCATAAAGAACATTTCAAAAGTGTCTGATGTAAGTGTGTGAATCAGACCCAAGGCGTTATTTTCAAACTGAAGAGGTGCTTTGAAAAAGTTCAGGTGAATACTTCTAAAGCTTACTCTGCAATGCATCACACCTGGACAAATATTGATGAAATACTAATGTGAATGGGACAGTGGCTGAATGATATCACCATGGAGGAGACATGTAAAAATTAGTGCGGGAAGCAATCGAAATGGAGACATTACAGGAGCATGGGAGAAAAGCAGGTACTCAACTTTAAAAGTAAGAACTCTGCTGTCTGTCAGGATAGATCAAGATTCAAGATTCAGTTTATTTGCCATTTGCAGTAAATCCACATTGGAATAATTGTGCAAGACTACCCCCTCTCATAATAATATATGCAATGTTTGGATCCACAGACTTTCTTCAGGTATATACAGTACAGGAAGCAACTGTTTTTCAGGCTGCATAACCAAGAGTTTCCTGTGAGGGACACATTCTATGACTAAGAACTGACTTCACTCTTGTTTAAGTAGCTAAGTAATAGTAGCTAGCACTGTTTACTCTTAACTCTGTTTTGTTGTCATTGCCTTTGTACACAGTTGCTGTAAATATGTCCAATCCATATATGGGCATTCCGCAAGTGCACCTTTGATGGGTGAGATTTAAAAATGTTGATTTGACAAAAACTTTATGCCTTATGGAATTTAACAGTGCATGAAATCAACAAACTAATAAAAGCATAATTTTGCAGCCACAAAATAATACTGGTTCATAACAAGCAGATGGAGGATTCCGTACAATAGCGAAAGACATTAAGTTGCCATATTTTTTGGAAAGTTCTTATTTTCATTTTTACTAATAAGGACATAACTTGTTTCACAGCTCTTCATGGCATCTGGCAGAAATATATCAGAGCACAGAGAACACAATGTTCTCAAAACTGTTGTTTTAGAGGTAGCCTAGAAGTGAGTTTGAATAACTTTTAAATAAAACAGCAACATTTACACATTTTGTATAGCAGTTTCAAACATATTAGAGTGTATAACTGGCTTTGGCAACATTGTTATCATAGAACAAGACAGTTACGCATTGTGCTATGTACGCAAGAAAGTTCCCTGTCATTTCAGTGCCGCGCAAATTCACTCAATTTTTTTACTGACAGCAAAAAGACAAATCTAGTTTTGGTAGTTTTTGGCCCGGAAAGCTTTTGATTAAGTGGATTTTGGAACTAAAATATTTAATCCGGCCCAGAGTGCATTATGAAATTAACTACAGTGCACTGATGACCCTCTCTCCTGCTCTCCAGTGTAAATCTAGGAAGGAAGAGCCCATCTTGCAGTTGACCTGGATGACTCTCCATAAAGAGCACATAAACAGACTGCTGGCTGCGCTGTTTAGCCCTGGCCACAGCAGCGGCTAAGTGGAAGGTCATGTTTTCTTAAGCTGCATAGGTTTAGGTAAATTAAGTTACTTATGAATATGGAGGAGCTGAGAATTGCCTGGTTCAGCAAGTCAATGTTCGGAGAGGAGTGATGCACCAATACTTTTTACACAGATGAAGATAATGTTAACAAAATAGTAACATGCATGGCAGCATAATTTCAATCAACAATTAAGTATTTTTACTTTTTTAGCATTGTATGTCACTAGTGGATGGTCCATCTTGACTGATTGAACCTTGTAGGCCTATTTGTTAACCCAATATCAATGATTATATTTTTATTAGAATGTCATCACATAATGTTTAAAATGCCACTGAGCCTTTCATCAAAACAGTGATCAAACATATCAAATCACCCCGTTTTGTAATTAAATAAAACATTGCATTTTAAATATACAATGAATAGACATACAAATATTTCTCACAGTTCATTACACACAAAAAACAAGCAAGATTGCGTTTTCATTCAACTTAAATTGCAGCTTAGAATCCCCTTTGACTGGGATACCTCATTGATGATTGTTAGTGGAGGGTTTTCTTGCATTGTTCCACAGTATTCCTCCTCTGCTCAGCCCACTGTCTCTGGCACTGTGTGTTTGGCTCTCCAGGTTGCCCCAGCTGCCAAATGGGTGTCCAGGGAGCGGAGTGACCTTTCCAGGGGCAGCCCTCCCACTTCCAGTGCACTTGTGCCTATGAACTATTGTTTCCTTTGCAGGGCTAGTTGTTTGGGAGCAGCCACATAAAGCGGCAGTGAGTTCTGACACTTTGACAAATGGATGGTCATTGGGTTTGGGCTCTGGTAGAATAGCAGAGGAAAGCACACAAGACCTGGTGGAAACCGGTCAGATAAATGGATAAAAGTGTTCAGATGACAAGTGGAACTGACAAGGAAAAGAAAAAAGTGATGACAGATATTTCCATAGTTGCTTGAATTTGACATTTATCTTAATTGTGTTATATTGTCACTTTTTTAAACCAAGATTCATCAATCAAACCGTTCATTAGTTTACTGGGGACATAGTAAACTGAGGGGGTTCACTCTCTCTTTTTCAATCAAATCATGCAAACTTGAGAATAAAAGCACCACAAAACAAGTGCACAGCCTTTTTGCGTTGCTTCTGTAATAAACAGAGTCAACTTTGACCAATAAGCAAGTAATAAATAAGTACGTGCAGAACGCATAGAACTGAAATTATGGACGCAATCTGTTGCTTTTGCAGGTCAGTTGTAAATGAGACATACTTGTTCTCACCTTGTTTTCTTGGTTCTTTTCAAGCACGTTCGTAAACCTACAGTGACCCTCCATATAGCACTTACTGCCCACAAAGATGCAAGACAGGGCCAAACATGAGATGGTATACACTGAAGGAAAATGTGCTCAGACAATTCATCAACCTAGTTTAATCCTAGTGTGTGTACATACCTACTATAGATATGTACACACACACACACACACACACACACACACACACACATGTCCTAGAAGACCCCAGTGAAGTCCATGATCCAGCCACCTTCTCTGCCTTCTCCAGAGCTTCGGAAACAGTTCCAAGATGCATGGGCTGAAATCAGCGATTAACCAGGCCCAGAGAGCTGAGGCTCAAAACTCTGCAACAACAGTCTGATGACTCAGAGCTGATGGAGGTGAAGAAGAAGCTCCAAACCAGGGAGGAGCAGGTTCACAGAAAAAAAAAAGAAAAAAAAAAACTATATTTTTTTTGTCAGTTTAGATTGACAGGATAATTCATTAAAATGTCTGGGAACCGGCCTGGCATTAAAACGTTCATGGACTAGTGATTAATACCTTCAAGGAGAGATTGCCATTAAAAGTGGTCCACTGAACCCTGAACGCCTCGCTGCGGAGGTTCAAGACACATTTTCTGGTAGGAGGCCAGGGGTTATAATAATAATAATAATAATGCATCGGTTTTATATAGCGCTTATTCAGGTACTCAAAGACGCTTCACATGTCATTATCCATACACAGTGATGATTAACTACTACTGTACCCTCCGACCACCACCAACCCTTCACACACACATACCAGACTCACTCTAGGCAACGTGGGTGAAGTGTCTTGCCTAAGGACAAAACTACAGTTTGGCACTTTACAGCCTCCACACTGTAACACCTGGTGTTCCCAGAGATGTTCCATTACAATACTAACCAAGCCATGTCCTGCTTAGATTCAGGGGTCTGACAAGATCTGGCTTTCACGTGCAGGTGTTTCCACTATATACTAGACCATAATCTGTCTAGTATATATTAATAACTAAGCCATTCCACCTTCCACCGATGGTTGTATAGGAGACACGTTTAGCCCTGTTCATAGCAGATCAAACTCACTCTGGCCCTGCTCTTAAGTAGGTGCTAGCGTCGCCTACTTTAACAGCTCGACACACTTTGAGAGTGTTTAAACGTGTAAAGTCGAGCCTATGTGAAAACGCCTTATGTCTCACAGCTGGCCAGAGAATGCCACCCCCCGTGACCATGTCAGTAAGCTGTCATAGCATTTATTGTCAATACAGAGTGGATTTCCAGTTTTTAGAATACTAAAATCTAACTAAATGAAAGCTTCAAACTGATGTTGGCATATTCAATGTGTAATGGATTTATTAAAGAAGCTGTATTAAAAACCTGGAGCCAGTGGAGTCCAGTTAAAACAGCCTGTATTGACTTGGATTACATTATGTTGTATCGTGCTTGAAAAAAATTGAATATTTGGACACAGCTTGTATTTGCTTTTCTCTGCAGCTGTTCCTGAGTTGCTGATCTTCTTCTAAAACTTCACTTGAGTGTCTGTTAGAGGGGTGTGTTATGACAATAAATGCTTTCTGGCAATCACGTTTCCGCAATCTTTTTGCTGCACACTTTTAAAAAGTGTCCATGATAGACAAACAGGTAAGATTAGAGTAAGGTAAATAGATATTCCATTTATTGTTTTCTTTTAAATAAATGTGTCATCACCCAACTCATGTGCGTTTGGGGACACACATGCAAACAGAACACATTGCAATAAAACCACATTGAAATACATTTGCAAAAGTCCCCACAAATACAGACCCCTGCTGGTAATTAACTATCTTGATGTTGAGATAAATACACTGATGGATGTCTTCCCTCTCTATTTTGGGCTCAGTCGCACCAACCAAAAAAATACACCTATATCTGTATGCACATGTAGACATTTTATATAACCAATGATTTATGTGTATGGAAATCTGTGTATGTAGAAAAATGTATACTATTAACCTTGAATTGTAAATTCTTTTTCCCCGTCAATTTGGTTTTATCAAGATTGTGTACTTCAATAAATATAATTTATTGTTCATAATTTTGCAGTGAACAGTTACTGTATGAGGCTAATTCAATCAATTCTGTCACTTCCACACCAGGACAAATGTTAAATAACTGTTACTTATAGCAGTGGAGGTGATAAATATGAGAACAGTACATGTTCTGTCATAGTAAGATTATGAAAAGGTCAAAGCAGAGAAAGAGCTCCATGCGTCCTTGCACTTTCCTGTGTGAAAGACTTGCATTTCCATTAAGTCTAATGCATAAATGGGCATTACTGAATTACATTGCTGTAACATTTGTATAGTAGGAAGCAAAGTTAAAAGCATTCTAACTTGCAGTAGCAGTTGTTATGGCAACAGTACCAGCAAAGATCATATAGAAATATTTTTACCAGCTGCAGCCTAGTGCCAGAGGTGGATTTTCTATGTTTTTTGTTTTGTTTTGAGGAAAGCCGTTTTGTAAAAAATCCTTCACTTCATGTTGCTTGACTTTTCCAGTTTGTATCAATGTTGTTGTGGTGTTAAAATATCTGTGCCTTCTAAGTAGAGAAACCATGTCTAAGTCAAAGGCAAAAATTAAAACGAAGCACAGGCCAGCGGGAATAAATGGGTTGGAAAGAGGATGCGTAGTACATTACAGGGAAGGCTTGTGGGCTATTTTTTGCTCCTGTTCGCCCTCCTGCTCTGAGGACACAGACGGAGTGACATTCTCAGCAAGATAGGGCCTAATGTGCACTGTTAGCAAAAGCTGCGGCACTATTTCTGGCCAGGAAGCACTGTTTATGTGTGGATTACGGCTATTTAACATACTCAACCTCCTTTTAGGACATTTGCAGTGCTGGTTCCACCATATGGAGAGGCCCAACTCTGTGAATCCTGAAGGTCAGCAAAACTACTTTTTGGAAATTAATGACCAAAGAAAGGCATGTATAAACTGCGTATACATATAGCACATACCGAACATTGTTGGCATTTCAATTGTCCCAAGGTCTGCATAACTTTGACATTTGCTAGCGTTCTTTTCAGATAAAGACTGTCCAATCTCTTATTAATCAGCGTGTTTTTGAGAATACAAATAGAAATAACTTCTGTAGTTTTCTGCTTCATGTCCATACATGAAACCAAGATCACCTGTATTTGCAAAGTTTGTGTGTTTTATTATTAGATAAATAATAATAAATTATTATTATTTATTTATTATTATTATTAGACTGTTCTATCCCCATTTCAATGTTTCTGTGGGTAGAAATAGCACTAGTGGCCTCTTTTCATATCAGAATCAGAATCAGAATCATTTTTATTGCCACGTAAGTAACAGGAGGTCACAGACTAGGAAATTGCTTTGGCTCAGTGCAACAGTCAAAAAGAGATAATAAAAATAAGAATAAAAAACACTTCTAAAGAATAAATTTAAATTTAAAATAGAGTTACAGTTACTATTTACAATATACAAGTGCACATGGTGCACACAATGTAAGGTGACAGCAGTACAGTGAAGTAAAGTGACGTATGATGGGCAGTAAAGTGACTTTATAAAGGGCGGGGGGACAGGTTAAGAAGTGTTCAAGAGTCCAACAGCAGAGGGGAAGAAACTGTTCTTGTGGCGGAAGGTTCTAGTCCTGATGGACCGCAGCCTCCTGCCTGAGGGGAGTGGTTGGAATAGTCCATGTGCAGGGTGAGAGGGGTCGGCTGTGATACGACCAGCCCGGCCTCGAGCTCGGGCGACGTACAGGTCCTGCAGCGATGGAAGGCTGCGGCCGATCACTTCCTCTGCAGAGCGCACAATGCGCTGTAGTCTCTGTTTGTCCCTGACTGTGGCTCCAGCGAACCACACGGTGATGGAGGAGGTGAGGATGGACTCGATGATGGCCGTGTAGAACTGCACCAACATCTGTGCACGCAGCTTGGCTTTCCTGAGCTGCCGCAGGAAGTACATCCTCTGCTGGGCCTTCTTGATGAGGGAGCTGATGGTCGGCTCCCACTTGAGGTCCTGGGTGATGGTGGTGCCCAGGAAACGGAAGGACTCCACAGAGGTGATGGGGGAGTCCATCACGGAGGGTGGGGGTGGGGGGGACAGTGCTCTTCCTGAAGTCCACAATCATCTCCACTGTCTTCTGGGCGTTCAGCTCCAGGTTGTTACCACTGCACCAGGACACCAGCCGGTCCACCTCCCTCCTGTAGGCGGACTCATCATTGTTGGAGATGAGTCCAATGAGGGTGGTGTCGTCCGCGAACTTGATCAGCTTCACGGAGTCGTGGCTGGAGGTGCAGTGGTTGGTGTACAGGGAGAAGAGCAGGGGAGAAAGAACACAGCCCTGTGGGGCTCCTGTATTTATAATCCGAGAGTCCGAGACATTCTTCCCCAGACGCACTCGCTGCTTCCTGTCCGTCAGGAAGTCAGTGATCCACCTGCAGGTGGAATTGGGCACGTTGAGCTGGGAGAGCTTGTCCTGGAGCAGGGATGGCAGGATTGTGTTGAAGGCAGAGCTGAAGTCCACGAACAGGACCCTGGCGTAGGTCCCCGGGGAGTCCAGGTGCTGTAGGATGTGGTGGAGGGCCAGGTTAATGGCGTTGTCTACAGATCTGTTGGCTCTGTAGGCGAACTGCAGGGGGTCCAGGAGGGGGGAGGTGAGGGACTTGAGATGGGAGAGAACCAGGCGTTCAAATGACTTCATGACGACAGACGTAAGTGCTACAGGTCTGTAGTCATTGAGTCCTGTGATCCTGGGCTTCTTCGGGACGGGGACAATGATGGAGGATTTGAAGCAGGCCGGGACATGGCAGGACTGCAGAGAGGTGTTGAAAATGTCCGTGAACACAGGAGTAAGCTCACTGGCGCAGTGTCTCAGAGTGGGCCGGAGACACGTGGTCCGGGCCAGGAGCTTTGCGGGGGTGCAGCCTCAGGAAGAGTTGTTTAATCTCTTTAGCGGCTATTGTTAGGCTGGGGGCAGGGCTGATGGGTGGGTCGTTAGAGTAGTGGGGGGTGGGGGAGGGAGAGGTGTCAGGGGCAGCATCAAAGCGACTGAAAAATAAGTTCAGATCGTCAGCTAGCTTGTGGTCGTCAGCACAGGGGGGGGTTTTGGGTTTGTAGTTGGTGATCTCCCGTAGGCCCCTCCAGACAGAAGCAGTATCGTTGTTACCAAACTGCTCCTGTAGTCGTTCTCTGTGCCGGGACTTGGCTGCTTTCAGTTCTCTCCTGAACTGATATTTAGCTTCTTTGTAGCCGCTGCGGTCCCCCTCCCTGAAAGCAGACTCCTTTGCTTTCCTGAGCTGCCGGAGTTTAGCAGTGAACCAGGGTTTGTCGTTGTTATAGATGACCCTGGTCCTTGTTGGAATGATGCTATCCTCACAGAAGTGAATGTATGACGTCACAGTGTCCGTATATTCATCCAAACTATCTGTGGCAGCTCTGAAAAGGTCCCAGTCTGTAGATTCCATGCATGCGCGCAGCTCTTCCACAGCTTCATCAGACCACACTTTGGAGCTCCTCATTGCAGGTTTCGAGAGCTTTAGTCTCTGTCTGTAAGCAGGAACCAGATGTATCATGGAGTGATCTGAGAAGCCGAGGGCTGGCTTGGGAACAGCGCGAAAAGCTCCGCGCACGGTGGTGTAACAGTGATCCAGAGTGTTCTCCTCTCTGGTCGGGCATTTGATAAACTGTCTGTATTTGGGTAATTCCTGGCTCAAGTTTCCCTTATTAAAATCCCCCAGGATAATAATCAGAGAGTCCGGGTATAAGCGTTCCATACACAGTACTTGCTCTGCGAGTGCGCGCTGAGCCTCGCGCGCGTCCGCGCATGGCGGTATGTAAACAGAGGCAAGAATGAATGAAACAATTTCGCGCGGGGAGTAATATGGTTTACAATGAATGAAAAGATATTCCAGAGCAGGAGAGCAGTGCTTGGAGATCACTGTCACATCGTTACACCAGTTTGTATTGACGTAGAAACACAGCCCACCGCCTCTGCTCTTCCCTGAGAGCGCACAATGGCGATCCGCGCGGAACAGCCCAAAGCCCTGCATCTCCAGAGCGCAGTCCGGGATCCGCTCATTTAGCCAGGTCTCAGTGAAGCAGAGGACACAGGATGTGGCGAAGTCTTTGTTTCTTCTCATGAGCAGGCTGAGTTCGTCCATCTTATTGCCCAGTGAGCGTACGTTGGAGAGAAAAATGCCGGGGAGAGCCGTGCGCGCTCCTCTCCTCCTAAGACGCACGAGCAGGCCTCCGCGCCTTCCCCTTTTACGGGCCCACACTTTTTTGGCTAGAACATGAACTAAATCAGCCGCAGATGCCAAGAAAACAGGCAATAGGTCCATGGGAACGGTGGGTCGGATGTTCATAAGTTCCTCACGGGTGTAGGAACAGCCAGATGCGCAGTTAAAAAGTAAAAACAAAAGAAAAAGAGAGCAGCAAAGAGCCATGTCGACCGTACGAGGCGCCATCTTTGTATAGTATGTGTAGTATCAAGCAGCAAATGTCAGGCGCCATTCTTTCACCTCCCATAAGACTGTTTAAAAGATAATTTTCCTCTAAACATGTTTGTCCCATAGGCAGTGAGTGTGTAACAGAGCTGTCAACCAACACATAGCATACCCCTAAGTCAACAACAACCACTAGCTGTGTTCTGTGCACCCTAGTGAGTGCATCCCGGGAGATGTAGAGCCTTCCCTCCGCCCACGAGCTTTCCGACGCGGCTATCTGTCTGGGAGTATGTGTCAAAGTGTGCATGCCTTGACCGCATCATATCTGAATTAACCTCCGGATGGCCGGCATTAAAATGGAAATGGGCGAGCTCAGCGTTCTCTCTCTCTCCATACATTAGGCTAATGTATGAGCCAGGACTTCAGCATCTGCCATTAGAGCCAAGCCAAGTGCACTGGGAGGCACTTGCGATCGGACTGTTATTGCTGCGTCTTCTAAACAAAGGATTGGCCAGTGAAAAGTAATAGAAGTTGATATTGTGCAATGCCGTCTGTTTATTTTAAGCAGCATGATGGGACGAATGCACTCAATTTCGTCACAAATAATGCCATGATATTGCATCCAAATTGTAGTGGTGGTGGTGGGAGTTGAGATTAAGCTTAAAAACTCTGTTATTCGTCCCACAGTGGAGACATTTCAGACCCAAGGCAAGACATTTTTCAACATAGCCATAAGACTGAATACTAATGTCTAGTGGGTGCCCAGCAAAATGCCTGGTCATTTGTTGTGACACTACATCAGAATCAGAATCAGAATCATTTTTATTGCCAACGTAAGTAACGGGAGGTCACAGACTTGGAAATTGCTTTGGCTCAGTGCAACAGTCAAAAAGAGATAATAAAAATAAGAATAAAAAACACTTCTAAAGAATAAATTTAAATTTAAAATAGAGTTACAGTTACTATTTACAATATACAAGTGCACATGGTGCACACAATGTAAGGTGACAGCAGTACAGTGAAGTAAAGTGACGTATGATGGGCAGTAAAGTGACTTTATAAAGGGCGGGGGGACAGGTTAAGAAGTGTTCAAGAGTCCAACAGCAGAGGGGAAGAAACTGTTCTTGTGGCGGGAGGTTCTAGTCCTGATGGACCGCAGCCTCCTGCCTGAGGGGAGTGGTTGGAATAGTCCATGTGCAGGGTGAGAGGGGTCGGCTGTGATACGACCAGCCCGGCCTCGAGCTCGGGCGACATTACATGGCATTACATTACATGGTAATATGGTCAAAAAACATGCATTCTCATTCAAAATAAGCAATGAAATGCTACTGCAGTTTCACACAGTGCTTAAAAGAATAACATTTAAAAGTAAAACATTTTGGACGGGATTGGATTATTTTAACTACAGCTTTGTTTTCATCTGCAGCCAGTCCAATTGTTGTGCACTCCTTGATTCTGGCACTACTCTGAGAGATCTGTTGATGCCTGTAGCAGGACGCAGTTATTGCAGATTCAAACTCTGCATGTACAAAGTAAACGTCATTGTCGCAGAAACATTGCTCAGGGCCAAATTGTGTGGGGTAGAAAAACAAGCTCAACCACAATGATTAAGGCAGAGACACAGGGCGCTGCATGCTAATAGATAGAGAGCGATATGGGGAAGTGCACACATTCTGGCTGTTATCGACCTCAGCATAGCAGTCACAATGGTGCATGTGTCCCCGCAGACAGGGAGGAGGAGAAGGAGAGAGCAGTTCCTTCCAGCTGGGTCATATTTAACCGGCAGAGTTATTGAGCCAGACAAAAAGGCCTGCAAACACATCCGCCCACTACAACAGTTCCACCATGCTAAAGAAGGCATAGCATGGAGCTGCAGTTTTCTAGATATAATCAATCACGAACTTCAATCATTTATGTCAACTTTTTCAATCTTGCTATTGTTATAATGACATCATTTAAATAACATAAAAATGCAATGTACTTACAATAGTCCAGTTTTTATCCAGTGCTTTTTCATTCAAAGATGCTTCACATACTGTACCATTATTCTTTCACTCCTTCACAGGCTGGTGATCTACTACTTTAGCCACACAGCTGGCCTAGGGCAGACTGACAGAAGCGAGGCAACCAATATGTGCCATCAGCCCCCTCTGACCCCCAACCATTCATGTGGGAGAAGTGTCTTGCCTGAGGACACCACAACAGTTTGGCACTTTACAGCCGCATTTCCATGTAGCACCTGGTGTTCCCAGAGGTCTAACCAATACATAGCTTCAGAGATGTGATGGGATCTTGCTTTCACATTCAAGCGGCGCCACATAAAACACTATACACAATTTCAGACAGTTAGTGTTCAAGCGTTAAGTGTATTACAGTCCCGTAGTTAAGAAAATCAAAAATGTCACCATTTGTATGATTCCATACTGTATTTCACAATTAAACCAAAACTAAATTGAAATCTGAGCAGAACCGCTTAAATGAAAAACATCACTGAAAAGCTTGACAGTTCTCAAGTCTCAGTTCACGAGTGAGAGAAGGATGGCACGTGAGATTGGTGCAGTGTGTGCAGTGATGCTGCCGCTGTATCAGACTGCTGTGGTGAAGAGGGAGCAGCGTCTGCAGTCAAAGCTGTATTGGACTATTGTGGTTGAGTGAGCTGAGCCGAAAAGCAAAGCCCTTGAAAAAACCGGCCAATCGATCTTTCCACCCTCAGCAATGGTCATGAGCTTTGTGACCAAAAGACCTAAACCGTGGATACAAGTGGTCGAAATAAATTTTCTCAGTGGCTGAGCTCTCCCTTAGAGAGCCCGGAGTAGAGCCGCTGCTTCCCCACATCGAGAGGAGCCAGTTTAGGTGGCTCAAACATCTGTTCCAGATGCCGCCTGGAAGGACTGTGTCTCTCAGGAGGGACTATTTCTGTCAATTATCTTCCATCAGATGAGCTGGAGGAATTGGAAGTGCGTGGATAGGGAGGGAAGTCTGGGTGACTGCGGCCCCCCAGCTGTCCAAACCCAGAAAATGAAGAAAATAAAACACTTAGCATGTTTAAAGTGATTATTCTACTTCTTATTTACATATCTTTCCCATTGCACTAACAGCAGCATGCTTAATACAATATTGTTCTTTTCCTTTTCCATCTGTCACATATCGCTTGCATTTGTCAAGGTGCCATTTTTATTCTGATCACCCAGAAGTAGTCTGTCTCACTCTGAATAAACTGTCATGTTTGATTCACATCACTGATTTGGATGAAACTTTGAGCGTCCTGCGTTCTATTTGAAGCCTATACTGTTGGATCACAAATGTGCCAATCAAATAAGTGGCTTTTGTCTGAACACAAGAGCGCTCTGCATCGTGTAAATCTCTCCACTGTGAGATCAATAAAGTTTATCTTATCTTATCATGACAAGAACCTTTGTTTAGAGATGGATAATGAAGTTGTTTATTCCAAAGATCACAGGTGTACTTAAGCCCCTCTTGTCTTTCATTAGCTCAGATAATCAAGAATGAAAGTTGATATAAGAGGTGTTGATACTGAAATAATGTGCTGTGTTTATTCATTTACAATACACTTCTGAATGACTTTTTTTTGCAACTTCTATAGTGGAACTTTCTGCTACGTGCTTAACTCAAATCGGATGTAAACTATTGGTCTATGTTGTCTTCATGTCCAGCTCATGGGGCCATTTGTGGCTTTCAGTTTGATTTTACGCAACCCTTGACTACCAACAGCAGCCGATGAGCTCATAAGCACAAGTTCACAGTGTCATCCAGCCAACTTCAGCTCCAACAATAGAGGCAGTAAAGAGGTCTGGAACTTGATGTAAAGCTCAGAACCATTGACTTTGTTTGAATTTGCCATCATATATTTGTGCCTTGTATAATGCTAATTTAGCTATAGCGAGAGAGTAAACATTAATTCAGCCAGCTTCAGCTTTGGCAAATGTGAATCTATATGGCTATGATTTTAAAGAACAGAACAGCCTGAGTTCAATGATAATAATACATTATGGTGAACTACAGAGGCCATCTCACTCAAATGTTTGGACACCCATCTATCTCTATCAATCAAGTTCTGGAGTGGCAAAGGGACGTACAGTACAATCCATTATTGTAATTAAACTTAAAACAGTATATGATATAGACAAGCAAAGTGTTTGTTTTGTCTATTATAGTTCTAGTAATTATGGCTGACTGTTCATTTTCAAAATACTACTAATTCTTGAGATGTTCTGAGGGGTTATTACAAGCTGTGAACCAATTATCAACATTAAAACAAATACAGGCTTGATATATCTCAGTATGTGTGTAATGAGTTTTTCATTAGTTTTGCATCGTAAGTTGAAATACAGAGGTAAATGGACTTTTTAACGATTCTGATTTCCCAAGTTTCACCTTTACATGCATCAATATTTCCAATCTAAATTATACGCAATGAAAATATTTCGATTATGATGCTTTAAGGTTAGATAATAAACAGAATCCGTAAACATTTTTGGGTTTCTTTATCAATCTCTTTGACTCGGTATGGCAGAACACACAAAGCAGTTTCTTACAGCCCAAATGACTTAATATTAACAATAATGCATCAGTTTTATATAGTGCTTTTTTTTTAAGACGCTCAAAGACTGCTGCACAGATAAAAGTAACACATTCAAATATATATTACAAATAGACTAACATAAAAACTATTTTTATATAAATAAACATAGAAAATAAAATAAATTGTCATTATTAATTCACTCAATACCCCGTGGTGATAAACTACAACTCTAGCCACAGCTGCCTTGGGGCACACTGACAGAAGCCAGGCAACCAGTGTGTGCCATTGGCCCCTCCGACCACCACCAGCCACACACACACACCAGACTCATTCTAGGCAATGTGTGCGAAGTGTCTTGCCTAAGGACACAACAACAGTTTGGCACTTTACAGCCTCCATCACAACATGAGTAGAGTTTGACAATCCATTCACATTTTTAAGGTGACTACCATTGGTTGCGTGTCGCTGCTCGTCCTCACCCAATTTATTCCTTCATTTGCTACGATATATATGAAAACCGGAGTGGGCGGTGTGTTGGCTCTCTTCAGCAACCCACTCCTCGGCAAGCATCTGGCTGATCAATAGAGAAGCCCTATTCAGATTCCAAAGCTGCGTGCACTTGATATTCTTCCCTCTCAGAGAGACCCTGGCATTGTGGAGGCGTTGATAGAAAGTACCTCCTACCAGAAAACAGTGCATTCCCGTGGATCTGTGTGTGTTTTCTAGTTTGTTTGCCTCATAATGAAGAGTAAAGAAGATAAAGCGGCACGGACAGTGGAGTTCGGCTTAAAGAGGTTCATTAGCAGCCTGTGACGAGGAACATATAGGAAAAAAAAGATACTTCTTCTGCCAAGTAAATGGTTTATTACAGTTATGGGAGCGTCCTGGTACACGTGCACACATTATGCTTGGCTTGAGTTCGGCTCTCTGCATGCCACTTATGAGGAAAAGCACAATTATGTATGTGTGACACTAATGTGTGAAACCGGGGAAGACAATTACCACCTACTTTTCATTGGCCGCCTCACAAGTGACTGCCGTTGTTATTAGTGTGGATTGTGCGCTAGTGTGTTTGAAAACTATGTCTCTGTATGATTTTATGAATACACCAGGAGCATTGGATGTGGTTAGTGTCAGCTGAAATGTCCTAATAAAGTATGATTTATTTTTCTTTCGTTTTATGTACAAACGATAAAAACAAAGAGAAAAGCCCACACAATCAAACAGACCAACATATAGGCAGAGGGCAGATCA
Organism: Knipowitschia caucasica; assembly: GCA_964034765.1. Lineage (NCBI taxonomy): Eukaryota > Metazoa > Chordata > Actinopteri > Gobiiformes > Gobiidae > Knipowitschia > Knipowitschia caucasica. The sequence continues at coordinate 29,448,500 of OZ035838.1, read as the reverse complement.
AAAAAGTCTTTCCAGCTACAATTTCACATAAAACGACTTGCTACTTTTTGATGGATTAACTGTTAACCTGCACATTAAACAAACACACACACATGCACACACACACACACACACACACATACACACATGGATCAACAGTGGTGAGAGATTACTAAATCATGATTAATGCATGAATAATCAATGATTTCCAGCAGTGATGAGTGATTGGCCTTTCCTCAGCATAGATGAATTAAATACTGTGCTTTGGATTGACACAAACACTCGGATTGCGGTTGCCTTGACAATCGCTATTCTTTAGGAATATTACAAGTTTCAGAAACAACAGAACAGTGACCCCTTTGCAGTCTAATAGCAGCGATTGCTACTACAGAAATCACCCCAGTGTGAAACAGGTTATGAGTGGTTCCTGTTTGACAATCTTTTTTATTCTAATTGCTATAGTGCCTTTTACAAACAGAGTCACCAAGAACTTAACAAGAAGCAATGTTTTTAGTGGTAGCGGACACCGTAGCACCCGGAGAAAAACTATGCCACCGGGGAACAAAAGAACTCCACACAGAAAGGCATTGTCTGGTGGTAGAAACAAAACACAGGACCTATTAGTTGTGAACCACAAGTGTTAACCACTGCGCCACTTGCCACTCTAGTTCCACCACGCCTCCCTCAGAATACAATTAAAACCAAAATGTATGAATGATACTGTAAAGTGTATCTTGTATTTTCATCACAGATTTATCTCTGAATCTGGAGCAGTCAATTCTCAATATTTGTACACACCGGGAACAGATATTTATATCTATACTACACATTTTGCCAGAGCGCAGGTCAAACTCAAGGTCAGGTCAGAGTTTTCCCAGCAGGACAGTTCCTCCATCAAGAACAGATGGATTTGAAGCCTTTACCTCAACTATCACTCTTTGAAACTCATTTAACTGCAGCGTTTCCTCATAGATACTGCATCAGACAGGCCCAAAACAAATGAGATGTGTGCACTGCTTCGACATTCATTTTAGATCAGTTTGAATACCTATCACCTATGCACTTTTAGCATAGAGAGTGAACATGGTGGGACAAGGTTGTGAAGTGGCACAGGCAGCCGGACATGCATGAATCTTGAAATGAAAGTTCTGCTCCATACATTCCATTTTAAGCCCTTCAGAAGCATTCAAGTGAAAATAAATAGGATTAACTGGATGTGAGAGTGAAAAAAAAAGAAATTGTAGGTTTTCCCTTTGATTTGTCATGCCCCCCTGTAAATAAAAAAGACAGGGAATAGAAAGCGATGGGGGACAAGAATGAATAGGGGACTTTGTTGTGGTCTGCCAAGAAGATCCACTCCTTGGTTTTGTTTTTTTCGTCTTTGATACTCAGTATACATGCATTATTTCCAGATAAAATGCAATGTGTATTATTATTTGGAATAAATACAAATTATTTATTTATAGAGTTTATATATGAGTGATGGCTGTTACACATACTGTAGTTTATCCCATTTAAGCCTGAATTGTACATACAACATGCAATTATAGGGTCTCGTGTTATAATCACTTCCCTCAATCATTTTAAAGTCATATCTGATCTTTAAAGGGGCATTGTGTATGTGTAAAGTACATGTGTTTGTGTAGGTGACCTTGTAGTTACTCCGTGGCTTTGAGTGGAAAGCCTGATGCCTTAACATTTGTTTACAGTTGTGTCTACAGCGCTTCAGGATGCTCTGGTGAGGTGGTTCCTCAGTAGAGAAAAGCTTCCTAACAATTGATCCTAAAGCATGCTAGAGACTGTGATGGAAATTAAAAGTGCCCCAATTATAAAGGATTCTGGTGTTAATGAGACTTGTGTATGTATGTATTAGCTTTTAACATTATGCCAAAATGAATTAAAAAAATGATATTGCAAAAAGTGGAATGTATACTCCTATTGACAAGGATGTGCCAATGAAAGTGTCCAACATTTCCAATAATATAATCACATTTTGAATAATCCCTGGACTGCACATTTCCAACTTGCCAGTAATTTCATTGATTTACATTGTACATCCCTGACATATTTCCCATAGACCGGATAGAGGGAGAGCAGCGACAGTGAAGGGAAAAGACAAGGACAAGGCAGAGATAGCTCATGCCCTCATCTAATCTCCCATCTTCAGGATCAACAATATCTGATAAGAACTGCGTAAATCTGGCTGCCAGAGAACCCTCGGAGTGGACTTTCCTCTCTACAGGAGATCGCCAGGGTATCTGCATCCATCTTATCATTCATTTTTAGAGATTTTGCATTGTTATTTTGTCCAGATAGTAGCACATAGTGCCTTAATGCCTTGGAGCGGGTAACAGAAGCACAGAGATACAAAGGAGAAACCAGCTACAATTTCCACTATTTTCTCTACTGGGAAAAGTGTAGGCGGAAATGTTCAGATGAATTCACTGGTGTTCTCAGTCTAAATACAGGAACAGTGAGGCTGCATCTTTGTGCCAAACTGCCAATCACAATAACAAAAAAACCACATTGCATGAAATCCGAACAAAGTTAATTTTAGGTAAAAAAGTTGACACTGATGACATGACTACATGGATGTTACACATCACTGGTAGCTCACCAGTAGCTCACTACCCCCTTCCAAGTAGCAGGGTTAGGGTTAGGATTAAGAAATTCCAAATAATTGTCTCAATATTCAAAGTCATAATTTTTCCATGTCTACAACTATTGTAATTACTGAATTTACTGAAAAGTCCAGAATCCAACTAACCGTTATTTCAAATGTATGCATGCTTTTGTCAGGAAAAAAGGACAGCAATTTGACTAAAGAGAATAACAACAAAATCAATGAACAAAACAAAGCAAGGCAAAAATGATTATTTGTATAGCACAAATAATTCACAAGGCAACAAAAACAAATATGTTTTTAATTATCTTATCATGCACTATTTTTCTTTGTTTTTCACTTAACTGATACCATTGCCCTTCCCCAAATATGAAACTCCAATTGCGTTGCTATTGCCCAAGCATTTAAATGACAAATACTTTCTTAATAAACTAATAAAAAGGTCCAAAGTAATCCCTTCACACACGTTTAAACATGTTAATCTGACTGATCAGGTAGAGAGTAGCGATATCAAATGTGTGAGACGTACCAGAATAGCTTCAAAGCAATTCTTAAAATATCCCAATTTCTGACAAATGAATTATTACAAACTACAGAATGATATTAGTGTTTTTAGGTTGAAGGAAAAAGTCATTATGATAAGCTGAGATGGAATGAGGCCATGTGCCCACCAGCATTTGCAGATATCAGCGAGACGTGACTGTGCAATAATCTATGATAATTTCACCTCAATGTGACCACCAAAACTTTTGGGCCAAAAGTGCAGGAATTATGTGGCTACAGTATCCATGATACCAGACTGTATATTTACAACTGTTCATACTATACATACCAGATCACACAAAATGGAAAAACAAATGGTTGTCTAGTTTTACCGCAAAGAAACAAAAATAATGAAATACCCTTCTCAGCAACAATTTTTCACCATTACATTTTTCTTATAGACCACAATATCGAATGTGTCACATAATTGCTGATTCACCAAAAGCCTTATAGAAAATCAAACAAGTAGAAGAGTCATTAGTCCCTATAGGATAACGGGTCAACCATTGTCCATTAATTTCCTGGATCATCTTCTGTCCTTAAAACCTCCACCATCAGCAAAGAAAATGGCAAATCTACTCTATATTCTTATCTCTTTGAAAATCCATCCGGCAACAAGCGCCTCTCTCGCAACGTCTTACGCTCAAAAAAGAAAATTATGATTTCATGCAGTGATTTGCATTGGACGCATGATTTGTACGTGACTCAGTGTGATGAGTGTGACAAAGCCCAGCGACAGAGCTGTGGCCATCTGGAATCAGATGACAGTGTGAATCAGAGCAGAGGACAGGACACAGGGGGCGGGTGGGCAGCGAACCCAAGGGTGCTCAAAGGGACTACGAATTAAGATCAGACTAATGCTTGTCCGTAAGCCTGCAGCTCTCTAGTGACGGACTCTCTGCTGCTGGTTTGAGAATTCACAAGTTCATTACAATAAACACTAGTCATCCAATGGCTGATTTGGCAACTATTAATTACAGTCAATGATTGTAACAAACTTTAGTTGTTTATTTGAATAGGTGAATGAAATTGTTGCCAAGAAATTTAAATGGCAAGCAGTCAATTGCATTCATTTATTGCACGGTTCCTAATCCTGGATTAAGTAGCATTTACAGCTACTTATCTATGTTTATTTTGTGTGCTACTTGTGTGCGCTTACTTCTGTTCTGGATTTGCACTGCGACACTGACATTTCCCCAGTGTGGGGCGAATACAACTTATCTTATGTCTCAAAATTGCAATTAAATGAATCGAAGAATGTACAATGATTAATTTTAACATACCAACTTCTTTATTAACTCAATTCCACGAGTATTAGAACTTTTGCAATAGTGATAGACAAAAACGATGATTTTGTTGATCTGATTTCAAGTAAAACCATTAGAAATGAATATGTGAATATCAATGTGATACCAATACCGACCATGCTTTTATCAAAATCCCTCTTTCACTCTTTTTTCCTGAATTTCTCCTACAGGGATCAATAAAGTACTGTATCTATCTATCTATCTATCTATCTACAGTATCTATCTATCTATCTATTGATACCATGACATGAACGAGATAACATTATTTTCACTCTAAACCAGCTGGAATAGATCTTTAAAAACAAGGCAGATAGTCTATATCTATCTGATGTTTGGAAATACTGTATTTGTAGGAAACATTTGCATGGAAACTATTTACTTAATACAACCTCAGTAAACCAGCATAGCCAGATTTGTGTATACATTGTCAAAAGAAGAAAGTTAAAGTAGTCATCACACTAAATGTTTGACGATTCATGGTCCAGACGTCATACCCTCCTTATACATCAACAACAACTTATTCTTGTATAGCCGTAAATCACAACAGCAGTCATCTCAGAGGACTTAACAAAACCATTGACATCACCAACACAGATCAAAGAATCAACAGTTAAAACACAAAATATACATATATGAAATGGTCCATAGGAGAGACCAATGTCCATGAATGTTGAAAAAGGTCCATACATGTTGTAGAATGTTAAAGTGTCCTCACTCATCATCCTTTTGCGAAACTTGCCAATGACCTTCTTGTCTAATTTAATCTAGAGCGACCGAGGGTGGTAATTTTGTGAAATCGCAGACACATGCCCACCAGCCCTCTTCCTTACACGCTGTTAAGTTGTCAAAATCGGCGCCTGTGCGATGCTCGATAAGAAAATGAGCCCTCCAAATAGAGCGTTTAACATTGAGAGTAGGGAAATCAACCAGCGCTCACAAGTCGCCCCAAAACACAAGCTCAGATAATGGCACAGCTGCGGGGGTCTTATCAGTCCTGCAGCCCAACAGCGAGACTGCTGCTATTCGCCACCGCAGTCACGTCCGAGCAAAACATGTGCGCTTTCATCCTCATATCTGCACTAAGCGGCCCTGTCACTACACAGAGGCCACACTGCAACATCAGCTTCCCACCGCTCCGGTCATTTGAACATTTTAATGCTTATTCATGTCTTACAAAGCTACAAAGGACATGTTGTTGTTAGCTAGCAGTACAGGTATGTTTTATTAATATGAACTGGGGCCTTTAGACGGATGGGGTAGGAAACAAAGTAAGATAAAGGTGTTCTCTGTTTATCCCCGTAGGGCAATTCAACCTCTGCATTTGACCCATCCGGACGCCACTGACTAGGGCGTCTGTCAGGAGCAGTGGTCGCCGTATTTACAGCTCCCGGGGACCCATCTCCAGATGTTGATGCTTGGCTTGGTCAGGACTACCGGAGCTGGAGGATTTTACCTATTGTACATGTTTCAAGTGGTAGGCATGGGGAGAACATGCAAACTCCACTCAGATAGACTGGGTTCGAACCCAGGATCTTCTATGCTATTTACTCTGTACCGCCCAATTATTTCTGTTGTATTGTGAAACTCTGGGATTTAGAGTGTTCCAAAGTGAATTTATTTCTGGAATTAAACTTACAATGTTAAACTAATGCATGAATCAGTACAAACAATGAAAGTCCAAATTCAAAATCTCAGCAAATTACAATATTTTGAAAAAAGACTGCAAGCTTGGCATATGTTACTTTTATATCATATATTCAAATTGTCTGAGTTTCACCTACAAACAATGCTTGTCTAGTGATTTTAATGCATACAACTGAAGGATTGCATCTTAACTTTGTTTAATATACTGTGAGTATTTATGTGTTTTTGTTTCTTTCTTGTTTTGTTATGCACTTTGAAATGTCTCATCTATGAACTGTGCCTAAAAATAAACTTGCCTGGTTGTCAGCAATTTAACATTCTCCATATGGATGTAATGCATTTTTTCCAACACATCTCTGAAAACATAATAATATGACAATTCATCACGTGCTAAGTGTTTCTTGCGTGTCTATTGCCGGTCAAATGCAACTGCACATTTTTGTTTTATATATTTTGAGGGGTGAGACACTCTCTTTGCCATTAAGAAAAGTACAACCTTATATTGGAAAAAAACCCAAAACCCAAAAACAATTTTACAGGTTGACCTTGATTAAAAAAAATATAAAATATAAAGAACACAAAAAAACAGCCCATGATTTATTGGCTTGGAAAGTATTATTTATCTACTTTTGTTGGCAGAGTTGGGAATGTTTCCAGCTCCCTACAAGTTGTTTTTCTTTTCCTGTAACCTTGCTTAAAGACTCGACTTTATTGTAATTCTATCAAGAGCTGTGTTGCACAATTCATTTGAGCAACTGTCTGTCTTGTTAGTTCGGGACAGTGTATGCAAGAGATTCATTTTGTCAAAAGCTCGGCTGTGCATTTGTTAATTGCCGGAGAAGTTGGAATAATCAATAGCAAACATCTTCATTAACACGTCAGGAAACTGGTACATAGTGATTGTGGGTATTGGGGATTGAAGCTTATGCCACAATTAGACTCAAATAAGAGAGCGGAAAATACAGTGTGTATTTAGTTCCTCTGAGACATCATTAAGCATGTAAAAACAAAAACAAAGACATAGGCATAAGATTTTCTGCTGCACAAAGCATCTCCACCATTTGGAACTGTCCATGGTGCTGAAGCATACAATTCGCAGGAGCCTTCATCCGCTGCTACTGCCTCTGTCCTTGGTGCTGAATCCACGAAACGCGACTCATTGTTGTGAAAATCACAACACAACAAAACAAAAAGATCAGGTTCAGATAGAAATAATGTACACACATAACAGTTCATGACTTGAAATCGTGTATGTATTCATAAGTGACATTCACAAAGTTGCCCAGGTTGTTATAGTCCAAGGTTGTGCTTTTGACTTGTGTAATTCTGCTGCTTCCTACGCTCTGGAGTCTTATGAGAAAGTCACAGCAAATGTCATAAAAAGGAAAAGATAAAAAGAAAAGGGGGCATCAAACCCTCGAGTCCTCATAACATTACTGGCCATTGCATCATCAGCACAACACGGCGCCTCATAAAGGGGTGCGCTCTGGAGGGGCCGGTTCCAGTCGTTATCTGGCGCGTGGAAAGAACGAGCACTGCGTCCACTACTGACGCGGTGGTCCAGCGCTAAAACACACGCACACACACGCGCACGTGGCGATATGTCAATCACACAGTATTTGTCGGCTGTTATGTAGAGCTCCTCCGTGGCCTTTTACGCTTTTCCCAGCGGAAGTTTAAATGAATAGAGGTTGATTACCGCTTATTGAGCCACGGATCCATTGGGACAGAGGTTCTGATGTCATGGAGACAGCCCACTGTTCTCTTTGTGGGATTCACACAACTCTATCTGCGTGTATGTGTCCACTGGGAGCTATAATAAGCCCCGCTAGGAAAGATGTGGGATAGACTAGAAACGTCGGAGAACGGGCTCTCTCTCTATATGTAAGCACAATCTGACGGATGAAAAGTAGAAGTTTGTGACTGGTGTTTCCTATTGCTGAGCATGAGTCTTTGGTGCCGCTCAATGGGAGGACGGGGCAACTGCTGCATGGTGGCTGCGTCTGCATCGCTGGGACACACGAGCCTACTCTTCTCCCTCTCTCTCTCTCCCTCTCTCCTTCTCTCTCTCTCTGACACTCCCACGTCCTACTTGCGCACTTTTCAAAACATTATAACGTATGCCATTGCAGTTAAGGAGATACACGTAATCCTGAGATGAACAGCCTTGACTATCACGGTGTCCCGCTAATACGCGCAGTAAGTTCAGGTTTGGCTCCAAAGCGGCAGCTGTAAAAAAGCTCCCAGGACGCAAATAAAAAGTCGACACAAGTGAGATTTACTCAGGAGAGACTTGGCAGTGGTATCAATGGGACCAAAGTGCCTAGAATAAACCCACACCTGAAAAGGATAACGATCTATGGGAGTAACGTGACTGGTGGGAGTGGGACAAGGGAGGCTTTTGTGCAACGCGCGCACGTTAGTAGTTTCGCTGGTTCCGTCCGTGGGTTATGTGCTGTCCAAGCGGAGTGGGCGAACACGCAACAATGACTCACTATGAAATTCTTATTGTATCCGTAGCAGTATTCTCAGCTTTGGCTAAAAATAGGTGGAGGGGGCCGCTAAGGGATGTGGAGAGGCATGATAGTGATAAAACATGGGGTTTTCTATGCAAAAAAAAAAGCGTGGCTGTGAGGGGAAAGACTCCTTGTGGGGAATGTGGTATTGTGCAAACCAGGCTATCTGTTGAACGGCTGTGCGTGTTTTTCAATTGCAATTAATCCCGGGTAAATAAGCAGAAAAAGTTTGCTCATTTAAGTAACACGCAGACGTTTCGTAAAGCAATTGATTTTTCCTCCATATAGGCAAAATAAGTCTTGCATGAAGTCGTATCACGTGTCGAAATAATTAATAATTAAAGGCTTACTGTAGCTGAGGAGATACCATAGTGATAGATAAGGGGTATGTACCGAATGAATAATATATGGTGTTAGTAAACTCAGTCTTTAGAAGTCAATAACAACCTGTGGCTTACATGTTAATAAGTAGAAAAGTGCCTTGAAAATTGACCCACACAAAATATAACCACATGCCACGTTTAGAAGTACAAGCACAGGGAGGGAGGGTGTGTTTGAAGTCGGTGAGATACTGCTATTGCCAGACATGTTCTTATAGTCCAGGGTATATTACAGTAACTTACATAGACAACATTAGATACGGACACAAAAAGATATGGGGATGTTTAAGCCTTTTCTTTTACCATTCAACACACGTATTCCTCATAATATATAGTCTTGATCACAGCGTCATACCCACGCGCCTTGGCTATACTCCCCATCATGGAATAACGTTTTTTTTTTTTTTTCTCCCAATAAATAGGCTTTGGCTTTTGCCCACCACCACACAAGATCTGGCTATACACACACGCGCGCACACACACACACACACACACACACACTGAGAGCTTTGAACACAGGAACCCCTTATACACCAGCAAACGAACGTCACTGACATCAGCCTCTTCTCCAGTTCCGTTTGAACAACTTTAGATGCAACAGCGAGAGAGCGTCACCTTCTGAACGCGCCTTCAAAATTGGCATTGACAGATATAGAGGGGGGAAGGGATGGGGGGCATAAGAAAAGAGTGAGTGGTGCGTTTGTGTGTTTTTTGTTTTGTTTCAGCAGAGGTACAGTTGGAGATGGAGACTTACCCTTCACCGAGGCGCCTAGAAGCCCCACGTATAAGACCAGTAACCGGCTCCAGTGATGTTTGTGCAAAAGACGTATTCCATCTCCTTTTCTGTATGCGCATTCCGCTCTCGCGTTGTCCTGGTTAGACATGGCACGGCTTTAGCTGTGTGTGTGTGTGTATGTGTGTGTGTTATTTTTAATTCACTGGCACGATAGTTCTCAGATGGTCATGAAGGAGAGATTCACTCGTTGTAGGCGCTGAGCAAAATCCCAATGCATGGAGAAGGACGCCCGGTTCGCGTAACTGGACTGAACCATGTCATGAGACCGGTGCGCGTCTTCCCCTGTCTTATGTCTTTCAGGATTTCACACGTTCAGCACTTTGGAGGGTATAAAAAAGGAGAAAGCAAGACCCAGCCAGGCGAGATGCGATTGGAGTGGTCCCCTGTTTGGTCTACGACGCTCTAAAATCTACACTCCTTCGCTCCGAATGTATCATTGATGAGAATGAGAGCAAAACGCGGGAGATCCCCCTTCGTTCAGTTTGTCCTGTCCCACTTGTATGTCCTTCTTATTTTTTCAATTTACCTCCACTGGCCACGAGAATAATCCACCTTTAAGGACTGGATCAAAAGGACGCACGATGGAAAAGCCAAGCGTATCCGCATCCCAGTAGGGTAAAAATAAAGTCAGATCAAACCATAGGCGTGTAGAAGTTCTCCATCAGCACCAGAGGATGATTTACGCGCAGAAGAGAGGAATATGTTGGTATGTAATTCCCGGTATTAGCAGCGCGTGGCTATACACAGCGTCGTCTCGGTTGTGCACGACGCCAAAGATTCAGACTGCAGAGCTGCTCTCCAGTCTGCGCGCCTCTGCCTCTCTCTACGTGCCTGCTCCCCCACACCCCCTCCCACCTGCGCGTCTATGTGCGTCCATGGCAAGAACACTTTGGAGGCATTTGGAAAGAAACTCAAGGGTACTAACAGGATGATACAGACAATCCTCATCTACTGGATTCACGATATAGAGCAGGGATGTCCAAACGTTTTAGTAAGAGGCTCTTTTTTTAGTTAATCAGACTTGTTCAGAGCCCGGCAACACGGATTGAGGAACTGTTTTTACTAGATTCGAGCTGTTATGGACTTTGAAATTAAACATGATATGTCCAGAATGATTCACAACACAGCTATATTGTGGCATACACATAATTTTGTGACATAGTCAAAAAAATATGTTGGTACAGCTAAATAAAGTTACTTTGATGTACAGCAAGGCTATGTTGTGGAGCTAAAGTTGGCTGGATGACACCGCAAATGTGTTTCACTGTCTACTTTGTGTTAGCAGCAAAGGGCCACATTAAATGACACAGTTGGTCCACATGCCTTGGTTTGGCCACCCCTCAACCTTTACATTCCCACAATTAATATCACCAAATGCTGGTTTCCATGGAGATACAGGAGATCAGAATTTTGTTGAGTACAATATTGTGAACATGTTACAACAATCAAAACTGAATATGGTTGGCAGTGTTTTAAACAATAAACATATAAAAGGTGTCATCTTTGCTGGCTCATTTGAAATCTGCATTCAAACAGGACTTCTTGTAATTCTCTTTCTGAGCTGCACAGGTTGTGTGAGCTGACTCATACTCACTTAACTTTGCTTAGAAACTGGCAACCCAAATGAGACATTTTTATTATTGGTTTTGGGAAAACACCAAATGCCACCATAAACCTGAACAAAATGTGTGTTATCATTGGAGCAATAGTGCACAATATTTTGTGAAAGATGATACGAACAGGCTGGGGATGACATGAATGAGAGCTCAAAAATGTAAATTTGGGCTTCTTACATAAGACTCTGTGTGAGGGCCCTGTCTCAGGTGGTATAACCGGCTGATTCACAACCCCTCTGGTGACGCCGGCTACAGGGTGGGATGGAGGGGCTGAGTCAAACTGTGGTGATGGGATTGGTCTGTCGGGCTTCTGGTAATGAGGGGTGCAGCAGAGAAGACGAGGATTAGTGTGTTGGTGACAGGACCTCTGATCCTCAGTCCATGTGAATGACTCTGCACATAGGAACATGCCTGCAACATAAGAGGACACACAGTCAATGTTTTTGAAAATATGAAAGAAAATGATAATCCATGTGCTCAGGATGAATAGTTCTCAAACCTATCAAATGATTTCAAATCTATTTATGGATATTCGTTAAATTTCATTTCGAAGTTGCCCTGAAAGGTGTCACAGAAGAAAATCATATATTTGAAATGAAACATGTATGGCTGTAGTCCAGGACTGAGGCTGTGGTCCAGGACTGAGGCTGTGGTCCTGGACTTAGGCTGTAGTCCTGGACTGAGGCTGTAGTCCTGGACTGAGGCTCTAGTCCTGGACTGAGGCTGTAGTCCAGGACAGAGGCTGTAGTCCAGGGCAGAAGCTGTAGTCCAGGACCAAGGATTTAGTCCAGGATTGAGGCTGAAGTCCAGGACTGAGGCTGAAGTCCAGGGCAGAAGCTGTAGTCCAGGACAGAGGCTGTAGTCCAGGACTGAGGCTGGAATCCTGGACTGAGGCTGTAGTCCTGAGGCTGAAGTCCAGGACATAGGTTGTTGTTTAGGACTGAGGCTGTAGTCCAGGACTGAGGCTGTCCTGAGGCTAGGCACATTCATGTTACATAACAAAGTATGAACACATTACTCGAACCCTAATAACTGTAGTTCTATAACAACAACACAATATTCCCACAAACTTGTCTTGACTTTGAAAAGGAGTATCCTGCCTGGGCTGGAGGAAAGCAGATCAACCTCTATTTTTCTGCAGGGATAATGGAATCAAAAAGCACCACAACTTCGCAATCTAGAATAAGAAATAATGCAAAACATATGAGGTTTATAATGCCAATAACGCTGCTTGCATGGTTTAATTGACTTTCTACAGCTTATCTCCATTATCACCAATCAAGAGGTTGCCCTGCACTTTAATGTAGATGTCCACTTCCTGCTCAGCACACGTGAAATTGATGGCTAACCGTCCGGAACCCATGGCCTGTAAATCCAAATGTCACTCCCACTTTTGCATATGACCGCTGTAATTAGCTGGATTCCATTCACGAGGCATGAGGGAGATAGCAGTCAGGAAGCATTTGCCTTATATGTATTTCCTGACAGCGTATGGAGGGAATCTTAAGCAGACTGTGGTCAGACACATCTCATTTATTCAGGGTTATCGTGGGTATATATTGTGAATAATTTACACCTGCGGTATGCAACAACATTCAACAGCTCTAACTCACTCTATGCCAGTGAAATAACGGTTTTAGTGCACAGTATTTTTGGGATAACAAAGTAAAGGAGCTCTGGGTTTAGGCCTTTTCAGTGGTTCTTAACACTAGGACCGCCGTGCTCTAAACATACCTTGCACCGCCCCCTGCGGTCAGTTGACCGCTATGTATTTTGCGCTGATACAGCCTTTTGCCAAATTGATTGTTCACTAAACCAGAACTTGATGTTGCAAAGGAATCGTGATCATAATGAAACTGTGTAAATTATTTGTCTAAATATGCTAAGTAATTGTAATTCTAGCCGAAATAAAAGACTAAGACGACACATTGTGCGTGTACTGATCCATCAAAATTACGATGACTTTTCTGGCTAGATTTATTTTTGTAACTTTGCAAACACCTAAAAGGTTGGTCACTATATGTTATATTTGACTCAGTAACAATATGTAAATTCAAACAATATAAATTATAGTTTAGAAAAGCACGGGACCATAACGTCTTCGCGCTGCTATATGCGTCTACTTCTTACGTCATCTCCAGACTGTTTTCTCTTTAGAGGCCGAAATCACCGTGGGAAATATTATCTAGATAATAATAATAGTATTCGTATTGACACAAGATCATCAGCTATGGCTACCATCGTCAATTTAAAATCTTCAATTTTACACGGGACACGTTAGAAAGACAAATATATGCATATATATATTTGTATTTATTTGAGACAAGCAGTGCTCTTTATGCTCAGAACAAAATTATAATCATTGCCTTGCAGTGCGCGCTGTGCAGAATAACACACAGTGTTATCTGGATGAAATCAGAATTATATCCTTATTGATATATGAGGGCCGCCTCTGCCACAGTCGCTCTCCTCCTGCAGTGTCCGCGGGTGACGAGCACTCTGATCTGCACTCTGCCTTGATAGTTCATCTAATTGTTCTATTTTATTGCGATATTGTATTCTGTTTTATTGCCTTCTTGTATGTATAAATATAATAATGTAATTGATGATGAATGAAAAGGCAGAATGGAGCGACAGCGCGCACACAGACACTGCGTATGGCTGGCATTACGAGGGTCATGTGAGTTATTGCTTCTGGACTTGTTACAACACTGCTGTCTGTGCCGTGAATGCACTATGGGTTTACGTTCAGATTTAGAATATTATAGGTGTTCTCCCCGCTGTCACTTTCTGCCTCAAAATGTGACATCTCACCTCCGTCAGACTGTTCTCATTCAATGTTTTGAAGCACTGTCAGGGCTTCATACCGTGTACTTGCAGCTCTATTCATTTTGTACTCCTCTCTCTCCCAAATAATAATAAAAAAGTCCCTTTAGAGTCTAATGACAACATATTGATACATTTTTATAAGGCGCGAAAAACCCCCGGGAAAGGTTACTATGACAACAGTCGCCCCTGCGCCATGTATCTCTATGGGGCAGCAGAAAGGGCTGTGGTTTAGAAAAGTTAAAAATGCGTGTAAATCTTGTTTTCTTTACTTTTTCCAAAACCAAAACACACCAAAATATAAACCACAAGTACCCAGTAAAAGTCATAAAATTTCAACTTCTGGCGTTTTGTTTTGAATACACTAATTAGCATAATAAAGTGAGTGACGGTCAGTTGACCGCTAGGGGCGCTCCTAGTGTTAAACAATGGATTGATGGATTATTATTGCACAATTGCTTTGCACTTTTAGATAGATGGATAGATAGATGGATTGGTATGTTATACATTCCACAAGGGGACATTTTTGTGATCATCAGTACCTGATACAGACAAAACAGATGGGAGACATCTAAATACAATTATAAATAAAACTATCTATTTTCTAAACATATAACATAGGATGAGACCCCCCGAGGTTCATCAGCTGACAGAAGCTTGTAATGAGCTCCTCTCTCAGCATGTGTCCGTAGGCATGACAGTGTCCTCAAACAGAGCGACTTGGTAGGGGTGGATCTCTGGAAGGATCGATCATGGGTCCTGATCTCCCTGACCAGGTGCTTGAAAAGCAGTGGTGGACTTCTGGTAGAGGTGGATCTCCTTCAGAGCCACGGTGCTTGTCACAGAGAGGCCTCTTACTCTGACGGTGGCCGGGGCGCTCCTGTGGTGTACTCAGTGACGAGTTGCTTCCTCAAAGCCTTTTCTCTGGTGGATTTATTGCAGTCAGCGTGGTTCGGGCCATTTTCTCTGCTCTGGTCCAGTGTGAAATCCTGAATGCTGTATTAGCATGCTTGCACATACTTTTTTTTTTGTGCCTTCCTCCGGTGGATTTACGCTGGGCCTGCTTGGTTTGGGCCATTTTCTCTGCTCCGGTTATATGTGAAACCCTGACCAAGTGCTGGAGTAAAACTAAAAGATGGAAAAAGCATTTGTTCATAACTTTTGACTTTAAACCTGGAGTTGAGCTTGTGAAGCACTGTCATGCTGCTGCATCAGCCCCTTACCTCAATAACTGAATAACACCACTCTTACCACTCCTTATTCTATCTGCAGATCTTAGTCGTTTACTGGAAACCACACTGAGTCATGTTATTTGAGTAATTGTTTCAACGGTTGCATACTTATTGAAGTATTAAGTATTCTTTATGGGTTTCATGTGACGTCGGGGCAGTGGCGCGAATGACATACGTGGGACAGGACCGGACCGGACGTGACATACCCTGGCGGTGCAGTCTGCCGGGTATTTACACAGAGATATAGTAGAAGAAGAAGCGCTGTCAAAATGCCATCTTTTTGTGCGGTGTACACTCGTAGCAACCGCGCGAATAGAGAGAAAGACAAGAGTTTTGTCCGTGTTCCAACTGTGGTCTCATGTACATTTTGAAAATATCACTCGAATGAAGCGGGCGAGGTGGATCAAGGCTTTCCCAGATAAGCGCCTCCTCAGATTCAGATTCAGTTTATTTGCCATTTGCAGTAAAAAAAAACACATTGGAATACATTAGCAAAAGTCACCAGTGTGCATAGACAAATACAGACATAAAACAACATTAAAATACAAAAATAAAACAAATAAAGCAGTAAACAAATGTCACTGTGAAATCGATCGACTAAAACAGTTTCAAAACAAGTGCAAATCATTAAAGTGCTCTGTTCACACTGATAACAGCCTGTGGATAAAAACTGTTAGCGTAACGAGATGTCCTGCATCTCAGAGAGCGATATCTTCTGCCAGAGGGAAGAAGCTGGAACATGGCTTTCCCAGGGTGGCCAGAAGAGTCATTAACAATCTTAAGAGCTCTGTTTAAAAGTCTGGATTTATAAAGAACCTCCAGAACAGGAAGCTCACAGCCCACGGTCCTCTTTGCAGAGCGGAGCACCTTGTTTAAAGCTCTCTTTTCTTTATCTGTGATGTTTCCAAACCACACAGACACAGAACCAACAAGTAAACTCTCAATGGTGCAGCGATAAAAGTTAAGCAGAATCTTAGAGTTAGTGGTAAATTCTCCAAGTTTACGCAGAAAGTAGAGACGCTGACGAGCTTTCTTAACGACTCGGTCAGTGTTTTTAACCCATTTCAGGTCGTTAGACAGAGTTAAACCCAGAAACTTGCATTCCTCTACGATCTGCACCTGGGAGTTGTCGATTACGACAGGCAAATGAGAACTATTGCGACTGAAGTCGTAGACCAGTTCACATGTTTTCGATGCGTTCAACTGGAGGTTGTTAGTTTTACTCCACTGAACCACATTTTGTATCTCTGCTCTATAAGAGGATTCATCATTGTCACTGATGAGACCGATGATGGTGGTGTCATCAGCATATTTGATGATCAAGTTTGAGTCAGAGGAGGACACACAATCGTGAGTGTACAAAGTAAAAAGCAAAGGACTCAAAATACATCCCTGAGGAGAACCAGTGCTCACAGAAACAACATCAGAAAAACAGTCATTGATTTTCACTCTCTGAGATCTGTCAGTTAAAAAGCTAAAAATCCATTTACACATGGCAACACTTAAACCGAGAGACATGAGCTTTTCAATCAGTTTACCTGGGACAAGGCAGGCCACCCAAATAAAATGCAGCAATTTCTTTTGTTATTTTTTCCAATACTCTTTTGAGAAATATTTTTTAGTACTCCCTTAGAATTGAGTGTCCCCCTCCCGATTAAGACTGTTACAATAACCGTACACTGCACAGGATGAGAGCCGTTTGACTCCAAAACAGCGAAGATTTACAATTGACATGCTTTTCAATGGGAGCAAAACTGAGTTGTCCCATCTCTGCTCATTCGCCCCCTACAGGCCAGGTTAATGAAACCCAAGAATACATCCCAAGAATATATATACATATAATGTGTGTGTGTGTGTCAGTAAATAAATGCCTCTTTAAATAAATAAACCAAAACAACTAAAATGGAATGTTGCACTCTGTTGCTGTGGTAACATTTTTTTGCGTGGTTGTTGTTTCATTTCAAATTGCCTTGGTTTATATTGTCATTTTTACAGAGATATGCAATTGCAGCTATAAGAATACAATATGTTTTGTCAAAACTACTCAAAAAGGACAGCCTCTCAATGTCTCTACCCGCCTGTGCCTCGCTCCATCTGGATTCACCCATATGCACCAGTGGACGACTTTGACATTGTGTGCAAGAGTATCTGGCTGAAGGCAAAAAAGACCGACGAGGACATGGATACATGGCAGACACTCCATGCTCTCATTGCCCAACTGTACAGTGACAGCAGTGACAGCAGTGGCAGCGGTGGGAGCAGCAACAGCAGTGGCAGTGTAGAGAGGTACGCACACACAGTGATATTTTATGTCTAAAAATGATTGGTTCTCTTGATCTAGCTTAGGGCTATTTAGTGATTCATGTGGTCTTTATGCTTAGCATAAACTGTGTGATTTCATCCAATTCCATGCAATAAAAACAATAGCAACCGTTTTACGTGATCATAGCATGAACGCTACGTTTACATGCTTTGCGGTGATTAGTCCGGAGGACGTACCGCGGCCTACAGCCTTAAGGCCCTCAGCACGGTGATGACTGTCCTTTACAAACAGTGTATGCATGGCTTTGACGGATACACATTTTGGTGCAATCTTAAAATTGTTGTGCAACAAAAAAATTGGCAAAATCGGGCCAAATTTGCAGAGTGTATGCCCAGCTTTACTCTGGAAGAACACTGGAAGCACTTTCTTAGCACTATATTGGAGTGACTTTGGACTATACAAATATACCGGTACACTACGTACATTTCTGGTTAAACAACTATTATTTTTCACTATTCATTATTTTCAAGTCACTGCTGGGCTGGTAACATTTTGCCACAAAAACCCCCCTCAAAGTTGTGAAGGAGTCAGTCTGCATACGCATAAAAGGTACAAGAATTAATTTGCCATTTGCAGTAAAACCACATTGGAAAAACTGTGCAAGACTTCCTCAGTGTGCACACACCAAAGCTCTTGCCATGGCGCCATTTTTCCGACGCCATGTGAAAATTGATAATCACAGGTTGGGTTAGGGTTACTACTGTTATTGTTTGAAATCTGAAGTGATATCATACATGAATGCAAGTCACATAATTCATATTCAATTTAAACATCTCTCTTTTAAGTAATATTTAGTAGGTCCAGTTAATATGGATCCAAATGTGACATTGTCTGTGGTTCTTTGCTTTTCTAACACAAAGTAGAAGTTTGGGTCCTAGTCTTGCAATTTTTCAATATGGATTTATCATAGTTCATTTTAAGAATCCAGTCGTTCCCGGGACGGGACTTACATGCCCTAAATGAATCACTTTATATAAAAATCATTAAAACTTGGTCTATTGAAATTAAACATTTGTTTTTGATGGTCACTTGGGTCAAATGTTATGTGACAATAAAAATGATTAAGAGGATATAATTCAAGTGCCTCCTTTGTACCTCACATGTATACACAGAAACAAGCAGTTGGGCTTCAGCAAAGGACTAGAAGGTAGAGCTGAGATTGGGCCTGAAGTCCTAAATCAAACCCTAATCCTTACCTAATGCAAAGTCATCCATCTGTTTTGGAAAGATGTCATTATAAAGTTTCAAATTAGCACTGACCCTTAGCAAAAGAAATTCCAAAGCTTATAAGTGATGAAAAATGAGAACTGTTGCCATAATGATTGACAATTCACAACATATTATTTCATGTTTTTAAGCCGTACCATGAAGCACAAGCCAAAACCCGTGACCTAGCACAAGAATAACTGAGTGTTACGGCCCGTAGAATAACAAGCAGTGTTTTATCAGGCCTATAATTAACCTAAGGTCCTTCACAAGTACAGGGCATATCTGCGGGGGGTGGTTGTCCAACACCTTCGCACTCATTACATTAAATTTCAATCCAGACCGCAGCCCGGAGCATTATGAAGTATGTTGTTGTGTGGCCATTGCCCTACTGTACAATGTTAATTTACACCATCTGTTGAGCGGGCGCCTGGAGTCACCGTGACGTCTTGCTTATCATAAGGGTCTCGGCTCTCTCAGGGCCGTCTGTCCACAGGCTGCTGCTGCTGACTAAAAACAAGGCTCATTAAAAAGTCATGCATTGAAGGGGCGCTACACATACAACGGCAGAGTCATGCTCTCTCTGACTCATCCTCGGGCGAAGCGGGCCAAAATATTGTGCTCCACTGGTAATCTAGCTGAAAAGAGGGACCTGTCACACCGTCATGTCTTCATTATCGAGAGAAACAGAATACAGAAACCATCCACAGGGGTGTCCACAAAAAGAACAGAAGAAAACTGAAATGTTATACTGTATGTGCAGTATGGATTGTTGAATAGATGCTAGAATTTTATCTACTGTTTGCACTTGATTTAAGACGATTGGTCTGATCAATGAAAATGATACAACAAGGTTCAGTTCATTTTACTTTTGATTTAATCTTATTAGCAAAAAGTTTAACTTAATCCAAAAGATATACTTATGCTGAGGAAAAAATAATCTCAAGTTAAATCTACTCTGCTCAAAATATATTTATTTTTGTACTTAAAATCATGTCTATAAAATCAGAACTACACATAACAAATCACAAGCACAAAAATGTAGTAGCGTAGCAGCCTTTGCTTCTTTGATGCCATCTCTGGAACTCTGAAGTTCTCAGTATGAAGGCTGCTCCACTCAGAAAGTAAATTTTGGAAATCCCAGGGTCTTGGAGTTTGCGTCACAGTGACGCGTGTGAAATTGTAATTGGATAAATTAATACTTTTTACTGTCTAGTAAATATAATTCACAAAACATTCTGAAAACAGTACATTTTCAGAAGAGAGGCGCGCAAACACACAAGCACAACTTTTACACGTTCAAACAGGGGAGAAGCGCAGTGTAAACAAAGCTGTAGACTTTTGTTTCTGCTCTATTCTCCTCTCCCCTCCTCTCACCTCTTTCCCACAGTGCACTGATATTGACCTCATAACTCCTGTTCTCCTCAAATATTCTACATTTGAAACTGTCCACTTTCAAGGCAGCTGTTTGTTTGTTTAAATATATTTTCTTTCCCCTTATTTTTAGTGACATGTTGTCACACATGTGTAGTATACACCACTGTGGTGTACACTAGGGTGTGGAGCTCGGTCACACAGGAGGAGCTCAGAGAAGAGTCGCCACTCGTCCACTTCAAGATGAGCCAGCTGAGGGGGCATCTGTTTCAGACGCACCAGGAGGAAGCCCTGGGGAACGCTGGTGGGACTGTGTTTCATCCGAGGGAAAGGGCTGGAGAAAGTGTGCGTGGATTGGAGAGTCTGCTTAGACTGCTGCCTCTATGACTTGGCAATGGATAAAACGGAATAGAATGTTGATAAATTGATGGATGTTCTCTCATGAGACAAGCAAAAATGTCTTATCACAGAGTTTGTAGCATTTTATTTCTTTACATACAAATTTTTATCACTCAGATGTTGTATTTATGTTTGCCATGTTTTGCAAAGTTGATGTCTTCAATAGTCCCACATTTGTTCATAATAATAATAATAAGTGTTTTTGCTTGTTGTCAGGGATGAGCTGGATGAGCAGATGCTAACAGAGCCAGAGAACATGCACATGGATCAACCACAACAGCAGGAGGCACCAGTGCATCAGCAGCACATGCAAAAGCTTCAGCACGAACCATTGTCAAAAGACTCTCGTCTTTACCGCTTTTATCTCACCAACGTCAGACATCACGCTGCCGGTCCTGCTCCACCTCTGGGACCCTCGATGCAGACCGAGACAAGAGCCGTCGAGCAAGAGGAACATCACAAGGGCGACAGAAAAAGGGTCAGTACAGAAATGTGTCAGCTGGTCAAGCCATCATTATATTGATTATCTGAGATTATAATATACTTTATTGTACTCTATTCCAATACTTTTGGAATGTAGCATTCAATGTTGTTACTGAGAATCATTATTCCTAAACTGAATTTTAGTAATAAAGTTGTTAAATAGTTATATCCATGTTTGTTTGTTTTTTTTTTTTGTTTTTTTTTTTAAATGTTGTAGCCCATTGTTTGAAGGAGGAAAAAGTCCAAACCTGATGCTTATTACACACTGGAAAAAATCAGTGTATTTTCAGAAGTGTGAGAGTCAATGTTGTCACATTCTTGGGTTGGAGATGTTGAGTTTCCTGCAAAATGACACAGTGTGTCGTCAATTGGAAATGTTATTGTTGGATTTCAGTAACTTTTGAAAAGCTTTTTTTCCCAGAGAAAAAAATCTAAACTCTGGTTCACACTTTTGTCCATCCACCACATGCTGACTTAAAGCATAAATCATAGTTTTTGTCTATCCCAACAGCAAGGGTCTAGTAAAAGTAAAATGTTATGAACAAATCAGTCCACAACATGCTGTGTTCATTGTTTTAGAAAACACATTATCTTTCTAAACGTGTAAGAACAATCCCTGTGGGGATGAGCTCACGTTTCTGTCTGCAAAAGCTGATCTAAAAACATGACATAATGTACTTGCAGGTGAAAACTAGTGAGAAACGCAAAATGTTTTGAGATCTACCAACAAATTAGATCAATCTTTTTCAATCTTTTTTGTGGTTTGAGAGTCAGATACCCCAGCTTGCATACAGAATTGGGAAGAAACTGAAATATTTTGTTCTTGCTTCACAGGTTGCAGAGAAGCAGTTCATTGAGCCTTCAAAACCAGCCCCTATTCACCCACCTACAAATATAATAACTGATACAAACTGCAGCTTCAAGTCAGAGGCCACGACCACTGCCACTCCCTCAGCTCAGAAGAAGCACTCCCCGGTCGCCCCTAAACTGGCCCGGTACGCACACGAGAGCGAGGATGAGCTACACATCAGCAGCAGTGAAGAGAGCAGTGACGAGAGCAGTGACGAGAGCAGTGACGAGAGCAGTGAAGAGAGCTGTTTTAGTGAGGCCAGTTTACCTTCCGTCCGTCGTGCTGAGTCAGACACCGATGAAGACGAGAATGAGCCACCTGGGGATAAAGAAGAAACACCGAAACAAGCGATCAGTATAAAAATCACAGACGTCTCCCTGCGATGTAACATGGTGGCCTACAATGAGGAAAGGGCCGCTCAAAACCCACCCAAAAAGCTGATTCAGGGTGCAGGCGTGCTGTTGAAGACCAAACAGGACCAGAATAAACAACTGGATGAGACAAAATATGCACCGAGTGAGGACATGAAAACAAAAGGTAAATGATATCAGAGTACTTGTATGTAATGTATATGTTTTTTTTTTGTTGTTTTTAACCATACCATTATAGCAATACGTACAGTGGGTCCATGTTTATTGTAAGGATTGCCTTCGTAATAATAACCCGCAATAAGCAGCCAAATGTTTTAAGGCTGTAAAAACCCTTGTGATGAAAAACAAGTCAAAAATTGCTCAAATTTGGCTGAATGAATCTTAATTTGAGAACATTTTGATTGCCTTAAAACAAAGATTTGCCAATGGGACAAGATACTAGAAATGTCTCCCTTGGAATGAGAACAATTCTTGCAATAAGTCTAAATGGCTTGTCTCATTGGCAAATTATTGTGTCAATTTTTGCAACCCATACAGTACAAACACTTGTCGAACAACCTGAACTCACGACTGCTGTAGTGCGATTGTAGATGAGTGTGTTCACAGTAAAGTGTCAATTATCAGGACTTTAAAAGGTTTTAACTGAAAAACTAAAATTACTATCATAGATTGGAAAAAAAGAATTCATACACAGACAAATCAAAAATATAGTGTGGATAAAATCAAAAGGAAATTTTTGGCGACATTGTACACAACCTATATGAGCCTCTGAGTTGATCATTCTACTGTGACTTCAGTTACATAGAAAAGGAAACGGTCTGAAAAAGCGGCAGATGAACTCCCACAATATCAACATGGCTAACACAACAGAAGTAAATCACTCAATTTAAAAAGGAATCATTCACAAATCAATATAAATTTAAATGACCCTTAAAAAATGTGTAATGGACGTGATGGTTTCCGTAATATTTTCTCTGAATATTAAACTTGAGAAAGAAAAAAAAGGTCTAGTTTCACATTGAATTGGTTTACTATATGAAAGCAATCACTTTGTTTCTACTCTGTGTAAAAAAAACACTTTTACTAATATGTGAACATTATGTAACAAACTTCCGCGTTGCTCATTCTGTTAAAGCAAAACGTCTGTTACCAAAATAAACAGAGCCACTAGGAAACTTGACTAATGTTAAACAGTTTTCTTCTAGCAACTTCTAAACGAGAAAAGAGGTAGTTGGATCTATGACAAATATAATATATTCTCTGATTATTAAACTCAAATTTTTGACCTTTTGTCACAATTCTGTACCCTTTAGTGTGAACAAGCCCATATACAGGTATATCATACATGTTTGTGATGGGTCTGAGCCCTGCTGCAGCTGTCAAAAGCCGTGCATATACTTTGACATACAGCTGCAGAGCACACAAGACACAGGAGTACACAAGACACCAAAGTTTTAAATGAAGAAAACTGTCTTGTTATACTATAGCTAGCAGGTATACAGTATGATTTTGTTATAGCATAAAGGAAAAGAAGCATGCACAATTGCACCAAAAACAAATCTGTGAAATAGAGAGGCCATAAAAGGTGAACTGCGTTATTAGGAGGGACCACTGTATACAAAAGGAATTATGTCGTGTAATGTGACGCATGTATTGTGTCTTATGCTCTTTATGTGCAGTTCGGACTGAGGAGAGCAACATTTCAAGAGTAAAACTGCAGGATCTGAAAGAGCCTAAAACTGGTAATATAAAAGAATAACAGCGCTGTGTCAAGTTATAGGACAAATGTCTTTTTTCTTTGATCAGATGTCCCTAAACAAGAGAATGTGAAAACAACGACTACAAACAAGCCACAGCAATCCCACTCTCTCTGCGCTGGAGTCAAGAAATGTGTGGGCGAGAGCAAGACTCCGGAGAGAAGTCTCCAGAGTAAAACCGCTGGTCTCAGGCAGAAGAAGAAGGTCCCTCAGGAGGACGCTTTTGCTGTCGTGAAGAGTGCAGACTTTCCTCCTCTTTGTAACACGGTGGACGCCGAAAGGAAGGCGGCAATGAAGAGGCCGCTTGACCTCCAGGCTCATGGTGCATGGGAAGTTCCTCTGGTGGAAAAGCTACATCCAGACCAGAAGAAGACTGTTCCTCCAGGTTTTCAGAGAAGAAGTGATGAGCCAAAAACATTTGGTAATATGTTAAATTTTATGGGGCTACATAGGACTGAACGTGATAGAGAGGATTGAAAGTGAAAGCAAATACAACATATTTCAAGCTCCTATTTCTATGCAGCCGGATCCAGCTAATTCTAATAGGTTAGATTCATGTTATAACAGGTTCTATCTATTTCAGTTGGTCAGGTGCCAATGCAACTGGGAAAATGCGTTTCATTCTTTTGTTTGAACCCCCCCCAAAAAAAAACCATTGTGATTTTGCCCACTTCATGATCTTTTTTTAATTTCATTTTTTGACACCTTTAAAAAGTTAGATTTTAGGTGAATTGGAGGAATGATTAGATAAATTAAGTTTAAACTAAGAAAATAAGCGTGTCATTTCTGACATACAACCCTATTTTCATGAGACATGAACTAAAGAAAAGGATACAATACTGTATTACTTAACTGATTCAAATCTCCTCTTTCTTTCCCCAGAGAGCACCCATAGAGGGAATGTGACCAAAAGGACAGAAAACAAGCCACGTGTGAAACAGACTGAAGCTCAGGTCCCTCAGCCCCAGACTGCTGCGCCGCACAATGCTGGTGTGAAAGATAAGAAGAATGATAAGGCAGACAAACAAACAAACAACCGTCCATGTCTGAACAGAGATGAGATATCAAGCCTCGAATTCCCTCGACTTTGTAACACAGTGGCTGCCAAGCGAAAGGCAGCTATGGAAAACCCACACAAAAGCTGTGGTCCATGGAATATTTCAACATGATGAGAATAAAAGAGTATGCAAAATAATAATAATGGCATTTATCCTATATTGGGTGTGTTTTTTGGACTGGTATACTGGTTATGCTGTTATCAAAGTCAAGAGAGTGTACACAAGCTTTGTGTTAGATTTACCGCTAGAGAAGATGCAACTCTAATGTTATTTTGATCAATTCAATGCTTAAAATGTCTCAAAAGTGCAGACCCTTTCTTTTTTTTCAAACAGCCCAATGTTGCTGCTGTTCCATTTGCAGTGTTTACAAACTGTGATGTCACATGAAGGACATTTCCACACTGATTCTCAGCCTTAATGTGTGAGAGTTTACTCCTGTTTACTTCAGGCTCTTTTATAGAATTCCCATTCAGACAGAGCATTTATGCTGTCCATGCTGTCGAGGGCAGCATGTGGTACTTTATTGTCCCTGTAGGATCCTCAGTATCCTTCCTCTGTCACTAGGGCGCCCTGACACGAGCAGTGGTCACTGTACAGCGGTGCAGACCTGCAGGGAAACTGGAGATCCCACAGACTCAGGGAGAAACTCCACATACAACCTGCACTGATTAAAATAAAATCAATTCAGTCGACACACAGAGTCGTTGTGTTCATTTAGATGCACTGGCATCGTTTCCAGATGAGAACTCAGATGTGTCCAAAGGCTCATAAACTAGATTGAAAAAAAAAAACTCACTATAAGCTCCCATCCACCCTCTCTCCAACCCTCCCTTTTCACCCCCCCTAGCCTGGGTATAAATTAAACCAGGATTTTTTTTCTGGAGGAAGATCCTTCTGGGGCTCCTCAGAGGTCAAGTGTGCTGACCTCTTCTCCAAAGCTTGGAATCATATTGTACACAATTATCACATGTCTTTCATTGCTTTAATGTACCACAGACACTTGTTTGCCTCGTATAATTATACGATGCATAATTATAGCTCCATTCATTTTTGTTGTTATACTTTTATGTTCACTTCATCAATCGCTATACAGTAAATGAGGATCTGATTTTGGAAGATTTTAGGTTTCCTAATTCTAAGAATCTTGTGGTGGTCCCCCCTCCTCTCTGTTCCTGTCAGCTGTGAAACTCCTGTAGCCAACTACCAGCTGGCTCCTGGAGGTGAGAAAACTGCCAAGTCCTCCTCTCGAGCTGCTTCTGCTTTTACTATTCTAAGTACACCAGAAAACCAATGCTGATAAAATGTATACGTATTTAGGATTTTTGTGTGAAGAAAGTCCACCTGTCCAGTTGTTAGTAAGGCTGTTTGCTTTGGCACCAAAACCATGAATTATTGGTTATTGCCTCATCCCTCCCCATAAGATTTCATTAATCTTTGGGCAAGTTAATATTTTCCTTTGTGACAAAAATTAGGTAAATTGTGATAGACGCAGCAGGTTTGACTTTCTAATCTCTCCTTCTCCTTGAGACGTTGACTGGAAAACATGTATCCGGATGTGATTGATTAGTGTAAAAATGCAGCTTGGTTCATGATTACAGTGTAACAAGATTTCTTGAAATTTCTTTAGCTATCATACATTTTGAGCTGAGTATAGCTGCAAGCATTGGGTTTTTGCAGGAAGAGTTGAGGACTATGTGTACAAGGACTTCATCACTGGACAGAATTGCCACTTAAACAATGGAAATGGTTACTTGCCTCCACTAGTACAGTATGTGTATTGTGTGTGTGTATGTGTGTGTGTGTATATGCATGTCAGAGCTACCCACACACATTTCCACCTGCTCTATCTCCTTTCTGTGAAATACAATATTAGAATTCAGTCCACTATAGAATTCTCCCAGAGCAGTTGATTCAATAACAGTTTTGCTGATCCCTGTGGGCCCGCTGATGTAGAGAGTTAAAGAAAACACCTCTATTAAGCTCCGTCTCTGCCTCCTAGACCATGACACCAGCAGACAACATATTCGCATGTGAAGTCTCTCCCGCGTTGAGCACACTCTCTCGGCGCTGTGTGGGTCTTCGCTACAGATGGCGTGGGTGTAGCCAGCGCTCGGGCCAGTCCTGCCGAAGCCAGCACGAACCAATCAGTGACCCCCCAGGAGAAAGGCAGACCTTGTACACTGACCATTAACGGGAGCAAGTGCATTTTGTGATGGCATCGTTATTCAGTGCGTGTTTGAGAGAGATATACTGTTTCACATTAAGTATTTATCGTGATCATTACGGGTTGACCGCATTTATTTTACTACGTTTCAAAGGCTGAAGGCTAAAGGCTATTTGTGTGTTTACCACTAGTCCTTTTCTACATGAAAGGAAACGATATTTTTAGCTTGGAGATTTTATGTGTTTGCAAACAAGTGAAAACAGATATGCATTTGAAAACATGATAAAACAATCAGAATTATGAGCTCAAAAGCTGCATGGAATACTCTTATGAGTGTTCTTATGATTTCCAACATAGTTATTGTGTGATGTTTACGTGGAATTTTGTCGTCTGAGTCTGAGTGTAAGTTGTAGAATGAGTGAGTCAGGCTTGATGTTTGTGCTTATTTTGTGTTTTTTACTCTTTTTGTATGACATGTTTGGAATTACTAATAATTCCTTCATGTAACTCGTGTCCAACACTCATTATAGCTGTGCGGCTTTGCCAGTACAAACTGTAATAATAAATAATGCAGAGATGCCCAGACTTCCCTATCCATGCACACTTTATTCTGCTCACTCAGGGGAATCTTGAGGCATTCCCAGGCCTGCTTAAGCTCTACTTCAAGCTCTATCCATGTGATTGAGCTCTTCTCCCTCTCTCTAAGGGAGCGCCCGGTCACTCTGCGGAGAAAAAACATTTGGACCGTTTGTATCCGCAATCTCTGCCACTTGCGCTTGAGCTTTTCATGACCGTAGACTAACCGGTAAATCAAGAGCCCTTCCTTTCGGCTCAGCTCCCTCTCACCACTACAGTCCGATACAGCTCTGAGAGCAGACGCTGCTCCCTCGCAGTCCAATACAGCGATCGCATCACCGCACACGCTGCACTGCTCCATCGGTCATACTCGCACTTCATCCTTCCTCCACTTTTGGACAAAACCCTGAGATTTTTGACCCAAGGCACTGCAGGGCAACACACCTTTTTTCTAGTTGAAAACATGGCCTTGGATTTGAAGGAACTGATTGTCATCCCAGGCATTTTTGGCTGCCAACTGCCAAAAAAATATCCGTGGTGACCAGCATAAAACCTCAAACACAAATGTGAAAAGGCAAAGTGTAAAAAAAAGAAAAAAAAAATGGTTTCACCTTGTTTGTACATGACTCATATGGCCTAATAGAGAGGAAATCTGTCACTGATAATCTCACTGGTGATGGGTGGATTTTTTCCCCTTTTCATTTATTACTATGGGGAGAAATCCATACATCATTGTGGCTTTAATGTTGATATTATATTCACATCATGCAAATGAGCCCATGCCTGATGTGTCACATGTCTGCAGCAGTGATGCGTATCCCTGCAGGGTTTGTGACATCAATTAATCCACATATTTTTTGCCCTGAGCTCAGACAGATTACTGGTTACAGTGGGAAGAGTGCTGGCATGAACAATATAGTGACATTTTAACAACAACAGGCAAGGGAACAAGTTGGTTTTTGAAAAGGGATCTAACGGTAACACATTGAAAAGGTTAGACTGCTCTAAAAATGACAAGCCATTAACACTGCGCTTGCTGCAAGTTGAATACTCTTTGACTAAGCATTCTTCTCAAAATCATGTCTCTACCTTTTATATTGATTTAAAACGCTGACACAAAGTACTTCTCTATTAAGGCTATTTAAAGAATGCTTTTATTGTTGAGGTGCACGTTGTTTCCAGTGTTAGCTGCCATTATGCACTAAATGTCCCAAGAGAGAAACTGATAAACTAGTAATTAGCAGAGTTGATGTTGTTCAAATCAAAAGTTGTCGGACATCTCCAGGACAATTTAAAATAATCATCCCTTTGAATTGGCAATTAAAAAAACTGGAACATGTTCAACTCTTCTTGACTAAACCGACACGTTTTAATTTGTATCTAGTTTGTACTGTATGAAGGTTAAACGTTTCAGTAATTCACTTTTGTTTGTGAGATTATTTGTGGAAGATATTTTACAAGTCAAAACTTGTCTTTATTTTCATTTTTGTTTTTAAGTAATTGGACATCGAGTTCACTGTTTGGCTAATTGGTTTGAATCATATCAGATTTATTTTAACTTAAGCAAACTGTATTTTGGTTCCTTGTACAGTTTCTTAAATGCCTGTTTTATAATTACTCATATTTAAACATTTTGGTGTTTTAACAGAGCTGACCTCAATAAAGGATACAATCTCTGAACACAGAGCTGTGATACAAATATCTGAAAAGAACCGTTTGCAATATTTAGTGGATGCAACTTTTAATATAGCGTAAAAGTAAAGTACCTTTACTCATGTTACCAAAAAGTAATCTCTTTAAGGAAAGACACGTATATTTGTAGTGCACAGTTCATACACAAGGCAACTCAAAGTGATTAACAAAACATGAAAAGAAAAACACACAAGTATATTGAGAAAGTGACAATACAATCCATCAGCTAAGATTAACTGTTTTTAACTTGGAGTGAACATTGACAATAGAAATCTGTCTCATATTTTCAAGAAAAATCCAAACGTATGAATAAATGAAATTCTGCCTCTGCATGTTTAGTCCTGACCCTGAGCAGCAGCAGGAGGCCGGTCGCTGTTCTCTTCAGAGTCCGACTTGGTCATGAGACAATAACATCTCACGAATACTCTTTGGTGCGAGACTTGTTCACAAGCAGAGCTGCTTTAAAGTGTATTCTCTGAGCCACAGGAGGCCAGTATTTAACAGCATACCTGTGGTGGCTTTTAGTTCCATCCACTTTAATATCATAAGTCTCCAAAACAAACTCGTCCCAAGAACATCAATAGCTCCCTGATCTGTTACATTGTAGACTGAGCACTTTGATACTCATCTTTACAACTTAAAGCTGCACTAACTGACTTTATTTTTGTATTCATTACGAAAACACTATCCATATCCATGTAGTGCATTGGGATATACGTCCTTTTGAAGAAAAAGTAGCACAGATTTGTGCTGGCGTGACATTATATTTTAGATCGAGTTTTGATGAAACAAGGAATAGAATGTGTTTTGGGTCGCAGATTGTGACCAATCACAGCGGACCACTGGCCCCCACTTTCTTGAGATATCTACAGGTCCGTTAGCATAGACGGCTGAGTTAGCACAACAAGCCGAGGAGCTAACCTGAAGCTTCCTTGTCTTTGTCACCGGTTACTGCTTACTAGAGTTTCGTTCGGGCCCGAAAAATGAAGCCCGACCCGGCCCGAGCCCGCTAATGTTAAGCCCGAGCCCGTATAAGCCCGACCAATGAACGCTGTATAGCATGCCCGAGCCCGACAGAACCCGACACATCTGATTTCCTTGTTGTACGCACTCACCTTCCAATTGCAAGTTTAGTCTCCACTTTTGAATTTGTTTTGTCTCCACTTGATCTATTTCTACTATTGTTCCTGTTCGCTGTTGACCACAGCATGCAGCAGGAGACACCAGGTGATTGCGTTCACGGCTCGCTGCTGCTGTAGGACACGCTGGTTACAGTGTCATTAATATATTAACTTTTTTTAATAACTTGTTGTCAATCAACGGACATTGTTATTAATATATATATGCATATCATTATGTATAAAAATCATTATCATTATTATGATCATCTTCACAATAAAAAAGAAACATATGTTTAAAAAAAAGAAGCCTGAGCCCGGCCCGAACCCGACAGCTGAGCGCCAAAATGAGGCCCGAAAAGCGAAACTCTACTGCTTACACAGCGAAACAGCCATCCAAAAGAAAGTCTCGTTCCTCCGCGCTTCCCGGTTCTATCGTTCTATGGTCACGCCATCCACGTGCAAATCCATATGCATGTATTATCCATATTGGGAGATGCAAGCTCCGTAAACAACAGTGGGGGGTATGCGGTAGTGGGGGGCAATAGCTTCGTGGGTGAGGGGAGGGGAGCAGAAAGAGCGATGCCAGCAAGTCCGCGGTTCAAAATCCCAAAGTCAGTTAGTGCAGCTTTAAAGCAAGAACAGTCAAATGCAATTCTTGAAATGAACTGAATACCTTTTGTCTGCTGGTTGGACATGGGATATTGCGGGATTAAAACACATCTGCCCATGGAACGGCCATTTAAAGTCTACTTCATGCCATTAACCTGTTTTGGATGCCAATACACTCAATTTTTGTTAATTACTTCAAAGCCCCTGTATAAGTCATATGTTGTTTCACATATTCTAAGCAGTTGAATATTGTTTTTCTAATGCATCAATTCGGTGTACTGTAGTTACAAGAATTAAAATTAATTTAGGCTCTAATAGTACAGGTCCATTAAGCCTTTTCATATTTAATGTATTTCAAAAATCATTTTCAATCCTCCCTGATTAGTTTGAACTAAGTGATCACCATGTACTTCAGACGGAAAATCTTCGAGAGCTCTTGTGAAAGAATTTAGTTGCAGTTTAAGAACTGTGTGTCCCTTGATTCTTGAACAGATAATAATAATTGTCCTTGTCCTTTTTTTTTTTATAGCCGGAATTCAGTAATCCAATAAATCTGATTCCATACATCTGCAATAAGCAATTTATCTGGCTTAGTCACATGTTTCTCCAAGACCAGAGAAAAAGCCAGCGGTTATACTGTAGGATGCCCTCTAAGGTGTGTCCTTTTGGCCCTGGCTCCACTCTGCATCCCATATAATTACAGAAGCTCCAATGGCGGGTAGGAGCCAGTGCACATGGGTCAGAGTGTCACCGGGCACGAGAGTGAGACAGCCAATGCAAGGCAGTAATAAAAGAAAATGTCCTCCAATAAATCTGCTGAGATAGATGTCAGCTCAGGTTTGTGTTTTCATGTATGAACATTGATAGATTGTAATCATAGAATACTTACTTCATGAATTTATATAATAATAATAATAATAAATCTTTATTTATAAAGCACTTTTCAAAAACAATGTTTACAAAGTGCTGCACAGCATAATAAACAATACATCAGTCATAATACAAAGTTAAAACAATAAGAATGAATGCAAGAAGACAAGACAAACAGAGGAAACACAAGACCACAAAACAGACAGGACAGACAGTAAAATACAACATTATAAGTTTAAAGCTGACAATTAAAAGCTGTTTTATAAAAGTGGGTTTTAAGAAGAGATTTAAAAGAGGATACTGATGGTGCTAGCCTTATCTCCTCGGGCAGGTCGTTCCAAAGCCGAGGAGCCCGGACAGAAAAGGCTCGATCACCTTTCGTCCGGAGCCTCGACCTTGGAATGGTCAGCAAGGACCTGCCCGAGGATCTAAGGCTGCGGGGGGGCTCGTAGGGGGTTAAAAGTTCATAAATATAGCTTGGTGCCAGACCTAAACGAGCTTTAAAAGTAATCAGTAAAATCTTGAAATCAATTCTAAATCGCACAGGGAGCCAGTGGAGGGACGCTAAAACAGGGGTGATGTGCTCCCTTCTGTTAAAACCAGTGAGAAGTCTGGCTGCTGCGTTCTGAACCAGTTGGAGGCGGGAGAGGGATTTAGCATCAAGACCGGAGAGGAGGGAGTTACAGTAATCGAGGCGGGAGAAGATGAGGGCGTTGACGACTTTATGGAGATCGGGAGGAGTGAGAATGTTTTTAATCTTAGAGATGGTGCGGAGGTGATAGAAGCAGGTTTGGGTGGTTTTATTGATGTGGGAGCGGAAGGTGAGGTGAGAATCAAAAATGACACCGAGGTTACGGGCGGAGGGAGTGATGTTTGAGGACAGGGGGCCGAGGTGGGTTTGGATGTGGGATATGGATGGAGGCGGGTTGATGAGGAGGACTTCTGATTTGGAGGTGTTGAGTTGAAGGAAGTTATGGGCCATCCAACGGTTCACATCATTAAAACAGTCGACCACAGCAGCCAGACTTCCAGGGTCGTTTGGTCTCAGCGGGAGGTAGATCTGTGTGTCGTCCGCATAGCAGTGGAAGGACACGTTATGACGGGCCATAACGTGTCCTAGGGGGAGCATATAAATAGAGAATAAAATGGGGCCTAAAATAGAACCTTGCGGCACACCACAGGTGATGGGGGCTGTTGAGGAGGTAAAATCACCCATGGTGACCGCAAAGGTTCTTTCTAAAAGATAAGAATGAAACCAACCAAGTGCAGTATCTCTGATGCCAACCCACGTTTTGAGGCGATCCAATAAAATATCGTGGTCTATAGTGTCGAAGGCAGAGCTTAAATCTAAAAGAATTAAAATAGAGCACTCTCCGCTGTCCGTGGTTAAAAGAAGGTCATTTAAAACTCTAAGGAGAGCTGTCTCAGTACTGTGTTGTGCTTTAAAACCGGATTGGAATTTCTCAAAGATGTGGTTATTGTTAATAAAATCTAAAATCTGAATAGAAACAATTTTCTCTAAAACCTTAGATAAAAACGGGAGTTTAGAAATGGGTCTAAAATTGTTAAAATCTGTAGTGCTTAAATTAGGCTTCTTTAAAAGTGGTTGGACCACAGCATGTTTAAAACTGGATGGGACAAGACCTTGATCCAGGGACTGATTAAGGATTGATAAAATGGAGGGTCCAACCACATTAAAAACATCTTTGAGAAATTTGGTGGGGATGACATCGAGGCTGCACGTGGTTGGTTTCATGCGGAATAAAATGTCAGATAAAAGAGAAAGGGATAAAGGCATAAAATTTGTAAAACAACTAAAATCCAGAGTTTCTCTATTTAAAACAGTGGCTTGGCTAGGAGCAGATATTTGGGTCCGGATATCTGTTATCTTTTGAATAAAATGGTTTAAAAATAATTCACACTGTTCAGTGGATGAATCACTAAAAACACAGGGACTGGGATTTATAATAGAGTTTAAAACTTTAAATAAAACTCTGGGATTCGATTTGTTTTGGGTGATAGTGTTTGAATAAAATAAAGTTCTTTCTTCCTTGACTACGTGTTGATATTGTTTGAGACTGTCTTTCCAGGCGAGGTGAAATGCTGTAAGGTGTGATTTTTTCCATTTCCGTTCGAGCTGTCTGCATGAATGTATATAGTATGAATGTTGAGAGTCAAAACAACCTCTTTTAGACTCTTTTCATTTTCTTATTAGTAATGGAGTGAAGCATGAATTCAGGATTGGCATTTATTTAATATGCTACAAACATTTCAAAATCTCTTTTTCTGGGGAGGGTAAATAAAAGCAGCAAAAAGTACTTTTTCATTGATTTGTTTCTTTGAATGGGACTCTGTATTATATTGAATAAGAATTGTCCAAAATAATGCTTGATCATAACTTTGGGCTGAAATCCATCTGTTGTCCCACAGTCTCGCACTCAAAAACATCCATTGTGAATCCAGTTGTGGGGGAGCCCAGAGGAAAATCCGATAGACACAGGTAGAACATGCAAACTCCACACAGGATTGTCCTGTCTGGAGGTGGATTCAAACCAAGGAACTTATGTGAAGCAACATAATGACTTATACAGGGGCTTTGAAGTAATTAAAAAAATATAAGATTGAACAGTAATTCTCAAATGCAGGACACCGTATTACAGAAAACATATAAAAACAACAATAGTTAAGAAAAGTATGATAATAAAGTCAAAACCATGCTTTTAATAACATGGTTCTTGGTACATCCTCATCTGCTGTATTGGTGATAACTAACCAATGTTGAAATTATCCTCTTGATTTCATCCAAGAACCATCCATTTCAGCTGTCATTACAGGTTATAACACACAATCGTCTTCTGTGCTGAGAATAATGGGATGTATCTCCATGGAGATGAGGTGGTGACGCTACAGGGCCAAGTTACAGGTCAGATCTGTAACCTGGCAATTAGTGCATAATTGCAGCTAATTTGGCACAGGTAAGACGATGCAGAGATGCTACACAGCTCACAGCAGAGGACTTGTTTTTAATCAACCGAAAAAGGAAAGATTCTATGGATAATGCATGTGAATATTTATGAATAAATCCATACAATGTTTGATCATTTCTAAATATAATATGTGTTAGTGCACCATGACACAATAGCCATTAGTGTGACTCATTAGAATAACTTGGTATTGTGATATTATTTAATGTTTTCCAATTTGTATCAGAGATCTTTTATTCGTCCCACAGCGGGGAAATTTCATAATCTGATGTGGGAAAATCCAAACACACCTATTGGCTGACAAAAAGCCTAAAATTAAATGCAATCTTTTGTGCATTGTAGCAAAAATGTGTCTCATTTTGTCTTTGGCTCGCCATCTTTCACTTAACCACCTTGAGACTTGTTTAACATTGATTTAAACCTCCCTTCACGCTAATCAAATCCAATGTCTTAGATACCGTCTAAGAGAGCGACCAATTAAGCCAAGCCTCTTTTATTCCCGCGAGGAGTTGGCTGGCAGTCCACATGGTGCCACACCATTCTGATACAAAAACAGTAACAAATTGACTACTGGAAAAAAAAAAAAAACACTGGGTTTCTGGCAGACGGGATAGGAATTAAAAAGAAAAAGATGAACGTTGCCGCCAAATGATTGTAGTTTTAGTGGCATGATCGATGGGCTGTAATGTAGTCGAGTATAGCGGCCGTGTTGGAAAGGGTTGAGGCTGGAGAAGACGATGGAGTGGAGGTGAGTGACAGAAATCTAGGGTCAAAGTTTCCCCTTCCAAAGTGCTCCGAGTGCACCTAGCTAATAAGCATGTCTGTGAGCTGTTGCTAGGCTACACTGGTCTGTTGTTCTTCCCTGGCAGGTGGCCTTTTCCTCCCTGGAATGAGTGTGTGTGTGTGTGTGTCCAGTGTTGGTTTTTGTGTTGTACTGGAGACGGGTGCAGGGAGGCAAAGATCAGCCAGTGCGATGACAGCTTGACACTCGGATCTATAAATGCAACATAGTGCTGTTTTTAGCTTCGTAAAATACAGAGACAGAGAGCTTGAAGAGTGCTGGGGGAAGTAAGTTTAGTTTCAATTTGTGGCACCATCTGAATGCGAAAGCCTCATCGTGTCATATCTCAGACACTAAGCAGGGCAGTGTCTGGTTAGTCCTGTGATGGGAGGCCTCTGGGAACACCAGGTGCCAGGTGGGATGGCGGCAGAGTGTCCTTATAGATAAGAAAAGAATAGATAGACTTTATTGATCTCACACTGGAGAAGTTTACATGTCACTTTGGCTCACTCAGGATCACTCAGATTGTGCAAAAGACAGAAGTGTGCAAACATGTTAGAGGCAAAAATATAGTCTGTTCAGGATATATCATGTACAATAAGAAACAGTGGCAATTAAGAAACAGTGGCAATAGGAGTCCAGGTTTTCAGTCGTAGTACGTGACTTAAACAGCGGTGGGAATGAAGGCCCTGCGGTAGCGCTCCCTCTTGCACTGAGAGTGTCTCAGTCTTCCACTGAAGGAGCTCCTCAGCTCCTCTACAGTCCTGTGCAGTGGGTGGGAGGTGTTGTTCATGATGGAGGTGGCTTTGACTAGCACCCCCCTGTCCCTCACCTCCTCCACAGAGTCCAAGGAGCGGCCCGGAGCGGAGCTGGCCCTCCTGACCAGCTTGTTCAGTCTGTTTCTGTCCCGCTCTGTGCTGCCCGGGGCCCAGCACACGGCAGCGTAGTAAATGGCAGAAGCTACCACAGAGTCATAAAAAGTCCTGAGCAGAGGCCTGCTCACTCCTCAGAAGGTGGAGGCACCTTTGACCCTTCTTATGCAGGAAGTTGGTGTTATGTGACCGTCCAGATTATTGTTAATGTGAACACCCAGGTACTTGAAGCTGTCCACCAGCTCAATGTCCTCCTCCTGGATGTTCAGCAGCGTGTGGGAAAGTGGTTTTCTCCTGAAGTCGATGACCATCTCCTTGGTCTTACTGGTGTTCAAGCACAAGTGGTTGCGCTCGCACCAGTCGACAAAGTCCTTGATAACCGACCAATATTCCAGTTAGTTTCCCTCAGACACACAGCCCACGATGGCGGAGTCGTCGGAGAACTTCTGCAGGTGACAGAAGTGTGTGTCGTATGTGATGTCTGAAGTGTAGACGGTGAAGAGAAACGGTGAGAGGCAAAACACCCACCCGCCTCCATCCGTCTGTCCCAGGGCAGGTGTGGCTTCTGTAGTAGTTGACCACCTTGATATACAGGGTGAAAGAATAATGCCATGTGAAGTGGCTTGAGTGTCCCAGAAAGTGTGTTAAAGGAAGATGTGTCTGTTTATGTTCATTCCTGATCTCTATTATGTGGGGAATACATAATTAAAGCTAATCAATATAAGATGTTTAATCAAAAGTTTCAACCAATAGATAACAGAAGCAACATGCATAATTTGTTAAAAACCATGCTGGATGACAAAAGCACATCTAATTGCAAAGGCAAAATATAGGACTGGGAGATACTAATGATATGTTTGCATCTGCAGACAAAAGAAGGTTGAGAGTTGCAGATAATTGAAGGCTGTGTACTCTGAAGGAACATTAAACACTGCACCTGCGTCTGAAAATAACACAAACTCAGAGTTTCAATCCAACAGGGCCCTTTTCAAACCGGTGTTAGAGTCAAATGTGCCTTGGTGCAATGTATCACTGTTGTGCAGAGGTGGCAAGATTTTTGACTTAAAGCTGGGGTAGCATTTATTGAATCCATGTTGTATGTTTATATTGAAAGAGTTTTGTAAAGGAATGTTTAAAAAAATAAAAATAAAGGGACCATTCTGTCGTCATCTTAATAGAAAACATACTATCGTTTTACACTAACAAAGAACACTGGAGCGTATATAGCAATTTGGTCAATGTGCCATTTTATTGTGTCAGAGCGCCCTCTGGGGAGCAGGATCTGTCGTTGATTTCCATAGTGTTTATGTGAACAGCAGAGTGCCAAAATGAGGAAGTGAAGAGAAAAACACAGAAATGTTGTGGGCAATAGTCAAGCAGAGATTATAAATTTATTATTTTTGACTCAGCTGGTTAAACTGAAAATACCTGAATAACCTAAAACATGACAATGTGACTTCTACTGAAAAAAAGTTAATTGTCAGAGACGAAGCCTAACTCACAATTTCAGGAATGAAGACTTTAGCTTTTACAGATTTTAGCTACATGAATGTGAAATGCTGTCTCCCCATGTTTAGTCCTGACTCTTGGTTCCAGCAGGAGGCCAGTCCCTGTGCTCCTCAGACCCTGAGTTGGTTCATATGGGACAAACATGTCACTTATGTAGTTTGAGGAGAGGCCATGGAGAGACTTGTACACAAGCAGAGCTGTTTTAAAGTCTATTCATCCGAGCCACTTGAAGCCAGTGCAGAGACCTGAAAACTAGACTGATGTGGTCGTACTTCCCGGTTCTAGTCATGACTCGAGCTGCTGCATTTTGAATGTACTGCAGCTGTTTTACAGCCTGTTTGGACAGACCTGTGAGCAGGCCATTGCAGTAGTCTAACCTACTGGAGACAAATGCATGGATAAGAATCTCCAAGTCTGCTTTAGACACTATGTTTTTGATCCTGGCAATGTTTTAGATGGTAAGAAGCTGCCGATGTTTCTGATTTGATGTGGCTATTACAATTTAAGACTGAGATTTCTGAACTGATTTGAAGGATTTATGATCAGTGAGTGTTTTGGGTCCACTCGCTGATCTGTTGGATGCAATGAATGAGTATGTCCACTGGTCCATGTT
Organism: Knipowitschia caucasica; assembly: GCA_964034765.1. Classification (NCBI taxonomy): domain Eukaryota; kingdom Metazoa; phylum Chordata; class Actinopteri; order Gobiiformes; family Gobiidae; genus Knipowitschia; species Knipowitschia caucasica. The sequence goes on along the minus strand of OZ035838.1, from coordinate 29,409,426 downwards.
CTCCTGCAGTCAGTGAGACATAGACACAGACACAGACATCGCTTGCGTAGTTGTGACCAAAGTTATTACTGCAAATAGACTCGCTGCTCCTTACATCCTTACAATATGTGGATACAATAAACGTCTTTTCTGTCAACAATGCACTACACTACTTTTTTGTATGCATTCAGAGGCTTGTACTTTTGCACAAAGGGACCAAATGTATCTTGCTACTGTAAATAAAGTCATTACAATTACAATCCAACTTTTGTAGTCTGCCTGTGACACACAAACATAAGGGAATGATTTCAGTGCCTCTACATACCAGAGTTGAATTTTATATACGACTAAGACTTGTAACCATAAGACTAGTATCTTTGCCACCCCTGCTGTTGTGTTCTCAAAGGAAAATGCTTTCTCAAAATCTTTATTGCAGCCCTTAAAACCGCAGAAGAGTATTTGCTCTGGTGGACCTTCGCCTGGTTATCGGTGCGGGAAAGGCAATAGCCCAGATGCCTAATAGTCTCTGAGAGAGGTCTATAGATTGGTTTAAAGGCGGACATGCGACGCAGAGGTCGTTACGGAGCCGATCAATGTGTTTGTTCATAATTAGGAAATCTGATTCCTCCAACCGCCTCCCTTTTACACCCCCATCACATCCCCTGGAGGCTTGGAGAAAATGCTTTTAAATAGAAGAAACCTCAAACGAGAATAAAGCTAATTTTAACATAATCTGTAAAGGGGGGTTGCTGTTAAATGACTCAAAAAAGGAACTTGCCAAATGTTGTTTTTTTAAAGTTTTTGGACTAAGCTCTCTGCTGTTTCGGATCAAACTACCGCCCACTATTTGGCATTTTGTAAGATGGAGGACGGTGTGAAGCGTGAACAGCACCTGGCTCCATACAGGCAGCTCTCTGCACTCCCCAATGACAAAGTAGTGGCACTATTATTAGTCTTATTACGCCACTCATTTGCATCATGATAAATTGCCTCCTCGCTTTCATTGTCAATTGGATCTTTGCTCCTAATTAGCTCGTTTGCACGTCTCTGCTGTGACTTTATGATTAATATATCGCACAGACGAATCAAAACATAGCACCAAAGTTGATTAATGGTAATTATCATTTAATCAGAAGGGACTGAACTTTGAATTGTTCTTTTTACAACATGGGGTGCCCGAGCATGTCAAATGGGAACTGCATTAATGGTGTGTGAAAAAGATAGCATAACTCTATAAACTGAATAATCAAAAGGGGACCATACAATGGTTAGTTAGCATTGTTTTTGTTTTAATTCATTTTTTACTGTATATACAATATATTCATCACATGAAATGATGGATCATTTTGTAGTTTTATTTATAAAAAAAATCCAAATGAAATAAGATATTTATGGCAATTCTGTTTGCAGATAAAGATGGTGAGGGATGGAAAAAGTAAACATCAGGGTTTTTTATTGGAGCAATGGCGTGTTGAATATTGAAGAATTACTAAAACAATTAGTACCCGGACTGTTGTGGTGAAGAGGGAGCTGAGTCAAAAGGCAAAGCTCTCATTTTACCGGTCAATCTTCGTTCCCTCCCTCACCTATGGTCATGAGTAATGACCGAAAGAACGAGATCGCGGATACAAGCGGTCGAAATGAGCTTCCTCCGCAGAGTGGCTGGGCGCTCTCTTAGAGATAGGGTGAGGAGCTCAGTCACAAGGGAGGAGCTCGGAGTAGAGCCACTGCTTCTCCACGTTGAGAGGAACCAGTTGAGGTGGCTCAGGCATCTGTTCCGGATGCCTCCTGGACGCCTCCCTGGGGAGGTGTTCCGGGCATGTCCCACCGGGAGGAGGTGTCTTTCAGTGTCCAAAAAAGCGCTATATAAAACCGATGCATAATTACTATTATTATTTTTACTAAAACAAGCAAACATATATTTAAAATGACTTTAAAATATGGGGTGACTAACTTAAACTCAAGTTACATAAGAAAAAATATAATATTCATGGAGCTATGTTCCTGGCTCTATACAAGCAGTATTCAAATGAATGCATTAGTATTCATATCTTTTTTCTTGCAAAAAAAAGAGAAAAGGAAAGGACCACCCTCAGTCAAACAGCTTGCAGCCCAAAGTGTTGTGACTCTGTCTTACCAGTATATGCACAATATACATTTTCCAATGATATGAAGACAGCAGGTTGTGCTCTGATGTACCCATACCCTTGTACTTGTACTCACTCATCCATAAAGTTTTTTCTTTTTTCCTTTTTTAAAAATATACATATATAAATATATAATAATAATAATTATTATTATTATTGCCTTTTCAACTAAAACAAATACAACTGACCCCAGATGAATAAACAGTATTGTCAAAAGTCAATTGAATGTTGGGCCAGGATGTGGTCTCCATGTCCGTTCCTCTACAGATAAATGGAGAGGAACTTTGCATAAATAAAGCAGATGCCTGAAATTGTCTTGACAGTCTGAAAATCGGCTTTCTAACAGCAGCACCACAGTGAGGGAGCTCACCTTTATGTCATGGAGACTTTCCAAAGCCATTTGCCCAGATTGTTTTCTTCAAACTACTTTGGCGTCTCGAGCTGAGTTCGATTGCATTTTGTATATGTGAGTTATTGCCCATTGACGCTCCATTGAAACCTTCTCTTAACTTATTCACCCGAGCTCCATCCGGCCAAACGTCTGAATGTTTATAAGGAGGGTTTCTCAAATTGACAAGTGACACTTTCTTGACCTTAATGCAAATCATGCAAAGTTTGACAACATTGTTCCTTCATCATTACCTCACATTGTTTTTAGATGTATTCATGCTAACAGGAGGAACTTCTGACCCCAATCCACACAAACACACTTTTATCTAGTCCAGAGTTTACTTTGAAGTTAACCAATTAGGGGAAAAATAGCACCAACATGACTTCAATGACTATTGGAACATTACGCACTTTTTTGGTCCTTTCACATCTCCCCACCACAAGCTTTGTTTCCCCAATTAGTTCATTTAAAGAGCCACTAAACTGTTTGGATGGTTACTCCTCCCACTAGTAAACCACGAGGGGATGAGCTGGAGGGCGGGTTCTGGACTCTGATTAACAGCAACACAAGGACCTCATGTTATTCACGTTATCCAGCATTGTCATTTTGTGTTGTATCTGTTCACCAGACACAGAGGAACATTGCAGGATCCAGTGGAGCCTGTACTGACAGTGGATTCACGGCCATATGTGTGCTATGCCCAAAAGATTGTCGAACAGCAATGCTAAGATTGGCGCTAAGGCTAATTCTTGTAAAAAGCTCTGCTAATGTGGCTTATTTTGGACATTAACATTGCATTTAGCATTATGTTAGTGTTGCAATAGTTAACCTTTAAAAGTTCCCCTTTTGTAATGCTTTGTTGAAGCAGTGCATGTAGAAGCAGAGTTGCATTGAGCTAACGCCAGGTTGTGTGTCTGCGCCTCTCAGCCAAACAGTCCATTTCTAACTAGGCACATTTCAGACCATTCAGAGTCATAGATCACATGAATTACAAATGCAATCTATTGCTGCAAGATTTTTAATTAAATAAGTTATTTTGATGATTAGTGGCTCTTTTTAAGTTACTGTAACTATGGTATCAATAGAGTGGACATGTGTTGTCCCCATGTATCCAAATCCTTTCACCATTATTGGTGATGCAAAAAAACTTGCTCATTATCAGAAGAAAACTTCTTGAACAAAGTTTAACGTCTGACCAACTTTATAAAATCATATTATGAATGTAAAACGCCAAATAAAAACTACCCCTAGAGGGACACAAATTAATTCATTATTGTTTTTAGTTAGTCACCTTCCAAACAGATTATTTACTGGCAATTAAACACTCAATGCATATAGATCTTTGTTATAGACTTAACTTTACAAAGCATAATATTTCTTTGCCATCCAGAACCCAAGACCAGTACCCAAAAAGTACAGCCAGATGACCATACCTGAAGCACTCGAAACTGCCAAACAAAGGCTCCAAGCCCTGGCCAGCCGCCTACAGAGGTACACTAAATCCTGGTTCACACAAGACGATTTTAAAATTGTCGGCCGATTTTTTCTCTCCCACACGGAGATAAAAACTCACGGGTCTAACCACTTTGGTCGTACAGTGTGTGGTGCGCAGCCACACAGCAAAATCAACCAAACCACACACATCACACACGAACCGATTCCACCCCCGAGCATTCACAGGTCACCGGAAATCTCACAACATCTCTCGAGATCAAGCGTGACTTCAGAGTAAACAGAGTGTGCAGGCCTCTCCGCTTCACGCAGCCTATAGAGACTCTCGTCTGACCACAGCAGCCACAGATACCATGAGGACAAACAGATACGTGTGGATTTTACTGCTCTACAGTTCTCTGGCCCGTACTGTCTGTGCTGTTCAACAATACAGTTTGTACGGACTACCTGTGAACGCATCACACACACTGCTAGACATGAAACCTCACATACGCTCAAACCAACAAGCACGGCTGCAGTAACGGCTGCATCAACACGTCTGTACTGTATTAGGACAGAGTGCAAAGTAAACGTACAAACACAACCCATCAGTCTGATCATTTAGTGTACAAATCCTGTCTGAATAGGGCTTATGCCAACACTACCTGTGCAGCAGCAATTTCTGCCCAATTCCTTTCCTTGTCATTTCGGTGATGATATTCTTTACACGTCATACATACATTCACGGTCTTGCCAGAGGTCAACTAGTTGTTCCTCCGTCTCTGATGTCCACCGAACTTTCTGGTGTGCCATGCCGCTGACTGTTTTTTTTGTTTACGGTGTTTCCTTGCCGCCTTTTCTTCAATCTTCTGATTGGCTACACGCTGCAGTCATGGCAACGCGCTCCTCTCTCCCCGGGGGACACCACACACAAAGAGAAATCGGGCCAAAACAATCCAACATGTTGGATATCCCCGATATTGAGATCGGAGAAGTCCCAAAGTCCTTACGAGCGACGAGCGTAGTCTTAACACGCCACACACGGCAGGAAAATCCATCAGATTTTTTGTTACGATATTCGGAGCGTTCTTACGATTGTCGTAGGGGAAAATCGGGTCCAAAATCGGCCTAATTATCCTGCCGTGTGAACCAGGCTTAAAGAAAATGAAGCCAGAAGAGTAAATAATAATAATAATAATAATCTTTATTTGTATAGCACTTTTAAAAACAATGTTTACAAAGCGCTGCACAGTCAGCATAATAAACAATAATAACATAGTGCGTAGTCAAAATAATTGGATACATCAGATACAGGAAAACAAACACAAGAAGAAGACACAACAAAGACAAAGCAGACATTAAAATACAGCATGTGAAGTTTAAAACTAGCAGATAAAAGCTGTTTTATAAAAATAGGTTTTTAGAAGTGATATAAAAGAGGATACTGATGGTGCTAGCCTTATCTCCTCGGGCAGGTCGTTCCAAAGTCTCGTCCGGAGTCTCGACCATGGAACAGTCAACAGGGACCTGCCCGAGGATCTAAGGCTGCGGGGGGGCTCGTAGGGGGTTAAAAGTTCATAAATATAACTGGGTGCCAGACCTAAACGAGCTTTTATAGTAATCAGTAAAATCTTAAAATCAATTCTAAAACGCACAGGGAGCCAGTGGAGAGACGCTAAAATAGGGGTGATGTGCTCCCTTCTGTTAAAACCAGTGAAGTCTGGCTGCTGCGTTCTGAACCAGTTGGAGGCGGGAGAGGGATTTAGCGTCGAGACCGGTCAGGAGGGAGTTGCAGTAGTCGAGACGGGAGAAGATGAGGTCGTTGACGACTTTATGGAGATCGGGAGGAGTGAGAGTGTTTTTAATCTTTGAGATGGTGCGGAGGTGATAGAAGCAGGATTGTGTGTGTTTTTTTTTATGTGGGAGTGGAAGGTGAGTTGAGAATCAAAAATGACACCGAGGTTACGGGCGGAGGGAGTGATGTTTGAGGACAGGGGGCCGAGGTGGGTTTGGATGTGGGATATTGATGGAGGCGGGTTGATGAGGAGGATTTCTGATTTGGAGGTGTTGAGTTGAAGAAAGTTATGGGCCATCCAACTGTTCACCTCGTTTAAACAGTCGACCACAGCAGCCAGACTTCCAGGGTCATTTGGTCTCAGCGGGAGGTAGATCTGTGTGTCGTCCGCATAGCAGTGGAAGGACACGTTATGACGGGCCATAATGTGTCCTAGGGGGAGCATATAAATAGAGAATATAATGGGACCTAAAATAGAACCTTGCGGCACACCACAGGTATTGGGGGCTGTAGAGGAGGTAAAATTACCCATGGTGACCGCAAAGGATCTATCTAAAAGATAAGAATGAAACCAACCAAGTGCAGATCCAGCGGATCCCTGGAACAACCTCGGACATCTCGGTCCAGAAATGTGCAGTGCTAGGGATAACCGCCCGCGGAGGGAGTGTAAGTGGACAATTTTTATATAATGTATATATGAGCTGATTATTCATAAGGTCAATAACACCTACAAATGAAAGAAGAAATGCATGAAGTGACTATGTGGAACAAATCAGCTCTACCTAATACCCAAATCATAGATGTAATTCGGGATGCACTTTGGTATATATTATCAGCGCAGTATTGGACGATGAGTTGGATCTGGTACCTATCAGTTCAAACAATATCTTGAGTAGGCCTTTACTATGAGGTAATAGGTCAGTTGACTGGCTGATGTTGATCATGATCATATACAGTAGATCACACAGTTGGATATGTAATATGTTTAAAAAAATGTATTTTTTTTGTCTTTTTCTACATTTTTTGCCTTTTGCCCTATCTCTTCATATCGGCAGAAATTGAAAACTAAAGTATTAGATTTTGGACATTAAACATCTGGATTGGTGCTTCCCAAATAGTTACCAATTTGTCTCGAAAAAATGTGCTGCTCGATACTTTATATCACGCACACACCATCTCCATTTGTTGAAAAATAGAAAAAGACAATGCTTTCACAAATGACTTGCCATATAATGAACCACATCATCATATAAACGTAAATATCGCAGTGTTGTCTCCACATTATGCTGCTTGCCATATTCAGCCTACAGTATGTTGGGCCTTTTATTTGTCCCCCTGTCACCCCTGATGGATGTCTCTCATAAGACAGCCTCAATCAGGAATCATCCCTCATCCCTGCGCCCACGCCTCTCCTGCCTCTGCATTATGAAGCCTTGCTCTTAGTCCAACACAACTTCTTTGGTTCTGGCACAGGCAACGCTGGTGTCACACTGCATTTCACGCTGCCACATGCTGTGTCTCTTCTGTCCTAATTGAGAGGGAGGCAGCCTGTCATTAATAATAAATCCTATGATCAGCTCAAGTTCTGCTCCAGATGCATATTTACATAGTTATGGCTTCATTTCATTTCCAATCTCCAGTTTTTTTTGTTAGATTAAAAAGATTCAGAAATATCAAAAGTTAGGCCCAACAAACGTCGAATTACACTTGGATACAAGTGCATAATTAGACTAACTTTATGGATCCACAAGGGGAATTACTTGAACAAAGAAGCTCAAATTTAAGCACACAAGAAGAAAATCCTTAAAATAATATTGTGTGGTGAAAAAATACAGACGGACAATCAAGTGGCTTTATAAGTATTGTATTGACTTTGGTGTGATACAGCACTTAAAATTGCTTGAACAACTGGAATTGAATAAAATGATCTTAAATTCTCAGTAATAGAAATGTTTGGGCGGCACGGTGGGTGAGTGGATAGCACTCTCGCCTCTCAGCAAGAAGGTCCTGGGTTCGAATCCCGGCCGGACCAGGGCCTTTCTGAGTGGAGTTTGCGTGTTCTCCCCGTGTCTGCGTAGGTTTCCTCCGGGTACTCCGGTTTCCCCTACCACTAAAAACATGCACAATAGGTCTGGCATGCGCCTCCTGTACTGGCGACCCTGCTCCCATCTCTGTGTGGAGTGAGAGAAAAATGCCCAAAAAAAAAATAACAATTGTAAACCGCTTTGTGACTCTGGTCTGTGAAAGGCGGTATATAAATAAAGATTACTTACTTACTTTAAAAAAATAGAAAAAATAAGCACTTTCGAGAATTTTATTGTCAGTGCGAATATAGCAATATTTTGGGGATGTACTGCCTCCGCCACGGCACCTATCATCTCTTAATGATTAGCAGTAATTACTGTTCATTGCTGCTGTCCATCTTGGCCGCTTGCCTCTCTAGTTTCTGCAGGAGTCTATGGGACTTTGGATTTAATATTTCACCTCGTATCGGCCTTTCTGAGCATGGCTTTGAGAATTGTTTCAAAGAAGCCACTGTTGCACCCGTCATTTGTATGTGTGATTCATATTTGTTCCGATAGACCTGGCAGACAGATGGTGATGAACAAGCACATTGCACATTTATTGCCAAGGTAACAATCCTATTACACTAAATACCTGGGCTTCAAGCGTAATTGACTAGCACATATGAAAAGTGATGAAATACGTCTTCTTCAATTACGGTAATAACAGGCAGAAGACATGTTTTGTGAAAATGAAATGAAACAATTCAAAGTATTCAAATGAAACAATTAATTAACAAGTATGTCATTCTTATCAAATAATGTAAACAATGGAATATACACATTCCCATGGAGACATGTTTGATGAAAAGGACCTTGATTCATATGAAAATGATTGCGTCCAGTTTTTTTTTATTTTTTTTACTTGCATAAGAACCACATTGAAAACATACAGATAACCTTGGCAGTCCTCTTTACAGCCACATCCTTTGTTTGTAGATGGTAGCCTACAGGTGGATTAAAGAGTCATTTATGCAATGTATTAGCTTTTCATGGGGACAAGACATATGTACCATGCATTACTCTTAGAGCCGAAGCGCTTTGTGACTCTGGTCTGTGAAAGGAGCTATATACAGTAAATAAAGATTACTTACTTGGGCGGGCCTTTCTGAGTGGAGTTTGCATGTTCTCCCCGTGTCTGCGTAGGTTTCCTCTGGGCACTCCGGTTTCCCCTACCACTAAAAACATGTACGATAGGTCTGGCATGTGCCTCCTGTACTGGCGACCCCGCTCCCATCTCTCTGTGGAGGGAAAGGAAAAATGCCCAAAATTAACAATAAACAGCTTTGTGACGCTGGTCTGGGAGTGCCCTGGTGTTTCTCAGTTCTGGGAAATGATGGCCCGCGGTCTTTTCCTCTTCGCCGTGGTGGTGGTCCCCTGCTCTGCCCTGGACCAAGGACCAAGAAATGGGTCATCTTCGGCCCAGGTGGTTCCCACAAAATGGTTGCTACAAGAAGGAAGCCCCCCCACTTGATGTCTCGCCCACACATCCAGTTATGACTTTCATTAGCATGGCTCTGTGTTTTTATTTCTATGTATGGTATTTGCTTTTTAGTGTTTTTTACTGGTGGAGCAAAGGATATATTTTTTCTTTTCACATTATACTTTTTTGTGCATATATTATACTTTTGAACAGCACTTTGGAAACATGATTGTTGTTTAATTGTGCTATACAAAAAAAGTGGATTGGATTGCTTATTTGCAACTGTCCGCAGCGTGCATGCAAACTATCATAACTCGGTGGAACAGTGCTTGAACCAACCTGAGTCACTATTTATTACAGTTGAGTTACACAGATGTTATGTTTAATTGGTTGTTTAATTGGTTGTTGTTGACCTATTGTGCCAGTTGTGCACTAGATGGCGCTCCCGTTGCCCTTTGTGTTGTGTGTGTGCCTTCGTGTTCTGTACAGGTGTCTGTGCGGGAGATCTATTGGAGGGACTTGAAGTGTGGGCGTGGCCGGTCTGACACCTGAGTGGCTGTAGTGGGACAAGAGCGTGGACGTCCTCCAACCCCGAGGATCCATCACTGAGGGCGTCCCCATAAAACCTCCCACTTGCCGTCAGCTCGGGGCAGCTGGACTTGTCCGTGCCAGTCTGCCATCACTGCTCCTCCTGTATTGTTCTGTTCCCTTACGTTGTCACTTAGTAATTTTGAGCTCTAGTTTTGTATAGTGACTTTCGTTTTGTATTATCAATATTCTTATTATTTCTGTATTCCTCCTTCGTTTCCAAAATCATTTTATTTTCTGTCATCATTAAAAACGTACTTTAAAATGGACAAATACCAATTCCATCTGGTTTTTTGCTACGTTCTTACTCACTAGCTGAGCCGGACGTAACAGTCCTGAACATGTGTGTGTGTGTGTGTGTCTGTGTGTTCTTGTTTAGATGTCGTTAGAGACTTCAGAGACTTCAATATCTGCAAGGTTAGCGAGTGAACAGTACTGTGTCATGTGTGGCTTCTTTTCAAACTGCCAAACACTATTCCAGCTTTGAGGACACACCAACTTCTCTTTCAACCTCAGTCTTTTTTTCTCTTTCATTCCAGTCTTTTATTCGAATCTAATATTTGACAAAACGTGCATGGCAAAGCTCAGGTAGAAACATACCACACAGACATAAATGAAAGGGCAAGAATAGATTTTACCCTTTAGGAAAAATTTTCTGGCATCAAAAGTCTACCAAAAAGTTCTCAAACTCTTAATGTTGGCATTTGAACCAGATGAATAGGATATCTGTTCCAAAGTAAAGCAGGGAAAACGCTATTGTGCAGGCGAGAAAATGATGGTTTACCTCCCGTGGTCTTGATGTGTTAAAATATTGAACTGTAAACACACCTCCTGCTGTGGAAGAGGAACAGAGAGGCTTCGACATATGAGTGTGCAGGAAAACAGATACGCATAAACAGCCAAGTTCATAATACAAATGATTATGTTTGACTTCGAAAACTTTGGTAGGCATTGGTTTTTGTCTTAGGGAACGAAAAGTTATCAATATCTATTTATAAGAAGTTGTGTCTTTATCAATCAAGTAAATTGCCATTTAATTCGTTTCCCAACAAGTGATGCACATGTTTTAACAGCTTTGAACAGAAACGTGTATTTTAATGAATGTTTTATTGGACACTTTCACACCTGCATCAAACAAAACTGTTCAATCCAATTTGCAAGTGAAAGAGCCGGCAGACCGTGACATCCCCAAAAATGGAGCCAGAAGTAATCGCAAAATGGCCCGTGTTTGACTAAGCTATTTTGAATATGGGATGAAAGCTGGAGAACCTAACTTTCAAACCACAAATCTGTATCATAAAATCCATCAATCAACTCTCTTTGGGTCTATCACTAGTTTTCACATACACATATTGTTGGCCATTCTGTCTCTATCAGCTTTTTCATATAGAAAAGTTAAACAGACCACACTCACTCCACTAATCAGCTCTGGGGTCAAAGCGACAAATAGTGAGAGAGCTCTTTCTTACAAGTATGCCAAAGATAGCAAAGATTGGTCTACTCCGATATGTGCCCTGTAAACGCACATATTTCTCCACATTTTGACTTGTCATCCAAACTTAACCGGAGAATTCAGATCTGACAATGTGGATTTTTGAAAAACTCCAGCCAAGATGTGCTTTTTTGGCATTTGCATGTGGATATGCAAAAGCAGAGTTTGAAGTAAAAAATTTGTGCATCGGCAGGGGCGCTTGATTGACAGCGACACTGGCATGAGGATGACAATGCACTATGCATAATAAAACATGTGTTTTCTGCACTTTTGCAGTGAAGAAAAAAAGACACTTCTCTGCTCTGTGACAAACACCAGGCAGAGCCCTCCATCCCTAGAGTTCACTTTTCCTCATGAGTGTACCTCCAATCGCAAAATCCACGACAATCAACCCTGCTCACTTCGTCACTCTCATGTTGTCAGTCAAAAGTTGTTATAAATGCAGGGAGTGGAAATGCTTTTCAAGCCTCCAGAGCTGTGCGGTCAGTGTGGTGCCGTGTTTGATTGACGTGCGTCACATGCCCTGCCTCTCCTTCTACAGCGCTGCCGTTGTGAGCTGCGTTAGGGGTGCAGTGAACAGGGCAAAGGACTTAAACTCTTTGACAAACACTACAACCATAGGTCCTGCAAGGCTATAGCTTGGGACAAACATGCAATTTTATGTTGAGGGGAAACTATTATACCCGGGCACTTGTTGACAGACATTTTGTTTCAAAGAAGGAGGAGATGGATATTTGTTTTTGAGAAGACCTGCCTTGGCGTGTACATGGCTTTGATTACAACATTTTACAAGACTCTTTTGTCAGAACACATACCATGTATTTGTATTATTTATGAGGGAAAAGCTGAGGTACCGGAGCTTTAAGTAATAATGCAAATATTATGAGTTTTGAAGGTACCATGTTGTAGTTTAAATGCAGTGATGGCTTTCTGGCGCACAGGGAACTCAGTCCGACCTTTTCTCATTTACACACAGAACATTGGATCTTAGCATAACTCGGCTTGTTGACTTGGCCTATTTTCCAGTGAAGAGATGCTTTAAGTCATCAATGCCTGTAAGTGGCGGTTCTCAGCCCCGACCACCAGTAATTTTAACTTGAATGCCCGAGTGCCAATCCAATCACTTTTCTGTGACAGTCTGAGTGCATTAACCTAAATTCTACAAACTGTGCAATGGCTTCTTATGAAGGTAGTGACGAATGAAACCAAACGGCATATGTTCCCAAAGCCACAGTTTCTTACATGACATACTTGGTCGAATGGTGACATTTTAAATCAAATATAAAAAAAGTAAAGTAGTAACAACTAGGACACTGCCGACTACACTCACATTTATCACTGATACAGGCCTTTCGGAACAGCGGATTATTTATTTTTTTCTCTTGAATCAGCAGTTTCTGAGTCCTTGTGCAGGGTCATATGAGTTGCGGTAAACTAAATAATTCCATAATGTAATATAGAATAAACAATAAATATGCATAGGCTTTGAATGTTGTTCTGCTTGAGAATAAAATGACATTGCTGAGATTGTCTAAAAAAAATGATGCTGTGTAAGATTTCTCTTGGAGAGTGCATCTCGAGGAAATGTTATTGTTTTTGCCTGATTGCACCTTTCCCATTGAATTTCAGTCAGATTTCTTACTACACTTGATGTTTTTTCTTGTGGAATTCGACAGGATAAATACAGAAGAATTAGCTCAAGGGGAGTTTTCATCTGTTGTCTCTTGTTTTAGCAGTAAGGGAAACTGGAGTACACAGAGAGAACATGCAAACTCAACTCATTGTCGTTAACCTCTTATTGTACAACATATGCAAATTGTAGGAGTTCATTTAGGAAGAGGAGAACCTTTTTTGTACAGCTCAGTTCATACACGAGGCAACTCAAAGAGCCTAACAAAACAAGATCATAAAAATAATAAATAATCATGTGCAACAATAATTCCTTTGAACCTATTTCTAACAGATAAGCTGCCGTCTTTAACCTTGTGCACACCGTTTGTTCCTTATCTGGAGATTTCCTCTGCAGACTGAGGCCATGGATAGTGGAAACTTCCGCAAATGGTTTTGGGACAAAGTGTCGGAGCATGTGGAGAGGTGAGAGGTGAAGACTGCACCATTCTCCGCCCGGGCACTTACAGGCCTCTGGACGGAGATCACACCAGGAGCCAGAATGCAGCAAGGACAAGCTGCCGTGAATGAGAGGAGAGTGTTTTTCTCTTTCTCAGGTTTTTTTTTTGTTGTCATCTTTTTTTTATGAGTAAATACAGGAGATATTCCAGTTATCCAGTCTGAATTTTAACAGTGACAAAACAAGTATAACCAACATTTTGGATTATTATTCAGAATCAGAATAATTTAAGTTGGCTTCAGTGAAAAACAGTGAATGAATGATAACTGTAAAACATGCATGCATAAAACATAGTGTACTTAATGTCACATACTTTTCATACTAAGAAAAGAGAGTGAAACTTATTGAAAACAAGCACTGGTTAGACCCGCCCATGCTCACTTCTGCAGCTTCCTGTGAGAGGAATAAAGTCTATCTTATCTTATCATCCTGATTGGTCAATTCTTGGGGCTCCTCGTCATTGGTTCAACTGTTCTCCATCTTATTAGTTGTAGTTATGCATGGGACGGATTATTTAAAATATTTTATTCTTGAAAAATGCTTGACCCATGGTCAGAAAGATACACTGACCTCTCCCAAGGCTCTCTATGGTTCACATGAAATGTTTAGATTGAGCTAAAACCATGATATAGCGGAAAGTTGCAACACTCTAAATCCCTTTGTGCTACAAAGCTGTGCCCCTTTGACAAACTTAAAGTTCTGCTGTTCTGCTTCTCCGCAGACAAAGTCGTAATATGATTCTTTTAGCTGCGCTGACTGAATGAATCCTCCATATATAACAGATTGACTAAAGAATTGAGATAAAACATGAGGGAGGTGCTAGTTACTGGTAATCAGAGGGGAGAGTAATGGAGGCGCCCCTATGTTACAACAGAAATAACTTGAAAACAGCTTTGTGTGTACAAATGACAAAGGACAGACTCAGGGCTGGACTGGGACAAAAAAACGGCCCAGGCATTTACAGTTTGTTTATACAGTATGTGGAAGCAAATACTGTAGAGGATCAGGATGTCTGCAGTTTCAACAATAAAATAAAGTGCAATAGTCTACATTACAAGAGAGTAATAAACATGTCTCAGAGTGAGGGAGGTGGACACAGACAACACTATTGTTTGTTACATGGATGAGAATTGGTCAAAAAAGTCTGAAATGCATAATGTCAGCCATTGGCTGTCACTAAATCTGTTTACAACAATTAACTTTTGGGCAAGACCAACATGAACTTTTAATGCAATGGAAAATGTAGGTACCCGAGCTTTAATTCAGGGAGTGTAGTCATGCTTGAGAGGAGAGGGGAGACGCGGACTGTTTCCTGCAGCGATGTGTTTATTGGGTGCACAGATTACGCAAAGACATGCATGGTCTTGTGCGCGTTTATGGTCTTGGGTACATGGTCACGTTTCGGCTGCGCTCACACAACACGGTGGAGCGGCTGTGAGCGATTCTCGCGCCCAGCTGAGCTCCGAGCTGGACGCGGGAACCGCTCACAGCCGTTCCACCGTGTTGCGGTGGAGTGTTGTAACCGCTCCTTACAAAGTGGCCGCAGCTGCCCCGTAACACTGCGGCCGCTGAGGTGGCGGAATCCCGTTCGAGTATATACAGCAGGTGCCCCGTGGACATGTGCGCCCCCCTTCTCAACGGATTTACACTTTTCACAAACATGTTTTTTGTACGAGGAAGACAGGCCAGCCCAAATATGGGCATCGGCCCTTTGAGCATTGCCCGATAAGCCCGATGGCCAGTCCAGCCCTGGACAGACTATAACATGGCCAAAAGCTGACAAAAGTTTATTTAAGTTTAGGTTTTATCTCCTAAATACTTACAGGTTATACAAAGTGACATGCATTCTGAGCTGCCTCAGAAAATCTGCTTTTGACACTTCAATAAATGTTGGATAAATAAATGTCAAAAAGTCAGGTCCCTAGGCCTGAACCCATCACAGTTGAGTAAAACAACAGATTTATGCACAAACCCCTATTGACAATTAGCCTTTGCTTGTTTAATTAAACGTATGTGCATTGCTGTTTCCCAAACTCTGCGTTGAGTGGTCTCTGTATTAAATTCTAAAACACGCTATCATTGGATTTTTAGATCTCTCACTGCAGAGGAGTATTTATTACTCATTTGTCAGCCTGATTTGAAAGCTTGAAGGAAAACTCATTTTTTGGAGGAAATGAAACTAGATGGAAGATTTTTTCCCCCCTTTCATTTTTTTCTCCTTTTCTTTTCTGTTGACCATCAAAGCGACAGCATAAAAGGCATATCACTGCTAGGACCAACATTTCATTGTCATCCAAACAGAATTCTAATGCTCTGCTCGCCTGCAAACATTTATTTCATCACAGTGTGCGTGGACGACTGCAAATCTCGGCTTGCATTGTCGAGAACCTTGACGCATACATTGATGCTCATTACGTTTCTCCATTCGTCTCTCTGCATCGGCTGACACTATGTAACCGTTCACCACCAACATGCGAACGCACCACAATCTACCACAGAATAAAGTGACATAGACATGAACCATCCATCAGAAAGGCTTGTACTATCTCACCACACATCTATTCCTTTTGCCCTCTCGTGTCTTAAATATTTAGGCTGTTTGACATCAAGTGCATACATGAATGTCAATGACTTGTGTCCCTGTTGGATAATCGCAAGGTCTTAAGGAAGCCACCACAAAGGGACCATGCACTCGTCTCCATAACAAAAGAGGCTTTGTTGTTTATAGACTGGTTTATTGTACAGTCAAGCACTATTCTGAAGGAGATAGGTTGGAAATTGAAGTGTGGGAGACAACTTTTGATTCTTACTTCAAGGAAAAATGGTCTCCCTCAAGCTCTTGGCATGCAAAGAGTGTAAACGACATATTTTAAATGGGCTTCTTATAGTGGGACCTTATTCTTTTCAAAAGGGAATCCAAAGGGAGAAAGCCGTTATAGCACCTTTCTCACAGATGAAGGAGTGGTGAAGACGACCAAAGTGTATTGCATCCGGAACACTCAACTCTGATTTAGCATGTTTCATTTTGAAATGGAGCAAAGTGGTATGGAAAATTGAATAAAGTGCTGGTTGCAAACTGTCGAGCAAAGGCTATACTGTGCACGTATCATCTTAAGTTTTCACTGCATGTTCAGGAGATGAAATGAAATGGCGGGATTGTTTTTAACCAAACTGTAATGGACTTTGTGTTGCATCTTTTGTATGAAAAGCACTTTATAAATAACATTTGATTGATCGATTGAGTAATTGAAATATGTTGGATCAAACTACAACCAAAATGAACTGTGCGGAGCTGACCCCTAAGCACCAGGCCTATGCAAAAGTAGCTTTTATCTCAAGTACAGTTTGTAAGTAAGTAATGTTTATTTATATACCGCCTTTCACAGACAAGGGTCACAAAGCGGTTTACAATTGTTATTATTTTTTGGGCACTTGTCCTCTCACTCCACACAGAGATGGGAGCAGGGTCGCCGAACAGGAGGCGCATGCCAGATCTATTGTACATATTTTTAGTGGTAGGGGAAACCGGAGTACCTGGAGGAAACCTACGCAGACACGGGGAGAACATGCAAACTCCACTCAGAAAGGCCCTGGTCCAGCCGGGATTCGAACCCAGGACCTTCTTGCTGAGAGGCGAGAGTGCTATCCACTCAGCCACCGTGCCGCATGAAATGTCACCACAACTTTGTTCTTTCCTCCAAATTCCTCCAAACATCTGAACTTGATCCAAAACTTTGACAAGTGACACCAAATTGGCAGTATCCACCTTTTATGACCTCATCCCTCTTTGGAGCGACTTCCAGACACTGTTTCCAGTGACGGCCATTGATAGATGAGCAAATACAAATGAGTCCAAACTTGGAAATAACAAATGCAAAACTGGCAGTGGACAGAAGAGGATTGCGTTTCAAAGGACGCTCCTCAGACTGGTACTTACAGAAGTGGCAGGGATCCAGATGGATTTGCAATGGTGTGTTTAGGTTTTTTGGTGAGAAATCAATTTCCTTTTTGGAAAGCTTTATGTACTTTTGATGTTTTTGGAGGGCTTAAGTGGTGGGGGTAAAACAAATGCAAATTAATGCCTGTGAATTATGTTACTTTTACTTTGTTTAAAATTAGATTATCAGATGTGTGAAACATAAATAGGCTGCTATGGGTGAATGAGTGTGAATTTGTGAGTGCAAATGTGGGACAACGGATGCAGATTAGTCCATGGCTACAATCCGGAGTGATGTGTTCATTAACATTTACTGTCCCAACCAAATAAACAATAAACCAACTATGATGTAATACTTCCCCACTGATTGTTTGTACTGTTTTTGACATGAATATTGCTGCATTGTGTTTTCTGCAATAAAACAGAATGAAACACCCAGCACTTATTCCATATAATATTCCTGTGAGATTTCATAACACTTTGAAGCAACTTTTGTTAAAGTTAAACTCATCATTCTATCAATGTGCAGAAGCCAGTACTTTTCCCTTGTTTTGTCTATCTGAAGGCCAAGCTACATGGCACCGTGGCAGCTGCTAACTGGAGGTCTCCATGCCTCCGCTCTGTATAATACACTTGCATTCTATTGTATCTGTGTTCGTGTTCGTGCTGTCTCTACCATCGACAATAAAACATGTCTTCTGTCTGAATTAAAGACGCGATCCCAGACTTAGTACATCTTCTTCATTCCGCATTCTCATCACCAATCACGATCATCAAACCCAATTGGAGCTACCACCCAATTCTCAAAGCACCAGCCCTGCAGGAAAATGGCTGCTCCATCAAAGAAAGACACAACCTCGGTCCTTCAGGCAAAGTGGGGTTAAGTGTCTTGCAGGTGACATGAGTCGTGGGGGACTCGAAACCACAATCATTAGGTTCAAAGACCAACGCTCTACCAACTGAGCCCCTGTAGTCGCTGAGAGCTGAGGTGAAAACATGAAGTAATTTTTCGACTGGTGATGTGGTGATGAGGAGGAGGTAGGTTGCTGCATAGATTATAGCTTAATGCAGGGACTGAGCTGAGGCGCAGGTGTGTAGTTGATGGAGGATAGTGTGTTTTGTGTGTTATCTTTGCTGTCAATATTGTATTACTATGGAAGGATGTATTTGGAAGTGAACTTGTAGCAATAGGGAAAGCATCATGCTTGGCACAGGCGGCACAGGTCTCAGACAGATCGTGTAACCTTGGTCTGAACTCTTGAAGTTCAAGTGTTGCAGCTTGTGAGGAGTGATGATTTTACTGCACTCAACACTTTAGAAAATATTTATTGGAAATGGTTATCCTCTTACCACATCCATTTTTTGGCACATATCTGAACTGGAACAAATAAGACTATGTGGATTTCCCATTGGCTGGGATTGTCCACATTTTACCACACTTTAATTTACTATTTGCTTCACATTGCGCTAGCTTGTTTTCATTGTATTTGGAAAAAAGTCAAAAGCAACCCCAGCTGATGGTGAAATTGTGATTATATGGAAGTTCATGACCCAACTCAATCAAGATCTAGTTGCATGTATAGGTACAGTGTTTTTACTAATACATTGTGTCGGCCATCATCTGTGTGCTTTGCGTCATTAGGGAGTCCTGGATACAAAACCGAAGACACAAATTAATTGAGTCTTTCGTTGTAATGACAAAATCTCATTGTGCGGCTGCTGATAGCGAAACGGCGATTATTCAACGGGACTATGCACTGTCATTTTTGCCAACGGACCCTCTCATACATAATGCATCCAAATCATAGCATTTTCCTCCATTCTGGGCTACAATGCATATTTCATCAAGTCTGTGAAATATTAAGCACTCTTATGATTCTATATTCTCTTCCAAAAGGAGAATTTCCAGTTGATATATCATTCTCGGCACAGGGTCTGCGTCAGGATTCAAACTTCAGAAGATGCCAGAATAACCTGAATGTTTGTTTACCGAAGGAGAGATATTTGATTGGTTAATGCTGAGGTAATGAGATGAAGCAACCAATCAATTTGAGAGATTATCAAGACTCAAAGGGCATTGATCTATAAGAGGGCTTGTGGATGAATGGCAGCTCGCTCTCCAGATGTGAATGGTTGATTGAAATGAGCAAAGAGTTCAGACAGCCTGTTTTTTCACTTCTCCCGGCCCGTACGCTTCCCAAAATGTCAAGTGCTATTCAGGTGGACGAGATGGATGGGAAATTAGGAGAGGTGCAGCTGTGTGTGATGAAGGTATTAGGGCCAATCTTGAGAGACAAAGGTCTGAATGCATTTTGAATGAGAACAAAAGGAGCTAGCAAATAACAAGCAACGTCACCAAGAATAAAAACTCCCTGATGTTTTTCACAAGGGTCCACATATATTAATCCAGCTTGTTTTACATTATATGTTTGTTAAAACCTCTGCCCAGGCGGTGAAGTGATCACCAGCATATGTCTGGTGTTATGGGAGGATTTGGAAATAATTGCGCAATACCCCAGTGCACAAGTGATTGAATTTGCCGAAGGGACCGTGGATGCTCAATTTTTTTTTTAGAGGAATGGAACTACACCTCCGGGTGTTGGTCTACACTACATGTGTGTTTCTCTAGTTGTGTGTCATTGTAAAGGACCTTTGACTTGCACCGCAGGAATTGTGCGAAATTGATATATTTGATTTTCATTGTTTGATTTGATGTCTTTTTATAAAGCGGACATACCAGACTTTCAAACCACAAATGAAAGAAGTACATGTCTGCTACACTGTATTTAGAGTTCCGTCTGCTCTTCATGTTGGGGTCATCAGATCAAAAAATTAAATGTTGTCTGCTAATCTGTTTCCACACAAACTGCACAATAATTTTGTTCATTTTAAAAGTAATTTAGATTTGTTTTTTTATTTACAGAAATAAGACCTCGGTGTAACAAGTTAAAACAAATATGCGGAGGGAGGGTTAGGAGTAACAGGATTTAAAAAAAACTTATCAAGTTCTACAGCATCACATTTTCTCAAATTGTTATTCATAGCTATGTATTATCAAATTGATAAACTGTTCAAAATAAACTTGGATTTTAAACTTAAAAGGCGAGGACCATATGGACCCAGTGCCCTGTGAAAATTATGGTCAATAGCATTAAACTATTTAGAATATTGCGAGTGGAAAGTTGATGAGTTTGTGCTCAATTATTGCCCTTCGTCAGTGTGTTGGTGCCAGCTTCATCTTGCTGTGATTGAGAGCACAGTGCCAGTTTATAAACCAATCACCACAGGAAAATCTGGACTTCGGGAGTCAAGTGTCTGACAAATAGTCTGGCATCTTGGCAAAAGACATTTCATTACAGTGACAATCAGATGGGAATCCCAACAACAAGTGAGCGGTATCAATACTTTGCCAGTGTGGCAGGTGTTCTCATTGAGAGTATTGGCCCAGGTGCCCATCATTTGGAGAACTACAAATACTATATCAGCTCTGTTTTCCACACTTTCACAGTGTTTAACCACACGTCTTAATTGATTTTCAAAGCTTTTAATCATCTCCTACTTGGTACGCATTAGTTTATCTCAGGGGTCTGCAACCAAAATGTTAAAAAAGATATTGGACCTTTATTTATTTTTTTACTAAAGGTTTCGTATGAGCCTCATAATGAAGTCATCACGTTTTATGTGTATATATTTGCTTTATTATCCATAGTAAAATGTATAATAAAAATGATAAAGTATACAAATTAATTCATGATTTATTTCCCCACAGCTCATCCTGGAAAGAATGACAAACCACATGACACCTCTGTTGTACGATGGTTCTTTAAGTTTACTCACATTTTCATTTTAATGTTTAATGTTACATTGTAGTGTTTTTTTAATAGCATTTTACATTTCCGATATCCTACAGGAAAATATTTGTACTGTTACGTAAGTGTAATACTTTTTGACCCCTCTATGGAGTTTTACAGGTTAAAATAAGGCAAAAACATAAATGTGGTTGGTGTTTTCCTCATTTGGTTGACATAGCGTGGCATATTTCCAACCTATGTGTTTGATTGTGTTTGCACCTGGAGGAAATGTATGCAGACACTGGGATAATGTAAAGCCTTAATCTCAATCCCATAGAAATGTAGTGGGCTGGTGGCTATTTGAACTAACTGAGGGCTTATTCTTGTATTCAAACATAGCCTTTTTCATGAGCCTGTTGCTTTTACAGGATTAGATTTGAATATTTCCTTTTGAACAATAAGTTTGTCAAATACAGCTTTTCTGGGTCGGCTTCTGTCCCTTGTGATGTGGCTCCTGCTGTGACAGCGTCTCATTACTTTTGTTTACTCGTGCATATCCATCCTTAGGATTTAAATAAAGAAGTGCTCGAGTTGGGTATTGATGCCAGATTTTAATTCTTGTATACACTACTTATTTTAGTGATTACTGATATCATCATTGGCTTGAGGATGTTTTGGAATTTGGAACCAAATTGGATTTAACTTTCAGTATTAACCAGCTGTGAATACAATTTTCTTATTGACACATGCATTGTAATAAAACAAATATCAGTTTGGAACTACAGAGCAAAAGTCAAAATGCAATGTGTGTAATTGGGATGGGTGGAAATCACAATGAGACCAGGATTTTGTGGACGACTTAATGAGGGTTGTGCTGCATGAGCCTTGACATTTTGCTCACCACCATGCATGAATGCTTGATGCTCGACACACATACACAAGCTAAACATAGTCAGCAATATACTGTTAATAAAATGTCATGTGTGGAATGTCAATGCAGTATGACAAATCATCAAAATGACTGTTGTGAATTGTTTGTGAAGACAAAGAAAATAGATTATTATTCCGACACTATGTGGTAAATTAAACCAGCAGATGCCTTTGTTCTTCCTCGCCTATCCGTTTTATTGCCTTTTGAGTCGTATGATGGCTGCACTTGTTGAAGAGAACCTCTTTTCTTCTCCTGTTACCAAACAGACCGGGGTCTGAGAGGGAGGGGTACAGCCAGCACAGAGCAGAGGACAGTGGCAGAAGAATAAAAAGCATTCAATTAAGACATGAACTGCAGGCTTCATTAGGCATGAGGTAGCCAATAAAAATAACCATCCATCAACAGTGAGTGTCACAGCGCAGAAATACAAGACATGCACACAAAGAATAAGTCCGTGATTAGGGCAGAATGTCCTGCCCACCTTCAATTAGAATAAAGACTACAGTTGCTCTAAGAATCATCATTTATTTAGAGGGCATGATGTTTATTAGTATTAGCCTTTTTATGTTACAGAATAAGAATGTGCTATACTGTGAATTGACAAACCTTTTAAGCTATTCATACAAATTATACCATTACTATTTGAACTAAAAAAAACACATTTTCAAAAAAGAATAATTTGTGAGTTAAAGTAGCAATTTGCATAACAATAACAATACAGATATTCACACCATTATAGCAGTGATAGCATCTGTAATAAAATAATCTATTTCTTCTCACTGGGACATGCACATGAGCTTGTCTCCTGCTCTTTCCATGCACACATTGCATGTGCGCCCCAGGACATGCGCTGTAGCATACACACTGCTGCGAAATGGAACATGAAATACATCTAATCCTGTCAGAATAAATGCCGGTCACAGCACCACAATGCGCTGAAAACCAGGGGATTGTATGGAGGATATATGCTCCTGTAAGGCCTCCTGTCAACATCTGTGTCCCTGAGACTCTCACCAGCATCGAGTGGAGCAAACACGTTTCTGAGATGAGCTCTCTGCCCTTTAGAATCTATTCGCAAACCATTTACTTTTCTGCAGGCAGATTGTGGAGCATGGAGGCGTATGGTGAATGGAGGCTGATATATACGCTGACATAGGAAATTACAGCTTTTGGAAAAATAAATCACTCATCTTATTATATATTCAAGCCTTTTATTTATTTATTTTTTCCCATTGATTAACAGAGGTCAGAAATGTGCACACACTTTTGAACGGCTTTTTCATTGATAAAACGTAGAGGTCAGTAGAAAGTGCTGCAGGCTCAATGGTGTGGTCACTCACTGGGGGACGACTGCGATAACCCTGAGCAGGAGTTCACAGTCCACTCACAACAAATGGCAAAGTGTCTGACTAATATAACATTTATTGGATCAATATGATGGCCAATATAAAAACTATTGGTCAACAAACGTTTAGTTTTCAGCACAGTATAAGCTTTGAGAGTAATATTTTTTATCAAACCACCTCATATTTTCAGAATTTTGAACTTGATAAACACACTCGTACGTGCGTATTGAATACAATGTATAAACTTAGTGGTGACAGTGGCTGAGTTGGTATAGCATTGGCATTTGGGCCCGAAGGTTGTGGGTTCGAGCCCACCATAAGACCTACTTCACGACTCCCACTGATGACTTCTGTCGTTGTGTCCTTGGGCAAGACACTTAACCCCACTTTGCCTGAAGCCCCCACTGAAAGATCAAGGCTCCTGTGGACTCACCACCTGCAGGAGGATCAGTGAGGGGCTGGTTCTATGTGTACTGGGTGCAGCTCTGACTGCCACCCCCCCGACCCAGAAATGGATTAAGGGGAAGAAAATGGATGGATGGATGGAAACTGGTCAGGGCATCTCTCTACATTTCTCTCCACACATACAATAGATTATTACAGAAGACAAACAGCATAAAACACAAAGAGCCCAATGGTTTTAACTAAAGTTTCAGTCATTAATGGCCTTCTATCTTTGTGGTGTCATCGCAGTCATCACAGCACCAGCCCCTCCCTTATTCTCCTGAGGATGGCTGCCCAGTCAGCAGCATAGATGGCTTTGGTCTTTTAGTTGGGGCTTCAGTTCAGACAGAGTGAGGTTAAGTGTCTTGCCAAGGGACACCAACAGACACCAGTGGGAGCAGGTGGCGGACTGACTGGTGCGGGTCCGAAGACCATTGGCACTCTCTAAATTTAAACTATTTTGAAGTTATACAGTATGTATGATCAACAAGCTCAGTTGTGCACCCCCATACATGTCCTCTGCCCACTGCACCAGTGAGGCGACTAAGGGAGGTGACAAGGACAGCAGAGTGAAAGAGGCGGCCTGAGCGCAGGAGTTAACCTTGGAAGTAACTCTATTTGAGATCAATAGATTTTCGTTAACAATACGCCAGTATGTGCACCTCTTTGTACATCCAACCTTCAAACCTAATACTCGCTTTAAGCTCCCATTTTCGGAATATACATTTCCTACAGACTCTGCAATTATTTAAAGACGTGTATTTCATGTTGATCCCTTGTTAAAAGATTGCCTACAAAGAAAGCTGATTGTGAAACGTACTACGAGTATTAGTTTGTTCTAGACATGTGTTCTAAAGCCATGGCATCACACCAAAAAACTGGACCATAGTTATGTTCAAAATCCATTCTTTAGTTGACTTTGTTGATGCTTCGCCATGGCAACTGTTTTTATTATCACACCTGCTATTTGACTTTCCAGAGCTCCGTATTGAATGGGGAAAAAAGCATCATATTTGAGAGCAGACATGCAATCTGTCCATAAAGTCAAATTCTTGCTTGATCATAAAAATTTGTTTTACCTCCTTTCAGCCCGCAGACTAAACTCTCGCCAGGCACGTTGGGCACTATTGCTTGGAAGATTTAAGTTCACTTTGACCTATCGGCCCGGATCAAAGAATACTAAACCCGAAGCACTCTCTTGACTCCACATCCCTGATAACCCTATTGCCTCTCCTAAAACCATTATCCCTCCGTCCTGCATCTTGGCTGCCGCACATTGGGACATTGAAAGAGTGGCCCAACAGTTGGACCCTGACCCAGGAAATGGCCCACAAAACCGCCTCTACGTTCCATCTGCTGTCCGGTCCAGAGATCTCCAGTGGGGTCACTCCTCGAAGCTTGCATGCCACCCAGGTATTGTTTGCACACCATCATTCATAAAGGAGCACTTCTGGTGGCCAACTATGGGACCGGATGTACTGTACGTGAGTTCGTATCTGCATGTCATGTCTGTGCCCGCAGTAAAAGTTCGCACTTGCCTCCAGCTGGTCTGCTGCATCCTCTCCCTGTGCCTTCTCGCCCCTGGTCCCATATTGTAGTAGACTTTGTCACTAGGTTGCCACCCTCTGAAGGTAACACTGTTATTTTGACCATTGTGGACCATTTTTCCAAGGCAGTGCATTTAGTGGCTCTTCCTGAACTCCCCTCTGCCATGGCTAATGCTCTAGTTCAAGAAGTCTTTCGTTTGCATGGCATCTAAGTTGATATTGTATCCGATCGTGGTCCCCAATTTTCTTCCCAGGTTTGGAAGTCATTCTGTCAAGCTCTGGGTGCTTCTTCCAGTCTCTCGTCAGGGTTTCATCCCCAATCTTATGGTCAGGCAGAGTGTGCCAACCAGGATTTGGGTACGGCTCTTCGGTGTGTTACATCCAGTGGGGGAGGGTCCCAGCTCAAAAGTGGCCAAAATGACGTGCGCTGACATGCTTGCAATACCACCCCGGGCCGATGGGGGTGGACCCAGAAGTAGAATTAGCCAATGCTAACATATAGCATTGGCAGACCTCTCAAAAACGTCTTTACAGGATGGACCAAAAGTTGGCCCTTGGCCCAAAGCTCCGTTCCACATGTGTGTCAATGCTGAGGGGGGTAGATTTTTTTGGTCCACTCTAGTTTACTTGCTGTGAATTTTTGAAGTCTCTCGTTCAAATGAATGGAGCTGCGGTGGCTGACGCATGCGCAGATGCGTTTTTTCACAATTTTCTTGTGGGCGGGACCACTTGCGGCCATTTTGGGTAGCTCCAGTAGAGCACATTTTCTGGCCCATTAGTTAGAACGGCGGAGATAGGCGTGACTCTGTCCGTTAAAATATACAGTCTATGGTTACATCCCGCCACCCGGCTGCCTCGTCAACTTTCCTTCCGTGGATTGAGTATGCCCACAATTCCATGGTCAGCTCGGTGACTGGTATGTCCCCTTTCATGGCTTCTCTGGGCTACCAGCCGCCGTTGTTTCAGGCTCATGAGGAAGAAGTGGCTGTTCCTTCATGGGAAGCTCATATCAAGCGCTGGGGGAGCATCTGGCGTACGGTCCGAGCAGCTCTGGTTCGCACTACTTCTCGTAACAAGTCCACGGCGAATAGGCATGGCGTCCCTGCACCTGTTAATTAGGTGGGTCAGAAGGTCTGGCTCTCTTCTCGGGACCTTCCTCTTCGAGTTGAGTGTAAGAAGCTTGCGCCGAGGTATGTGGGGCCTTATGAAGTTGTTGAGATTATCAGTCCTGTGACGGTCAAGCTTAAGCTGCCCACTGCCTTGCGTGTTCATCCGGTGTTCCATGTGTCCTTGCTTAAGCCGGTTCAGTCCAGTTCCTTGTCCCTGCCTACCGAGCCCCTTCCTCCCGCTGGGTTGTTGGTGGCCATCTTGCCCTCTCGGTCAGTCGGATCTTGGACGTCCGTCGCCGGGGCCGGGGTTTCCAGTATTTGGTTGACTGGGAGGGGTATGGCCCAGAGGAGAGGTCTTGGGTTTCTCATGGCTTGATCTTGGACCCTGGCCTGCTTCGGGACTTCTACGCCCAATTTCCCGACCAGGAAGAGTCCGTTGAGGGGGGGGGGGGTTTGTCTCCCTCTGGTGTCTGCAGGCTTGGTGCATTGTGGGAGCGGGCCCTGGGCAGGCACACCTGATTCCTATACCCAATCATCACTCCATACTTCAAGCCATGCTGCCCTGCACCCGCTGCCAGATTGTTTCCGTCTATTCAGCGGTACAGACCAGCGACCCTCACGAACATTTGCATTTTCCCAGTGACTTATTTGAGTTTTTGCCAGATTGCCTGCCTGCTCCAGTGGACTGCTCCCAACCAAGCCAATTTTTTCCTGTTTCTCTGCTTTGGGGCCCTTTGCATTCCCATAACAGCTGAAACAAGTATATTTAAACTTTATCAAATGTGAATTTGCATTTGTCAATTATTTTATTTGTGAAACTTTAGGTAAATGCTTCTACACTTAGAGACCATCACTGGACTGCAAAATAAAAAGTATGTAAAATCAATAAATTGCAGAGTGACATTGTACATTTGAGTAAACTTTCTTTTGTAAGGGATCAGCACCAGAAAGGTTCCTCCCTGACGCTGTGGTTCAGTTACATTGTAAGTCCACCAGATTTTCAGTGGTATTTGGAGTGTCCACTGTTAAAACTATCCCACTTCAATCTAAACCCACAATCCGTAAAGTGAGTTTCCTTGGACTTAAATATCCCCCGAGGGACAGTGAACAGTGCACACCCTTGTCACTTACTGAGCTCGGCAGGTCTGCTTTTTTCACTTCACACACAACCACTAGTAACCGTTCTGACAAAAAGCAGCTTTCATGCATTATCTATCTGCCAAAACATCATTAATAATGTAAGAGTAAACAAGTTTTAAGACACCCTGTGAAGGGTTCTGCTCTTTTATTTAACTACTGATGTGCGATGCATTTTGATGACACATTGGAATGCCCAGGGAAACATTTCAAAAGGCATTCAAATAATTTGTAAACTTAGTGTCAATGTGAGGGAAAAGCATCGCAACATGGGTGTTTGGAGTTATTCTCTTTTGGGTTTTCCCACTGGTATGTTGAAAAGGGAACTACAGTATAAGGGTGGTACAGAGGAGAAAGAAATGCAAATGGACTTTGATGCACAAAAACAGACAATGCATTTCTCCAGCTGTGGATAATGCTTGAAGTTTAAAAATAGCATAACTTTTTTATTCACGGAAAAACCAGCTCACAAAACGATGCTATAGCTGTTGGATCTACAGCTATAATGTTAACCCTTTAGGTGTCAGAGCATAACAGTACAAGGACTAATATAACAGGAGTGAATAGAAGAATGTCCTTTATTCATCCCACAATGACATGCAGCGAACATTACTTCCGCACACCTTATAGGCAAAGTGGGTCTTGCCAAAGGACACAATAACAGCAGACATCAGTAGAGTTGCTAGAGAAGATCTCACGGTGGGTTCGAACCCACGAACTTCAGGCTCAAAGGCCAATGCGCTACCAACTGAGCCATCGTCGCCCAACATGTATGGAGAATGTAGGGAAATGTTGAGAAGCCATCTTTCTGTATGGAAAGTGTCTTGATTCAGGAGCTCATATAGCAATTCTGCAACTTTGGTGCCAAAAGCTAATCTGAATGTAGTTTAAGTGGAGATTAAACAGCCAGTCACAATAAATGAGCAGAACATTTGGGTGGTTCAGTCCTACAAATACCTCGGAGTTGATATGGACCATGGACTGGTGAGCAGCAAATATTTTAAGGAGGCTGAGGTCTTTGAGTTGGTTTATCAGTCTATAGTGGTTCAGGCTGCTTCTTTGGGGTTGTTTGTTGGTGCAGTGGAATGATTTTGAGAGACAGTAACTGTTTGGACGGGCTGATCCGAAAATGTGTTTCTTCTAAAGAGAATATTGTGCCTGAGAGAAGGATGACTTCTCTCATGCAGGGCATCCTGAGTAATCCTGACATCCTCTGCATGACACTATGGCAACTCAGAGGAGTAACCATAGCAGCAGGCTCTTCTCACTGCGCTGGCAAACCGATCATTTAAAGAGATTGTTTGTTAGAATTAAATTATTCATTGACATATGTGTGACTCATTATCTTCTATTAACAGGTCTTTTTTGATATTTTACCATTATGCCCTTCAAGTGACAATAAAAAAATCTTACATGAAGATCGATGAAGGAATCCGTGAAAGAAATCAATCCAACATGAATGACCTTCTCACATACTAAACTTCCAAACTACCTCCAATTCAATGGAAACAGAAGACTATACAAATCAGGATCGGCTGGGCACAGACAATAAACAGAATCACATATGGGACTTCAGAGACCACTGTGTTGCTGAGGGCGTGGCAAGCCTTATAGATCTGCCCGGTGGGTCAGACTGGCACAACGGGAACAACAGCTGAGAGGAGACACATCACTCATCACCTCTGATGAAGGCAGAAGTCTACAACATGACAGGTCATTAAGCACTACTTGTTTCTTTACACAATTCTCTCATTAGAAGAATCACTAAAGTCTTCCTCCAATTCAGTTTATTTGAGTTTGAAACATTCAAAGCGATCAAGGCCTACTGACGAGACGAGACACTTTGATCAAAACTGGATCATTTAGTGCACTTGATAGCAAAACTGTGGGTGAAAAATGCACTTACAGTAAGTAAACAGGACTTAAAAGCAGAGTTTTAGTGGGATTAAATATTGTCAGTTTATATTTTTATTTTTATGACTGAACGCTATCAAAACCATCATGATTACGCAATCTTCCAATTAAGTAATCCTAGTCATTTTGATTTGTCGGTATTTGCTAGTGCAAATTGTTATTCACCATTGACTAATATACACATAGCAAAAATCAAATGTAACAGTTTCACTCATATTAAAAACAAATGAACTGAATTAAACACTTCAATGTGCTGCTCAGTTTTGATCAGCATTTTGCTTCAGGCACAACTCAAAGGTAAAGTCACTATGACTAACCGATGAATAATCAACTTTTAAAAGAACTACGCTTTTTATGAAATAAAGACAGCTACTTTTAAGTGTGTTGTCTTCTTTTCTTTCAACTGGATTCAGAAAAGTTTGACTTCTCACCTGGCTCACTGATGTCACACTTCATCTTACAGCTACAGTTATTCTTCTGAACGTCTCGTCTCTTCTCATCCGCTTTCAGCAAGGGATTATAGATAGAATCTTTCATCCCAAATAAAGAGTGCTGTTTCTGTTCCTGGAAAAAGGTAAAATGACCAGCGTATTTGTAACACCCTTTTAGTTACATATTATAAATGAAAGTAAGCATGCACACAATTCAAACAGAGAAAAATGCTTTACACTATTTATCAAGACCTGCAATGATGAATGGTATTTGAATCACGCCCGTACTGTATTTTATAGCCCCATTTGCGCCCAATTGCCACAAGCTGGCTACTTGGCTCTACTCTACATCTTATGAGAGCGTTTCTAAACTAAACATGGCTAGTAGAAACGGGCATACAGGTAATTTACTAAAAAGTACCTGTATGGCCCTGGTTCTTTAACATGTTCTTCTAACTGACAGAGATTGGTCAGAGTGATGCTAAGTCATGGTTTACAAGAGCATTTCCACAGATACTGGTTTGTTTTGGGTGGGTTGCTAGGATACGGTATCAGATGCTAAAGCGGAATGGAAACGCGGACAGGTAAAACAGAGCTGAGTAGAGTAGGGCTGAGTAGGACTGGTGGAAACAGAGCTTATGTTGCGTAGTTCAGTCTTTGTCGATGAGCGCAGTCACACTCTAATACTCTGGAGCCACCAGTTGTTCTTTTCGTCCGCTAAGCTGCTGAGGTCCCACTGTGCTGGTTATTACCTCAGCGGGAGCGTTGTGAAAAACATTATCACACATTTCTGCTAAGGTCCCAAGTCAGCCGTAGTTTGGAGTTAAAGTGATTTTCTATTCAGATCCAGTCAGACCCTCAGACCCAAGACTCAGAACCAGGGTTTGGGTTTTGTTTGAGGATGGTGGATCCCACCCACTCTGCTCCTGTTCATTAGGACCTCTAAAATCGATCGGGTCTCATTTAAGCCCTGAGTGTCATGAGGGAAGAAACAAATATTGATTCAAATTGGATTGCAATATTCACTGGAAATGTATTTGTTATGCAAATGGGTTCAGAGAATATGACAATAACTTTACTGAATGGTAATCTGCATTTTTAAGCACGGCTAACCTCAACAAATGTATTAACTTTTCAAAATTGGTTTTAGAGCAGAGAAAGAGAAGGAAATAAGACATCAGACAAATAGACAATATGATTAAAATAATAAAAAATATGTAAAAAGATAAGGAGTAGAAAGTACAACAAATTGTGTTTAAAAAAGAAGAAAGTAAAAAATGGTTGAAACATGATTTCTTTTACTTTTTACTACCACCTCTGATTCTTGATATCCTTATATCTTACCAGAATTCACTGATGGTGTGATTCA
Source organism: Knipowitschia caucasica (assembly GCA_964034765.1). Taxonomy (NCBI): domain Eukaryota; kingdom Metazoa; phylum Chordata; class Actinopteri; order Gobiiformes; family Gobiidae; genus Knipowitschia; species Knipowitschia caucasica. The sequence goes on along the minus strand of OZ035838.1, from coordinate 29,378,033 downwards.
GGCGATCCGACACAACCTATCCAAATGTTTAGAAAGAAGGATATTGATCTATAACCAAAAAATGCTGAAAAATGAAAAATAAAGGTGTAAAATTGCAGCAGGATTGGCTGCCACTTAATCATATTTATTTAGTGTCTGGATGTGCTGAGCGTGCTTGTTTAGTCCCGTCTCCACAGCGGTGACACGCATGTTGTTAATGACACGGGTAATGACTGGTATGACAGCAGTTATTCATCAGCCTCTTCAACAATCAGAGGAAGAGGTGGTGTTGGGGAGGGGGCAGTCCACACTGGAGACCACTTCTAAGGATGCGGAACATTTCAGACAGAATATGTGATCATGGTTAACAATGGGAACGGAGATTTATCGCTTTCTGGCCAATGAAGACAATCCGAGCAGTTACAATCATGGGAAGATATTTGGTGTGCTATTCATAACCATGAAACACTAAGCATTGATAGTTGGTACAATTATAATATAATAATCAAATCCCAATGGAGAACTATATTAGGCTAATTGGTTCGGACAAAAAGATTTACATTTGGTGGCCGGTGCCTTTTGAACTGAAAATGTATATATGAAACTAACAGGGGGCTATTAGGGCTTATAAGCATTAGCTGTTAATCAGACATAGCATTAAACTGCAGAAAACATCAAACGTTAAATGTTAGAAGTACCTTCTCTTGTTGCATTTCCATTAAGCAACTTTCTGTGACACCTGGACCTCTCAGGAAATCCCAGAGAGTGGTATCTGGTCCTCTGGGCCTGCTGCTGTTGATGATGAAGTAATGATAGAAACTTTGTGAGAAAGACAGATAGACTAAAAGAGAAGGTTTTGAAAACAAATGGTTAAAACACATAAGAATTACTAAAATCAGTCAAAGTTTTAACATAATCAAACATTTACCTGTACTGCCGTGAAAGTAGTTGTTTATGTATTAATGGACTGCAGCCTGTCGGATGAGGGCTATTTAACAGTATTTAACTATCGTAATTACCAGATTTTATAGGTTTTATATCTATGAGACTTTTTTGTGTGACAACAATGCTCTTCTTCACAAATCAACTTTAAAGCGTAAAATAAATTCTTCTCCTAATTATCATTTTTCTTTCACAATTATTGGTAAAACAGCAATTAAGACAATTAAAAGTGATGAGCAAATTAGCAGCAGTGACGGCTGAGCACGGACAGACCACCCAAATGAAACCTTGGTGTGTAAACTTTTAATAACGTAAAATAATAAAAGTATGAGTTTATATGAGTTTTGACAGAAATATAAGAAAAGCCATCTCTTATCTCTTCCGTTTTCACCCAGCGTGGCTATCAGGTATGCTCTTCGCCTAAGGACAGTAAAGAGGTTGTTCTTGAGCAAATACAATGGTTTAATTAAAGACGTTGATGGCTGAGTGTGTGACATGAACATTTTTCGAGGCGCGCGGAGCAGATGGGAAATGTTGCCTACTTCAGAGCATTACTTCATTTCACGGCTATTTGTTCAAAAGAATAGACTGATACAAATCTAGCTATTTCAAAGAAAGAGCTACAATTTTCAAGTGCGTGTGTGTATGATGGGAATCAATCGTGAGTATAACTAGTCACAATTATTCTTATAGAATGTTTAAAACCATCTTATACCTGATTCTTGCATGTGATAGATTCAAGGATAAACCATTACATTATAATAAAAAATAATAATAAATAAAAATGGCTGTATTAGTCTCTTTTGCAGTTTGGAAAAGTATAGAATGTAACTTGGTTGGCCAAGTATAGAATGTTACTTGGTTGGCCTTGAGCAGAAGAAATGACAATGGAAACAGAGACAACACTCATACGGTGAACATATTATTTATTTTCTTGAGCTAGTCACCTTTAAATTTTAGACATTGATGATTGGCTTACAATTCAGATTTCAATTATGTTTTCCAGAAGCTGTGTCCTAATTATAGACTGTAAATATCAAGCCTAATCAAGCCTATCTCCATCGTTGAAACTAATGTGCCACCACTTTTGCCTTCTGTGGGCTTTTTCAAAATGGCAGCGGGGCAGGAGAATGGAAAGAATGCATTTGCACATGCTTTAGCCGGCACTAGCCCCATTCATTTAACGAGTGCCTTCTGAAGTCCACAGCGGCTAAACTAGGCAAGGCAAGGCAAGGCAAGGCAAGTTTATTTGTATAGCACAATTCATACACAAGGCAACTCAAAGTGCTGAACAAGATAGCATTAAAATCATAAATAATCACAGAACATTAAAACGAAAGATAAAAATATAAAATCCCTCAGTTGTATGCACAGCTAAACAGCACCGTTTTTAACTTGGTTTTAAACATTGTCAGAGAGGAGGCCTGTCTCACATCTTCAGAAAGATTGTTCCAGATTTTAGCAGCATGAATCTGAAAAGCAGCCTCCCCATGTTTAGTTCTGACTCTGGGCACTAACAGGAGTCCAGTCCCTGTGCTCCTCAGAGTCCGGGCTGGTTCATATGGGACTAACATGTCACTAATATATTTTGGTGCGAGGCCATGGAGAGACTTGTACACAAGCAGAGCTGTTTTAAAGTCTATTCTCTGAGCCACAGGAAGCCAGTGCAGAGACCTGAGGACCGGACTAATGTGGTCGTACTTCCTGGTTCTAGTCAGGACTCGAGCTGCTGCATTTTGAATGTACTGCAGCTGTTTTACAGCCTGTTTGGACAGACCTGTGAGCAGGCCATTGCAGTAGTCTAACCTACTGGAGACAAATGCATGGATAAGAATCTCCAAGTCTGCTTTAGACACTATGTTTTTGATCCTGGCAATGTTTTTTAGATGGTAAAAAGCTGCTCATGTTACTGATTTGATGTGGCTATTAAAATTTAAGTCTGAGTCCAGTATTACCCCTAGATTTCTGACCTTGTTTGAAGGTTTTAGGGAGAGAGACTGTAGATGACAGATGACGCTCTCTCTTTGTTTCTGGGGACCAAAGACAATCATTTCAGTTTTGTCTGCGTTTAGCTGAAGGAAGTTGTTTTGCATCCACTCACTGATCTGTTGGATACAGTGAAGGAGTGAGTCCACTGGTCCATGTTCTCCTGCAGTCAGTGAGACATAGATCTGAGTGTCGTCTACATAGTTATGATAGGAAACTTTGTTTCTGCGTATTAACTGACCTAACGGCAGCATGTAGAGATTGAACAGAAGAGGTCCCAGGATCGACCCCTGTGGGACTCCACAGGTCAGGGCCATATGATCTGAGACACAGTAGACAACAAACAAACTAGACTGGTACAAAAAAGAATATCCCCCTCAGCATTGACACACATCTGGAACGTAGAGTTGGACCAAGACCCGACGTTTTGACCATCCTGTAAAGCTGGTTTTGAGAGGAAAAAAGACGACATACATACGCATTGGGTAATTCTCTTTCTGGGTACACCCCCACCTCCCCGGAGTGAGATTGCAAGTATGTCAGCGCACATGCTCATGGACCTTTTGGAGCCTCCACTGGTCCTAACAAGAAATACTCCACCAAATAGTGTAAACATGTAAATTATAACACACACTGACTTAGCTTATTACTGCATGGAGCAATTATAAAAAGAAGCATGTTTTGGTTTATGTCATTTTTATATTAACACTCCCAGAGCAGTCAAATTGATGACTTTAAGTCTGAAAAGTGTAAATACTTAGTGTCTGTACCTTTTTGGTCTTAATCACTTTTCTATATATCTAGTTTATTTCTTCTTTCATTTTTGAAACACGAGCAGTTCTATCTGTATAAAACTACTCACGTTTACCATCGATCCTTGGTCTTTAGCATTTAACCTTTCACCAGTCTGTTTTAGAACCTTATAAATCACTTACTTTTAAAGTGATAGTATGTAACTCTAAATTAATTCAAAATTTTAAGAATTGTATTAAATTGACCTCCTGGCCTTAAATGTTGATATAAAATAAGTCATTTTATTCATTCTAATATTACGGGCAATTCCAGCCTTCCCTTCGCTTAGCTATAGCTCAGAATCCACGATCCCGTCGAGGTTAACCAATCAAGTCATGCCAAGGGCTGTCAATCATCAGCACTGATTCTCGCAGCTGCGCGCATGATCAGTTGTTTGTTTTCACGGAGCCTCTGAATCAAGCCTTTATAGGCTCTGGAACTTCATGAAAACTGAAGAATGAATTCTGAACATCCACGCAGTTACCCATTTATATACTGAACCTATATCCATAATCATTTATATACTGAACCTATATCAATGATCATTTATATACTGAACCTATATCCATAATCATTTATATACTGAACCTATATCCATAATCAGATCCTCTGCAGATGTGTCCTATAATGTGCAATTCATGATAATAGCTTCTTCCGGGTTTGCCGCAATTGGTTTTTTGTGCATTAAAACATTATTTTTTCCATGAAAACGTTAACAAAAAATTCTGAAAACTTCTGTGCATGTGTATTAATAATGTATATGTATAATGTGTTCTCCGATTAACATTTAAAAGTGTTACGGAAACGTAGGTGTAGACCAATCAGAAAGGAAGGGGGAGGGAGCTTGCGTTGTTTATTTTTCAAATCAAGTACCTCTCTCTCTCTCTTTCTGCAGACAATCACTTTAATAAACCTGGTGAAAAACCGAACATATCGAGGGGGAATTCCTACGAATTCCCTTGGTTTGAATGGGGGCAGTCAAAATGACGGCTCTGGGAGTTCCAGTAGTTTCATAGTTATGGGAGCCCTAGTGTTAACAAATTGTTTACCTATGAATAAAATGGACAAACTAAGCAGGGCAATATCTACAATCTGTGTTTCTAGCTGCACTGTCTCTCAGTCAATGCAGACCCAATCAATACAGTAATAAAGTCGTTGAGCGGTTTTATTGCAAGAATAATCTGGACACCATAGCGCCAGTGTGTGTGTGTGAGTATGTATGTGTGTGCGCGTGTGTGTGTGTCTCATTCCTCCACAAACCACTGTTCCACCCCACTGATTACACATATGCATTCTCCCCAGTACGTTTTGACCCGAAACCTTCTCCCCACCAGCGCCTTGTACACCTCCTAATCGATGGCGAAGGCTTTGTAGTCATTTAACATGCCGGCTCCTTCTCCTGTCAAGTGTGCAGCAGGTGACACATCACATTAATAAATAAATAGGCATGGGGGGAAGAAGGGGGGCCTCCAATGATGGCACAATTATCTCATTGCAAACAACGTTTTTCCATCACCTGCCACAATCGAAAAAATCAATGGGGCTCGGAGGAGAGATGGGGGGGACGGCGGGGAATGAAAAGCCTTATTATTCACACTAAGCAGTTAATGATCTGTATTTTGCCTCAAGTAGTATGTTTCCAGAGACGAAACAATGCGGCAACACATTCAATTTAGAGAAAGGTATTGATTTTAAATTTCAAGATGCCTTAATCATTCCATTTATACCTCCCAGCTCTGCAGTGCTTAATCACAAGGACACGCATTGGGTTATCCCAGAGGTTGTCAAAAAAAGAAAGTGTGGCATATAATAGGTAGAAAATTCTCCAAAAATACATATTCTGTGATTGTTAAGGTATTATATGTAAAATAAAAACAATATTTTTATAGGTGTGTGCTTATTTGCTATAATTGTACATTTCTCCATTGTGAGATCAATAAAGTTATCTTATCCTAAATCATTTTCACCAGTTGATTAAAACAAAGTGCCAGTTTCTTTTACAACATACAGGCAAAACCATCCGTCTCTATTCATCATCGGTATATGCAGTGAGTCTTGTTTATGTCAATATGTATTTAGATAGTATTTTTATATTCAAAAGATTGTAGAAAACATATTATTATATTGCACTTTTAAAACATCTTGATCTCAACTTTTCTCAATAGATTATCAACATTTGAATTAAAATTGGGAGAAAACCAGTCGGGCTGAAGAGCTAGATATTCACCTAAACTCACAGTTTTCTGGAATGGGCTGAGAATAAAAGCTTAATGTACACAACTGATAATAACATCCATTAAACTAGTGTAGGTGAAAATGAGAGGGCCTCCCTTACTCTGCAAATCGGCTCTCAGCCCAACACATCAACTAGAGAATCACAGGGTTCTTTCTTATATGCAAAAGATTACATGTTTTGCTTATACACATGATTTTACTTATACAAATCGAGTCTTTGTGGCGGGAAAAGGTTAGCTACCCTGCTTTAATGATATTATCTGTTTGGAATTCATTCAAACCGTTTCCACTGGTGGTATTCTAGCGCAGTACTACCTTTCAGAAGCCTGCCCTGTGTGTGCACAGTTGAAATGCTCACATTGCAAACTCCAATTCTCTCCTGTAAATATTACTGTGTTGACCTCCACCCACGCTGCAGCACAACTTTATTAGCTTGTTTTTTTCTGTCTAGCTGGTAAACGGGGACTGTTTTCACCGTCTTACTTCACATAATAGTATGTGGTTGCTATGTGACTGGGACTGAGACCAGATTCACCACAGAAGGAATCACTACAAAATAAATCGTTCGAGAGCCAGGTGTCATGAGAACAAAGAAGAGTCATACCTTGGTTTTATTGTAGTAACTAAATACATTATTTGATCTGCAGGTGTCTATTACTTCTGTGAACAGTTATTTATATTTCATGCACAAAGGGAGGCACTGCAACATGAACATTAAACATTAAATAATCCTATGATTATGTTATCATCATAGGAGGAATTCATGGAATGTTAGACACTTTCTCCAGGTGTGATGGCCTTCCTGCAAAAGTAATATTAGTTGTATGAGCTTCCTTTGCCATTCAACATGTTTTTCATTCAAATCAAAAGATTTCATGAATTGTACAAATACTACTGTGTTGTGCTGAACGGTCACCTTTGTGCTTTCGTTTCAGTGACAACTAACTGTGGCAAGTCGCATTACACAATCCTTTTGGAACTAAGCTTTAAAATAAGAAGCTCATCCTGACTCACTGCTTCACCAAAAGAAATGATTGAATGTCAAGAATGACATTTAAACTGCAGAAATATCAGGATTGTGCGACAGCGAATTCAGACAGGGACTGAATTCTGCATTATACGTTGCTCCTCAAAGTCAGTCTGATGAGCCGTAAGGACTATTCATTGTAATGAGCCAGGCTCATTATGAACCAAATCACTCTGTCCTCTAAGGAATTTAGCCTGAAGAACACTCTTTCAGGTAATTAAACCTCTACAATGGTTCATATAGCATGCTGCTGCACTGTCTGTAAACACACCTAATAAATATGTTTTAAAAACCTCTCTCCTGAAAGGTTGTCATGTCATTTGGATCAGATCATCACACTCATCCAATGAAGTAATCCGAAGTGTACTGTGGAATTAATCAGGATTATTTATATTTGTAGCTTACATCAAGATCGGTTGGAATCAACATTAGCATAGTTTCTCTCTAATGTACAGACTGTATTCAGTATGGTGGCCTCTCCACTCAATCAATCAATCAAATTTTATTTATAAAGTGCTTTTTCATAAAGTTTAGTTTAGTTCAAAACAATCCAAGATGCCCACCCCACAGACCCATCCAAAACCACATTTATTAATAACTATACACCCACATGCATACAGACATACACATGTACGCACACGCTCACACACACACACACACACACACAGACACAGACACATACAAAGTCACAACATATACTGTAGGTAGAACGATGGAAAGATATAGGGCAGATGCATTCAGCTCAAGAAGCGCCATCCAAGGAGCTATCTGCACCAGGAGCAGAGAGCCGGCTGCAGCCACTGTCCACCATCTGTGTCCTGTACCGCCCCACTTGCATCAGTACAAGACTTACACACAAAACCTTTGAAGTAAACTATACCTGCATGAGTAAGCCTTCATGAAGTGGATGGAAGCAACATTTATGGTCCTGAAAACCAATGGTAAACATATCTATAAATGTCAAATATGTATGATATATAATCTCCAGCAAAGGTGAATGGACAGCTATTGTATTCAGTGCACAGAAGATTTCAACAAAATAACTATAAAAAAACAACAAAATCAAATCTGACCATGTTTTCCGACCCACTTATACTATACAGCCTGCAATGGACTGTTCACATCTGTTCTCGCCTTCAAAGTTAGTTTGTTGTCCTAACTTTAGAAACAAACATTCATCGTCTAGGGAATACTCTCTTCTTTCATCCAGTATATTCCCATCTGGCCATTAGGGAACTGAAGTCATAAAACATCCAAATCTCGTCCCCATCTTACAGCTCATTTAATGTTCCTTTTAACTGCTCTGACTGTGAAAAGATGATGGACAAGGAAAACTTGAGTATAGGCTGCTGGCCTAAACGTGATCACATACTCTACATATATACATTTTTTATAATACAGTATAATATATGCTTTTCTTGATATTATTATTGGTTTTCTATGTTTATTTTTTCACCAACTTTGTTGGTTGTGCAGCTTCCAACTTCAGGTCAACATTTGGGAGGTCTGGTGTCTAACAGAGTTTTTATCCAATCATTGATCAGCATCATGTGTTGCTAAGGCCCAAAATCTGCCTCTAGGCCCTCAGAGTCTACACGGCTGGCCTGCGGTGGCTTAGAGTCAATGAGAACTAGTGATGTAAAGTTCGATTCATTTTACTGACTCGAGTTAAAGTGAATCACTCACCAAAGTGAATCGGGTGTTTTGAGTAATTTGATTCAGTGATTCAGTTGTTCAGAAAAAAACATACATGAACACAAAATAATGCTAAAATGGCAATTTACAATCAAAACATTTATTAAAATTTGATAAATGGTAACAATAACAAATATGTAAACTAACTTGACAAAATATAAACTCTTTAAATTTAACAATTCAACAGTAAAATTGTGAACAAAACCTTAAACAACCTTGCAGAGTTGACATTTTGCTCGTGATGGGCCTGTTATTTCAAAGTGCATCCAAATATCGCTTCTTCTGCGGCTACTATCCATTTTCTATAAAAATATTTAAAACTTTCCGCCAAAAATGTGGTGTTACATAAATGTATTCCGTGTTAAAACCTACATTCCTGGTTAAAAAAAAAAGGTCATAACAATTATATTATATAAATAATAAATACAAACAACTTTGATATTTTTCACACATTCATTTTTTATTGATGACAATCATTGTAACGCCAATAATGTTCGAGGCGGAACTCCTGTTGTCCGACGAGAGAAACACAGCTGAACAAATAACTTAATAAATAGCCAATTATATTTTTCAATCTACCTCACATAATACATGTAGAGGGTTATTATTTTTTGTCAGATGGGGCAAAAGAAACTACTTTTTTCAACCCAGTTAGAGAACGAGAGTTACGAGACGAGTCGGTGTCCTGTCCTGTTGTTTCGACTCGCTTGATGCTGAGTGAGTGAGTGAGTCAGATCAGATGAACGATTCGTTCAGAGCTGAACGACTCGAAGGGGAGCGGGAAGGGGCTGATCCAGAACCACAGTGAGTCGTTCACTGCTCGTACGGCTCGTACTAGCAGGCGCGGGCAGGCAGGAAGGAGGACGTTACGGTGAAGTAGATGGTTGTAAACAATAAGCTTTTGGTTTCTGTGCTCAAACGAGCTACAGTACACACACACACAGTCACACACGTAATATTAGAGTGTCATTCATTGTGGCTAGTAGAAAACGCAGTCTGGGGGTCGCAGTTTAGAAAGTGGTGGGCGGACGAGTTAGTGAACGAGTTAATGGAGGCGGGGAATCACGACTCCCGAGTCAGTAAAGTGAATCTCGAGTTTTGAACGATTCGTTCACGAATCGCACATCACTAATGAGAACGAACCTGTGGCATTAACCAATCAGTGTCAAGTATACTTCTTGAGGGCCAGCCATAGACTGTATATATTAACGGAAGTAGTCACACCTAATGGGCCAATGGGCCAAAAATTTGGCTCTCATGGAGTGATTCAAAATGGCGGCGGGGGCTGAAAAATGTGAAAAAACGCATCTGCGCATGCGTCAGTCGGCACAAGCCTCATTCATTTAAACGAGTCAGAGCATGCACGCCTTTTGATTGGATATACGATACAGAGACGTGACAATGCTGACCGCATGGATCTACGATCCTGTGATAAACAGAAACAAACACATATGCTAATATGTATAGCACGAGTTTTAGTTTTGTCAACCCTCTAAGGCTGAAGGAGGTGAATATATCGTTCTTGTAGATAGAACGCCTTTCTCAAGAAAAACAGAAACAGAGGGACCAGGAGAGCCAGGACCAGAAGAGCCAGGATTTTGCCCTGACCAGAGCAAACACGGCTGCGGCAGAGCTGAGGCTAAAAGCTGATGGAACAGTGTGTCAATAAGCCAACCTGCGGAGCTAGGCTAATGCAGAAGACACAGAGACGCATCCTGCCTATGGATCTACTGTATTATAATAACGGTCCTGCTTCACCACCGGTAAGAAACTTGAACATAAAAACTCATACACAATACTTAAATTGTAGTTGGACTTTCCCACATAAATTCTCAAAACCGTGTCCTGAACGCTCGTGTTGCACTCGGTCATGTTCTCAGATACTGTCAGAGAAGAAAGTTACGCATTGGGCACGAGTGGGTCAGGCGTGTGTGTGCAAACTACAGCGATGAGCCTCCTGTCATTTTAACACAGGAGGCACACTGCTGTAGGAAAGGGGGGGGGTAAAAAAGTTCGCTGGCTTAGGACATCATTGCAGGCGCAGGTCTGAAATGCACGGACCGCCACTGAGTATATGGTGAAAGTGTGAAAAATCTCTTTAGATGAGTAGCTGAAAGCAGTCATTAGCAGAGGACAAAAAAGGTTAGCACTCTCGACCACAAAGGAACTGGACTGAAGAGCTTCTCAAGAGGTGTCCAGCAGGCATAACGGGAGGAGATGAGAGAGCGTTTAGAACCAAAGCCTAAGATCTCCACACAAAAGCAGCTGCTATGGCAAAAGCCTGTGCTCTTCTATGTCACATTGAATCACATCCGTTGGCTTTCAAATACCTTTTGTCGAAGGGAGGCCAAAGTGGCAAACTAATTGTTATGTCATGACTAAAATAAAATGAGCTAAACAATTTTTGGAGGTAAAATGGTCAAGATATTATTTGCACATTTTCTGTTTAGCTCTTTCTTCAAAGCAGCGGTCGAGGCCTGAGTTAGAGAGGTGGCATTACAACCACAGATGAAGGAGAAGACTTTAAAGGAAACCTATACTATTTCTCGTCAGGATTTTGGCTCAATAGTTATTTACTTGTGCCGTAGCGATTGAACCAAGGTCAAAACATAAAGTAAAAGTACTAGAATATTCATCAAATTACGACAAAACGTAAATCACGGGTGAGTAGCGTAATAGTAGAATATTTGAATTCTTACTTCAAATAGTATACATAATATGCTGGATCAAAACAGAATGAATGCACACACATACAATGCAAAATGTAGACATAAAAAAATGTTTACAAAAAAGTAGCAGCAGAGTCATCCATATCACAGCGGTGTAAAACTTGTTCCTAAAAACATGAACATAGAAACGTGGGACTTTGTTTTCCTCTCTGCGTCTGCTGTGCTCACTCTGCGCTGAACAAAAACATGAATCTTGCCAATAAAGAGGTCTCACTCCGGCAATTTTAGTTTTTTTTCCATTTCAATAACAATGAATTGGACTTTTTTATTTAGCATGTATGGACTGATTTACAGGGCGACAGTAGCTCAGTTGGTAGAGCATTGGCCTTAAGCCCAGAAGGTCGTGGGTTCAATTCCCGCCTCTGCACCTTCTCCACCGACTCCCACTGATGACTGCTGTCGTTGTGTCCTTGGGCAAGACACTTAACCCCACTTTGCCCAAAAGCCCCCACTGAAAGATCAAGGCTATGCTCACACTCAGAGAGCAGCTGTCCTCCTGTGGACTCACCACCTGCAGAGGGTCAGTGAGGGGCTGGTGCTATGAGACTTGGGTGGCATCTCTGACTGCCAGCCCCCTTACCCAGAAATGGATTACAGGGTAGAAAATGGATGGATGGATGGATGGACTGATTTACACCTGTTGTGACTGAAATAACTTTCAATGCAAAATAAAGAAATACTGCACTTATACAGCAAATATATATTTCGCTCGTCTTCTTGTTTCACAGTCCATCCTAAGCACTTGTGTGTTAATAGAACTGAGAATGTTTTGTTCCAACAATGGCAATCCGTCACTTAGAGCCCTGTGTCCTTTATTCAGAATCTGACCCTAATTATTTAGATAACACCAGGAGTCAAGATCAGCTTTAAAGGAATTACAGTTTCATGATAACCCTATCCTCGCCTTCGCCATCCGTACAATCCGCTCAATCATCATTTCACTGCATGTAACGTCTGGGTCTGGTCTTGTATTTCGACCGACCAATCAGAGAGCGCGGAGGGCGGGTGTTGTAGTCAGTTGTGGGTGACGTCAAGAGTTTGCGTCGAACGGGAAGGTCGTAGTTTGGCAATGGCGACAAATGCGATAGTAAAGTAATCCGGTCTGGTTCTATCAAGAAATTGAAGCTGGAATGCTTAGCAAATGTAATCGCTGGAAAAAATTGTGGCGCTACTCCCCACGGGCTCCGTTAGCATTTAGCCTCGCCATCTCTTTTGCCGCTAACGACTCACTCGGTCTATATATACTATATACGTCACGGTAAACTCAGATCCAATCAATCTGCAAAAGGAATAAACCCCTCCCACCTTTTAACAGAGCTCAATGGAGCGCCTCCAGACCATAGTACGAAATGTAATTTGTACTATGGTTTGGACCAGGCTATGATAACCCTAGTTCTGGAAGCAATCACCTCCTGGAGGCGGGCCTTTCCAGCTCGATGCCACATCACAAATTGAACCTACGGCAGTTTTTTTCAACTGGAAAAGAAAACAGGCAAATTCCAGCTTAGAATGATAAAAAAAAATTGCTGCAGCCCTTGAAACATATTTTACTTTCCCATTGAAAAATGTAGTTTGATTCTAATATAATAAAATACACTGGAATAGAGAAAAACTACTTAATTTACTATCTCGTATTTCATCAATTTGTCCAGTGTTTGTATTGAGTTTTCTGTCCAATAGGCCGCTGTTCTTTGCGGGCGCCCAAGCCTAAATAAGCATTAGCGCCTACCTCCAAGGCGAAAAAGTCAGAAGAATGGTCTTTTGAATGAACTTGTGAACAATAATTAGGAGACAACAAAGAGCACATAAGAGCTGCCGGAGTGGTGTCAAGCATGCAGACAGGACATGAATGGACGTGGCTGAATAGTTTAGTATCCGTGCTCCCATCTTTGTACAATAACATGTCGAGAGCTGGTGCGCCCCAGGGCCCCCGTGCACCTTCTAAGTGGATCACTCTGCATTGTCACAGCGTGCAGTGGGATGGGGGCCGCGCAGTTCTTTCATCACCTAAATGAGCTGTGTCAGGCTTGCTAATGCGTGCTGGTGGCTAGAAAATGTTTGTGTGTGTAGAAGTCAAAAGGCATAGAAAGGAGTTGTGTTCTGGATACAAAAAGCTTCATCTTTACATCAGAGGCAGCATGCTGGCTTGTCTGGGAGGCAGGTGGAAGATGGTCAAGGGCAGAGTTGGATGATAAAACAGCGGGCCACCAGCTCTAATTGCCAACGGATGGTGCTTAAATGTTGTCCCCGTTAGGATGTCTTGTGCAGCATTGGATTTTAATGTTATCAAAGTAGGGGACGCAGAGGGACTGATTTTCGTGCTGGTTTGGCAACAGTGAAGTAAATGAGGCACTGTTTTAGGACAAAATAACTATTCTTAATTTCTGGACTATAAGCTGCTACTTTTTTCTCGTTATCTCAACCCTATATGGCTTATACAGCATAGTGATGCGGCTAATCTGTGTATTTTATTGTGGTAGACTTGTCAGAGCAGAGTGTGCTTTACTGGCTATAGGACACTCGTTTATTGTTTAAATAGACTGATGAGAGAGTACAGGAATGAATGCTAACGGTTAAGCTGTTAAAAACCTCATAATTCAATCCTATGGTGACCAGTTCAGTCGTCTGTCTGCTACATTACATGAGAACCTGCGGCTTATATTCAAGTGCGGCACGTATGTGGAAAATGTAGGTGCAGCTTTTACTGTATACAGGTGCGCCTTTATTGTCCAGAAAGTATGGTAGTTTTAACTATTTTGGTTTTAGTAGGACCCACATCGTTTAAATGATTTTGCAATTTCTGATACAGCAATAGCAACCCAGTTCTGACTCTCGTCTACACACTGTATTTTTTGGAAAATACCACTATATTTGGGTTTGATACAATAGTGTTTACTTCCCGTTTACAAAATTTGGCTTTTTGGATTTAAGTAATTGGACATATGAAGTTGAAGCGGATATTCAGACTGAAAGACCGAGTTCAAATTCCCCCTTCCAAGCCTGCAAATCACACAGCTCTGCCAGCCCCAAGCCTCAGCCAATCACACAGCCCGGCTAGCCTCCTGCCAACCCTCTCACAGCAAAGCGGGCAGTTTAAAAGGCAGCCACTTCCTGACAAGCAACGCTTCCTGAGGCTCTTAAACACCCACCACCTCCCCAGCACCCCCTCTGGCTCCTGCTCTGGCTCTAGGCTCCTGCTCTGGCTCCTGCTCCCCCATTCACACCGTACTCTAGCCACCACCAGTGCTTGACCCCGGGGGATCTGAGATCATCTTCAGCTGCAATCGATCTCATCGCTGCAACTGTCACTGCCGGGGTCAATGCACCAAACAAATAAATAATTGTATTGTATTAATTGTGTCTTTGATCTCATCAGATTTATTTATGTAGATAAATATTTGTTTCAAATATGCTTGGGAAGAAAAAGACAACACACCTCGGCATTTACAAAAAAAAGTCACTCATAAGATGTTACTATCGTACTTGCAGTTTTCCTCAACCAATCAATCCATTGTTGTTATTACTTTAAAGCTGCACTAACTGACTTTGAGAAATGTTCGAATGTGAGCGGTGAGCTCCCTCTTTTTGCTCGCCCTCCCCGCACGGAGCTTTCGCCCCCCACTACCCCCTCCCCCTAAGCCTCAGCCTGGGCTCACATGCTACGCTATGTATACGTTGCTAAGTTTCAGGTTAGCCTCCGCTGCTTGTTTACCTTAGCTGTCTGTGCTAACGAGAGACCTGTGGCTTTTCTCAAGAAAGCGGGGGCCAGTGGTCCGCTGTGATTGGTCACAATCTGGACCCGAAACACATTCTCTTCCTTGTCGCATCAAAACTCGATCTAAAATATAATGTCACGCCACCAAAAATCTGCGCTACTTTTTTCTTCAAAAGGACGTATACCCCATTGCACTGCATGGATATGGATTGAATTTTCATAAGGAATACAAAAATAAAGTCATGTAATGCAGCTTTAATTACTATGGAGGGATGACAAAAAGCAAAAGTTTATCTTGTCATCATTGGAAACCTTTTTGGAGACTGTCTTAACAAATAAAGCACAACCACTAAGAGAAAAGCCTGTGTCCTGAATAACTGTCTCAAAATATTCAACTCATCATCACCTGAGAAAGGAATCACTGAACCAAGAAAACCAATTAAGACTAAAATAGAACCCACGTAAGACTTCTGACCTACATTTGATCAACCAATACAAGTGATATTGAATTCCACAACAACATGAAAAAGGCACTGAAAAGATTCAAAATATTGTGCTGCCGATAAAAAAATATTGAATTAATATAAGCAAAAGAGGTCAGCTATATTTAATAAAGCGTGATAAAGTAGCATGTGTGCCCGAGCGCTAATAAAGCAGATAAGTCCACATGAGGCAGCACAAAAGACCTTGTCGCTAAAAAGAGGAAATGAATGTTCAATCACCATATTCAGGTCTGAAACAGTGGTTAGGGTTTAGAAGGCAAACGCAAAAGTAATGTGCAGGTCATATAGGGTTGTGGTCATAAAAGACATAAAAGTAGTGGCACATAAATAGAAATGGGTATATCTGTGTGCCTTTTTGAAAAACAAGTGGAGTGGTAAGCCCGGTTGGCGGCTCATAAGTGCTGGTGGAAGATGATCAGGTGCAGAGAAGAGATCAGTCAGACACAAGAGGGCTTTTCACCTGCAGACGGCTTCAGACGGGGGTCGACTGAGGGAATGAAGTTACATCAACAACATATCTGCTTTGCTATGAATAATTACTATAGGTATTTTTAATTACTTCTCTAGTTAACATTCATCATGCATGAGAGATAGGTTAAACTGATATGACTGTTGTCTATTGGACATTTCCAACACCACCAGCCCCAAAGTGATTCACACGCACAACAAATACTAAAAGGACTTGAAAAACACATGATTTGCACAGGGGCTTTATATCTTCAGTTTAATTCTTATCAATTCCATAGTTGTAATCCTGGGGTGTCCAAACTTTTTTAATAAGAGGTCCACTTTAGTTCACCAGACTAGTCCAAGGGCCGACATCACCGAATGAAAAACTGGCATAGGGCTGTTCTGAGCTGTATGATGATCTATAACGGAGCTGAACTTGGCTGATTAACAAATGTTTACCATCTCACCAGCTACGTATATTGGCACCATTAACGGAAGAGACACAATCAAAAACCCCGTCAGAACAGTATGTGCAAATAAAGTAAACAACTAAATTCCAGACGTTTGGGCTTTTGAACGAGTTACGACATTTCTATATTGGCTGAAGTTGGATGGATGACAAAGTGAACATGTGTTTATGATCTCAAAGACTACCTTGGGTTAGCATGAAAATATACTGTATACTTGATTATCTCCTATTTGAAGTGGAGTTTTGTATAATAAAAAATTCACCATTCTCAACATCAAATATGTATGTCTATACCAATGAAATAGCTAAATAGACAGTACATACATACAAGTCTTCAAAGTTTCCGTTAATGTAGATACTGGACACATTTTTATCTCACTAACTTTTTTTCAAAGTAAAGTTGCAAAATCAACTGTTGCCTCCAGATTTTAAAGTGTTCCTTCTTGTTTTCTTAAGCCCTTTGACTTGAGGGATTGATATACAACTAAAAGTATAAAAGGTTATTTAGTATATTATTAGACCATTACTCATTAGCTTACTACTTTGGTTTAATCACTAATCTTCACTTGTGTTTGCCTCCGTCACATCATTAGATCATCATTTCAATCCAAAGTTTCAGACAGTAACTCACAATGGTCTTTCAAGTATTCAAAATGTGAAGAAAACAGCATACTTTGGTCTGATTTCTTTTGGGACTAAAAATATTCATTTCTTTAGGGGGGAAAGTTAAGTTTTTGCAAAGACATACAACACACCCAGTATCATTTCTGATCCCAAATGATCCTTGTATGACTGCCTAAAATCCACCTATCTCCCCCTCCCCACAGACACACACACGCGCACACACACGCGCACACACGCACACACACAGATCTCTGCTGCACAGGCTTGTATTGTACTCAAAAGGTACACCTGCGCTTCCTTATCACATTCATAATGTAATACGGCTTATAGAGCAGAATAGAAAAGTGTCCGGGATTTAATGCAAGAGGATGTGCTCTCAATCAGTCCGACCGCCATGTGTTAACCTATGAGAAAATGTGACAGCACCAAATAGTCAGCGGTTCAAAGTGAAGGCATCAGAGCAGATCGCTGTAATTACTTGCAGTATTTTCAGTCAACCTGTCATATCCCTTGCTATCAGGCTGCGTCAGTTGCCATCGTAACCCATATCTTCCTTTTCGTGCAAGGCCTGTTATTATACACCACACACATGTGCGTAATGGGGGTGAGCAACAGTCAGGAACATGTCAAGAATTAACTCAAAGATTTATTTTAGTTTTGCCAGTGTAAAGTCTATTGTATAACCATTTGGGAAAAAGTTCCATTCCTTCCGAAATACTTGACTGTGATTCAGATCCTATATGTCAGAATAAATTATGTTCTTTATGCATAACTTATTTGTTTTTTTAGTGTGAACTAGATCAGCAATGAGTGAATATATTGAATGAAGAGTCACAAAATTCATTTTTTTTCACAGTAACGGGGAATTTACACAGTAGGCGTAAACAGCGCGTACGCGTTTACTGCGCGCTCTCTGCGCGTAACATTTTTTTGGAGTATCTACACTGACCGTGCGCGCAGGTCCGCGGCTTCTGATGCTCTCCTTGTGTAGTCTATGGAGCAGTGTAGAGGACAGTACGAGCCAGAGGACTGATGTAGAGCAACACAAATCACATGCATGTGTTTGTCTTCATGGTCTCTGTGCGCTGGTTTGGCCAGACGCGAGACTTTATGAAAGAAAAAAATACGATGTCCAGAATCACTGTAAAACATGCTGCTCCTCCTGCTGATGTTTAGACACAAGTGCTGTGTGTGTGCAGCTGTGATCTAAACCCAAGGACCGCTAGAAAAATCATGTTTTACATGAGATTTCAATGGGAGACGCGTTGGTGCGCGCACAAAATTAGAAATCCATCCTAAATTAGAGCGCAGCTTCGCGTCACATGTCCGTCATACGCGCGTATAACGCTAGAAGTGTAAATATCATCATAGGTTAACATGGAAAAAAGTTACGCGCGTCTGCTGCGCGTATAACGCGTACGTGCTGTAACGCGTGATGTGTAAATTAGCAGTTAGATAAAACAAAAACACATGGCTTTGTACGGAGTCACAAGCTGCACAGAGCAGTCATAACACAAGCTTCTCTCTGTGGTTGCTTCTGGATTGACAAAGAACTGAGAGTACACCAATGTGAAGAATTCTCCATGCGATGCCTCGCAAAAAAACTTCACTGACTGGTTAGTCCCTCTTGGGTTCCGTGAAGGAAGTGAATTTCCACTTTCCTTTGAACGCTTGTCCTCCACTCTGTCTGGCTGCTCGCTGATATAGAATATAGAACCTATATTACCCACTCTCCCCACAATCTATGTCCACTTCATACTATGATGAGTGACAGTTACTGATGCAGGAGGACCTAAGGACGGTGACATGATCCAGGACATTTAAGCACATTCTTGACATTTATCAACATTCATGGACATTTCTGTGTGTGTAAACTCTCAGTCGTACAGGGATTATTCAAAACAAAGGACGGTTGCTCACTCATCATCTGTACTTCAGTTAGCAGGTTTTCCCGACGTTTCGTTCTTAATCCAAAGAACTTTCTCATTTCAAGCAACCTTCCTTTGTTATTCATGGGCATTGGTCATCTGCTTGCTTTGGACCTATGTGTTTGTTATCATTGAAATTTCCTGTGTACAAATTGTCTGATCTGTGTTGGCAAATCGACATGATTAGGGCAGAGATGGGTGACATGCAAGAACAAGTCTCTTTTGAAATGCGAGAGGCTAAGAGGCTGAGAGTGGAGCTGAGAGGGTCTGGCAGGTAAAGGTGACAGTCGTGCATGTGGGGATCTGAGCACTCTGGGGAGTGACCCCCAAGCTGGAGGAGCAGGTACAGCAGATCACTGGAACAACCTTGTAAATCTCAGCTTAGATAAGTGTAATGCAAGGAACAGCAGACATACTGTACCTCAAGATCCCTGGCCTCTGGGAGAGGACCTGAGAAGAGAAGGATAACCACCGGAGGAGTTTGAGGTGAGATATTAGTTTACAAAGATAAGGCAAAGTTTGATAATAAATACATCAATTTAATATAATGGTTTCACCTTTATTCAAATGAAATATGGTTGCCCCTCAGAAATATCTAATTGCATTAACCCCTGAAGAGCCACTTAATCCTCCCCTTCACATAACATAACGTGATGGAGAACACATGACGACTTAAGTGGATTTTACCGTCTGACAAACTGCTTACAGACGTCTCCTGTTGCCAAAGCCGTGAGTCAAATTATCCCAGCGTTCTCACGCCGGGAGCATTTACACCAGAGTGTGTCCACGGGGGGCTGCGGTGAAGGTGTCCTTTTGCCAACACCACTACCGTAGACACACACTGGTCTGGTAAGCTCGTGCATAGTAGTTCTGCACACGCGCTCAGTGCAGTGCACACTGCTGGAGTAATTACAGATGGTTTAATCACTGAACTCTGGTCGCGGTGGGAGCAGGAGGCAGCAGCGCAGGCCCTTGACTGATTTCAACCTTGACTTAATGATTACTGTCTCAGACCCAAAAGCCTTAGAGCACCTATATACTGTGTTTGCATTTAAGTAGTACTGTATGTGTTTAAAGTGAAAACAACAAAACTTGCTTTGTTTTTGTTGTGGATTTTTCATAAAGGGATTATAGTAACAATGAATACCAACCAAAACAGTCAACCAAAACAATAAAGGTGGGGTGCATTCATTCAGTAAATGAGATAGGTAAACAACTGTCAACGTCACCGCTGGCAGGAGAAATTTGTAGTACGTTAAATAGACAGCAGTAAACAAACACGTATCTACTTCAGGTGTTAAATATATGAAGTCAACATTGGATATGGCTCTCCTTTCCGCCTACTTAACTATTCACACGTCTGATATTTGAAACCATCTGTTTGCCCTGGCACACACTGTCCTTTGACACAGACATTGTCCTTTCAGATGGACAAAAACATGTTGCCCACTCATCAGCTGACCCCACCACCACAAACAAGAGATACATATGCTTTGTGTTTGATTCAACAGTGGATGATTAATTAATAACTTGCTCACATGAAATGCTAATTCATAACACATCTATAAAGGTCAGATTTTTACATGTTTTTTGCATAATTTTTTAATTTCTGCATTATAATTCCAATGTTTTGGTTTCCGCATTATAATTCCAATGTTATTCTCTTCATGTTAAATTGACAATTTTAAAGAAGACTAGGAAAAGAATTTGGCAAACCTGCTATTGGAAGATTTATTTTAAGCCAACGTTATTTTGTCAAAGATTAATTTTTAAACAGAACACATAGTCCTGACTATTATGCTAATCAGCCCCATATTTCCAACTAAGCCATTGTAAGATTTGTATTGTTTACCTCCAATCCCAGCGGATTTGTCAGTGAAACAAGGGGTACCTAATCCAGCCAGCATGTCTCAGCTAAATAATAGAAAAGCTCTCGTTTCAATAGACTATGAAAAGAGCCAGACATAGTGGGTCAACAAATATAAGACACAGGCAAAACTGCTAAAATAAAAAGGGACAATTCCTGTGTGTGTTTGCCTAAACCGACAGGAATAAGCATTACTGTAAGTGAGTGCGTGATCTTTGTTCATATGTTTTGTTAGTAAAAACATCAGGAGACATGTGCCAGTCAGTCCTCATCAATCCATAATCAACCTGAGATTCTTCTGGAGGTTGAAAAAAGAAGTTGGGTTCAGATGTATGTATTTAATATGAATATATACATAAATCTGAAGTTAAACCCTGACGCCAAAAAAATGGCAGAGAAACCACAGGTGCTCCTGAATCCAGGGCACTTTCTTATACAGTAACCTGGTTT
The DNA here is from genome assembly GCA_964034765.1 of Knipowitschia caucasica. Classification (NCBI taxonomy): domain Eukaryota; kingdom Metazoa; phylum Chordata; class Actinopteri; order Gobiiformes; family Gobiidae; genus Knipowitschia; species Knipowitschia caucasica. Next base: position 29,356,642 of record OZ035838.1, on the reverse strand, counting down.
CCCACCAACATTTCCCTAAATTTTTCTAAAATCCTTTTGTTAATGATTTTAGTAGTCTCATGAATCTTGTCGCCTTAAGTTATTTGCTATTCTCAATTTTATTATAACAGGAATAATGCACAATCAAGGTGTGAAGCCATCCATTTTCTTCACCCTAATCCATTTCTGGGTTGGGGGGGGGTGGCTGATCCTCCGGCAGGTGGTGAGTCCACAGGAGCCTTGATCTTTCAGCAGGGGCTTCAGGCAAAGTGGGGTTAAGTGTCTTGCCCAAGGACACATCGACAGCAGTCATCAGTGGGAGTCGTGAAGTTGGTCTTACGGTGAGCACGAACCCACGACCTTCAGGCCCAAAGGCCAATGCTCTACCAACTGAGCCACTGTCGCCTTAGGTGTGAACCTATTTTATTTTATTTTTTTCAGACAGAAAAGTGAATAAAAGAAAGGACCACCCTCAATCAGCCAATTTGCTATCATCCAAAAGTGTTCAAAACTCCAAGTATGCAGAAGTTAACATGTTTTTCAATACAATGAAGGCAGACGACTCCTTCTGTTGGGACAAACATGGAGGTGAAAAAAGTTACTCCGGCTTTAAGGCGTGCTCTTTTACAGCCAATGAGCTGACTGATGAGGAAAGTAAGTAAGTAATGTTTATTTATATGACACATTTTTAAAAGGTCACTCAAAGCGCCTTACAATGTTCAGGTGATTGACATTTGAAATTTGCCCCCTTGATATTTGTCATAGCCCTCTGCGTTTACAAGGAAATTAAAATGACCATTCATGCTTTCTAAAAGTCATGACGTGATTCATGCTTAAATGTATGTTTGTTATATCAAATAGTGAAATGACATTGCATCATTAATGTTTTGACAAATAATCCGAAAATTATTGTTGTTAGTACAACGACAAGAAAAAATAATTGTGTTTGAGATTGTAGAGCTCCATGAGAGGACAAGACCTCCCCTTGACCTGTTCGCGCCTCACATTTCAGTAGATTAGCCAGCGTACAACAGTAGCCAGCACTATCTGGCCCCAGCAGCCTTTTCTGCCCAGTATCCTCACACACACACAGAGCACACACATCACTACAGAACGGCCCTATACCTTTACCCCTACGTCTGAAGTTTCACAAGTGACAAAAGCGCAACGATAGATGCGCCTTCCCTTTGACACATGAAGCTTGGATGTTTACTGCATCTATACCATTCCTTTATGTAACTGTGTGGGCTTTAAATTATATAGCAATCCTATCTCACGCTACGTATACATCAGTCACTGTGTCCCTTTGAATATTGGTAGCCAGCACAACTTTGCACTGTTAAATATAAAAGATGGCGACAGGATCAACAATTCGCTATCTAATTACTTCAAGGTCAATTACAGCATGGCAACGCTCTTTGAAGCGCTGCATGGGAACATCAAAGGTGTTTTTTTTTCTGAATTTCAAAGCTAGATGCCAGAGAGTAATGTAAAACAGAACATGTAAAAATGAGGGTGGGCTTTGGGTGATGCGATTCATATGCAAGGCAGTGAGAAAAGAGGCAAAAGGAACATTTGTCATATTTCTTTTTAAGATAATGCATAGGGCTTCTTGTACATAATGCATACATAATGTTGGCAACGCAGAACAAGAGCAAGGGAGGTCATTTGCAACAAGGTTGGAAAAGCATGTAAAGGCCTTTAGATTGGATAAAAAATGTGTGCAGTGTTTGTCCAGTTTTGGTCACTTTTCCTCAATTGAAAACCTCAATAATTTCCTCAAAATGCGGGAATTTTAAACTGTATTTTCACCAGAGGAAATACTGCAAATAATGGCTCCGTTTGTGCAAAACTGCAACTTTGGTCGTCTTTGGGGATCATTTTGGCTTTGATATTGCATTGGTCCAATTGCACGATTGAACTGTCTATTATTGGCTTTCTGATCTAGTATTAAGATGAGAATCTGTCATGCATTTTTTTGTTAGCTGTCACAGACTTGTTATTTTTATGTTATTGTTATTATAGATTATGTAATGTTATAGGATTGTTATAGTTAATATATTTTCCTTGTCTCACTAACAAATATATGATGCGTCCTATTGAACAGTTTTCTACTGTATGTCATTGATTTGTCTACACTTTATTCCATCACTGGTTGAATTCAAGCCATCTCTAATTGGCAACTGTCACTAAAATGTCCATTTCATCTTGGTGGGTGACAGAGAATCCACTTAAATCCACAAGATTGAATAAAATCTGTAAATGTGGATTTATTTGCAGGATTGGGATTGCACATGCCAATTGTAGATGTGGTTCATTGTATTCTCTGGTGTGCACAGGGCCCAGTGTAATTGGTGACATCTGCTCCTGGTGACATTTCGCAGAGTTTCTAAAAGATTCAGTTGCTATAGATGCTACAAGCCATTATAACTGCATCTTTTTATCAACCGTTGACTTGAATGTACTCATTGTTGTCACTCTATGTTTATTTATAAGGCAAAAATAATGAATAACAATGTTTTCCAAAAGTGTCCTTGCTATTGTGGGTCCCTCTGTGGGTGTATTCATGTTAGCCAAGACACTGATCAGCAGAACAGTGATGTGAATAAATCCCCCTCTATGGAACAATATGATTGGTCCAATATGATTGGTCCAAAATACTGCTGCCCGTCTCATCACACACACCCCCTCCATCAACCACATCACTCCTGTCCTCCAACAGCTCCATTGGCTCCCCATCACTCACCGTATCCAATACAAAATCCTGCTCCTCACATTCAAAGCCATCCACAACCTTGCTCCTCCATACATGACTGACCTCCTCCAGATCTCCACACCTGCCCGCTCCCTCCGCTCCTCCTCCTCTCTCCAGCTCCTGGTCCCTCCTGCCCGCCTCGTCACCATGGGGAGTAGAGCCTTCAGCCGCTCTGCTCCCCAGCTCTGGAACACTCTCCCCACGACCTCCGTAACACCGCCTCACTCACATTCTTCAAATCCACCCTCAAAACTCATTTGTTTAGACAAGCCTACTCACTGACATCATGACCACACTCTCCTCTGTCCATGATGCTTTTAACTTTGTATTTTAACTGTTTTTAAAATGCACTTTTTTTACTTGTATGTAAGGCGACCTTGAGTGTCAAGAAAGGCGCCTAAGAGATAAAATGTATTATTATGAATATCATTAGATGCAAGTTGCATGTCAAAAACATGCTATTTGAAACATACCTTATCGGCCTGTACATAATTGACACAGCCACTTGATTTTAAAAGAAAACTAAATCTTTTTCATGGTTGAACAAGAAAAATGATTTAGCCTATGTTTTCCCTGGAACTTCCCCTGTTGACTGTTCTGGGGCGGGAAAATAGTTAGACAACAAAAGACAGCGACGTTACTTTGTGGTCTGTAAATAAAAGACACTTAAGAAAGACATAGCTGTGCGGATCTTTCCTGTTTTCTTGTTTTGCACTCTTTTTGAATCCTGCACGCTAGTTCAGGCTATTTGAAACCTTCTAGTCTTCAAAAGCTCAAAAGAAGTATTGCACTCTTCAGGTAGCGATTATTTATTCGTCAAGACGTTTCAGCCACAATGCCGTTCTTTCAGACTAACGATGAGTGTTACATCTTGAAAACAGGACATGTAAAGAAAGAGACAGTTTTACACAATATAAAAATGCACCAAATTGATACATACACAGAGGTAGAGCAGGGAAGGCTTCGGCCCCGGAGCCTTTGCAAGAACTTTTTACCTTGTCTGTTCTTTCCCAGTGCATTACGTTGAAACGTCACTCCAAGAATCACGATTCCCAGACCTCTCCTCCATTACTGTAAAGCGATTATGATCTATAGGCCAATAGGAGACCAGGGCATCAAAGTCCCAAAAGGTCTTGGCTGAGAGACCACAGGTGGTGCCCACCTTGGGGAAAACGACTGATAACGGAAGAAAGGACAAGCTTCAATGACGGATAGGTTTATAGAAACGCAAGCCCAAATATCTGTTTTGCGTTGAGCATATGAAAAACACATGCCATCAGTTAGTTTAGTTTAGACACAACTCAATGTGTGTATCATACCACAGCATTTCAATAGAAGGACACTCCCATTGTCAACTGTTTCAATGCACTTGTGTTTGGCAATCTTTTATTGTGAATAGTTTGCTCGGCCAGCAGGACTACAGGTGTTTTCAATCCTTTACAAAGATATTTGAGTAACAGTCAGGGTCAACCAATTAGTGAAGTGACAAATCTATATACAGTTCATTCCAAATGTTTTGAAATAGATGAAAGAACAGAAGAAAACAGTGGATCTGTCGCAGCCATATCTACTGTTGTGGAAAAGTATAGTGGCTCCTTTCAAAGCCAAATGATTGGCTGTGAACAGACGTACAGACATTTCTTCTTTTGAATGGACAGAAGTCTGGTTGGCCAGCCTAGTGTGCCTCTAGATTGAGCTTTTATGTGCAGTTTCATAAATAAGTAGGAGCTCATCAATTATAATCAACAATGCAACAACTATTTGAAAAGTTCTGCAAAAGCCGTGATCCGCCAGAGCCGTTCTGTGACCATCGGTCCAAACAACTCTCAAATACTATCAGTACTAATTACATATTTATTTCTATTTAGTAATACATAATATGCTATAATTTTAGATACACTTTCCCAACACTTTTTATAAAATAAACATCAATCAATCAATCCGTGTAAACAATTGTTAGAAACTGCATTCTCATCAAACTGTCTGGGAAAAATATAGCTATGGCGAAGTGAAAATAGCCTCCAGTTGAACTCCAGTAAAACAGAATCCCCAGTCGTTGCCCCAAATTGTGTTGTTCCTCTTATCAGTCAGCCCCTTGGCGACCTAAGCGGCCCCATAAAAGGCAGTCTAAGGGCCTGTTTACATGGAGACGCTGTGACAGTAAGAAGATAGAGTTGACTCAAGGGTTGGCCGTTCATTCTCATGGCGTTGTGGTTTCACGTGGTGGAAATGCAAGCTGCTGTTTCATGCTGCTGTGAAAAAAAGGTGCAAACTCTATGGCTGCGATGACCACACCACTCCTTCCCCATATATTTGGACATGCCCAGTGTCCATGGCCGAGAACAAACATAAAAAAAATATGGCAGCAGATCAAGTTGTGCTCTGTGCTTCAGAAACTATTCACACGGTTTAGCAGCTGTTTGCGTTTAGTCTCTTAAAACAGAACCTTCATATGACACTCAAGTTTTTAACCACCGAAACAGAAGCTGTAGTTGCAGTTTCCATTGTTGCTATTAAATGCAGAATGATGTTGGTCCTTATTTCCTCAACATTATTCTGACGTCAAAATGATCTTGAGATTAAAGTTCATGCATTGTATCACCACAATTGCACTACTAAAACAGTCTGTTTACATGTATTAGTAAAACAAGAGTTGTCAAATTTACAAGTGATCTAAAATTCTGCTGCAAGGCTACTGACCTGCACACGTTAACATCCAAATTCATTGTATTCATGTAACAAACATAATTCAAAAACCATGGTTCTGAGATCATTCAGTCCAAGATTTGGAGACAATGGTATGGCTGTCTTTTAAAGTCTTAACTGCGGCACGGTGGCTGAGTGGATAGCTCTCTCGCCTCTCAGCAAGAAGGTCCTGGGTTCGAATCCCGGTCGGACCAGGGCCTTTCTGAGTGGAGTTTGCATGTTCTCCCCGTGTCTGCGTAGGTTTCCTCCGGGTACTCCGGTTTCCCCTACCACTAAAAATATGTCCAATAGTTCTGACATGCGCTTCCTGTACTGGCAACCCTGCTCCCATCTCTGTGTGGAGTGAGAGACCGTAAACCGCTTTGAGACTCAGATCTGCAGTGAAAAGGCGGTATATAAATAAAAACTTACTAAAAAACTTACTTACTTACTAACTGTTTGTTTGTTATTTTCTTTTCTCTGCTCTGCCTGTATGATTAAAGTTGGACCTAGACTCTGTATTAAAGTTGAATTGATTATAGTCTGCAATAGGGGCCTGGACCAGCCTTAGGACTGAAGAAGCCTGAGGTCTTGATGTTTTGACCTTCCTTGCACTTTTATTGTTTGATTCTGTAGATTATTTCAAGAAACAACTTTTTTTGGTCAGCTTTCTATTCACACTTTTTGTTTGCTTACAGGCAAATTTTCTGTTTTCCTGAAATACTGTATATGTATGTGCTTTTCTTTTAGCATACTATGTGAAGCTTTGGTGAACCCAGACTTACTTGTGCGTAGCCATGTTAGGTGTTGAGTTGCTACAACAGTATTACACTATTACATGTATTCATTAAGATTTCAACCTTTTCCTTCACCTTCCAAATCAAATTGCTCTGGTGTTTCACAGAGCTATGTATACATTACATTTGAATTGAAATATGCTAAGAGCTTAAACACGCTGACGTGACCTTTTCGTGGCGGACATTTTAACACATTATGGTAGGGAAAGCACAGGTGTGGTAATAACTTTAATGAGGCCTCTGTTCCATTTGGTGACTCGGGAAGCAATTTTGCCTATGCAGCATGCAGCCGGTGTTATTTTCAACCGTTTCACCTGTTCCTTTCAGCCCCCTGGTGAAAATCTCTGTTGTGACTGGGGATTATTCTTGGAGGTTAGCACTTTACACACAAAAGCACTCAAAGATAAATATACCTAGTCATTTCCAGCTAAAAACAATGGTGGAAATGGCCATGAGTGATTCAACCAGCCACAACAAACCCATTCTGAAACAGCATGTGTTTAACTGGTAAAAGTTTGTTTTGTTTTGAAAGCACTTTTCTGTTGTTATTGCCGCTCTAGTTTTATTTTGGTTTTGAATAGTTTTGGCTCGGTTGTTTTCAAATACAGAAGATTTTTTAGTGTAGAAATAGATTCCAATGACAGCTTCTTCACAACATATTGACCATATTTCGCAATGCCCACTTTTAGAACTATGTAAAGGTAATAGTTGGAAAAACTAATCAAACGTGTGTCTTCAGCAGCTCTAAATCCTAGAAATCCTAATTCAATTAGAATGCACACGTGATCTCTATGTGAGGCTCTCTGGATCACACATCAACCTCAAGCTTTGTATTTTTAGTGGACCGTTCTCATGCTAGTGTAATGAATAATAATGTATTTCTTGAACAACACTATAGGGAAAACAGACTGCTCCATATACAGTATGTGTCATACTTGGATATTGTGTCTGTTCCCATTCACTTTGCATGTTTTTCAGAAAAAATAAAAAAGTACAAATTTTGCACATGGATTAGGCAAATGTTTTCATGTGTGTGTCCAGGACCGAAGTGTACGTTGTCCTTCACACCACCCTCATCTGTGGTTCAGCACACCAAAAAGCAGATTGCCACCCCAGCTTTGAGGGTCCTAACATCTATTTTCCCTACCCCCCACGGGCACTACGCAGAAGTCTCCACAGTGCAGCCGGTCAAGAGGAATGTAGAATGTCATTTAGCTCTATAGGTGGGACTCATCGGATGGACTATGTTTGGCAGCATTTGAATTGATGTGGTTCATAAAGTATGAAAACAATAAATGATGAGTATGAAAACAAAAATATAGGGATGAACGATAACACGATTTTATTTTTCAAAACCGATACGAGTACCTTAATTTGAGTACTTGCTGATACTGAGTACCGATACGAGTACTGCATTTTGTTATCCCTGGGAACTCATAAAACTAATACAACTGTATGTTTTATTTCTCATTTCAACAATAAGAACATGCTTTAACAATTAAATATGTTAGTGATTGTTTTAACAGTCAACAATAAGAGCCACCGTCTTATTCCACTCATACAAATGCTATCTTGTACAGTCGGTTGTTTTTGTGCTCCGGTGCTAGCAGCGAAGGTGCTATAAGATTCAGATTCAGATTCATTTATTTGCCATTTGCAGTAAAACCACATAGGAAAAACTGTGCAAGACTACCCCAGTGTGCACCAGACGACACACACCAGAGCTGCCACGGCGCCATGCGATACTCCATGTACCGCTGAGTTTTCAGATGTTTTATGAAGTTGCTGGTGTTTTACGTGTTTGTTTAGGACCCACCTCGTCCGCTTTACTCTTGTCACTTGTTTACTTTAAAAAACTGCCATACGGCTAATATACTGTCCGCTTGCCACTAAGCTAGCAGCGAGGCTGCTCGCCGCTGACTTTTCATGGTCACCATGCTGCACAGCTGTTGCGACGCTAATGTAAATAAAAAAAAGAAATAAAAAACTCAAAAGCTGCTATGCAAATGATTTGTGATCGATTTCTTTAATTTTATTTTTCAATCATATTATCATTTCTTGTTTCAATAGGTCTTATTACGACTGAGAGATCCTTTTTGTTTGTCCCACTGTGGGGAAATATCAGTGTTGCATCAAGTTGCAGAACAGTAGAAATAAGGAGCATAACTCAAGATATGTGAGTATTAAATACAGCACAACAAAAGTATTGAGGAGGATCCAGGGATGACCCAGGACATGGAGGGACTGAGCTCTGTCCCTCATAGAGCCATGGAACGCCTCAGGATTCCCCCAATGAGCTGGAGGAAGTGTATGTGGAGTGGGATATCTGATTGTTGCCCCTGTGAACCAGTAACAGAGAAAGTGGAAGAACATGGACGTCTGTAACACTGTTAAAAGTTAGTCTCTTGGTTTGTTGGAACAAATGGAAATACATCTTTGTTTTGGATCATGATTCCTCCTGAACACAGCGGTCCACTTCCCACCAAGTACCATATTATGTTGTTTCAGCGCAGCAGCATGGACTTGACTAGATTTTCATGTATGCTACAACATGCAGCGACCTTCCTCAGCATCCACTATGTAAGTACAAGTGATAGCAAGATAGCATGGTAAAAGCTGTCAGGAGGAGGCACCGGGTCACTGTGTGCATGCATTATTGAACAGGGAGGGCCAGGGAAGCAGACAGAGGGTCATGACCCCCTCAAGTCCCATTCAGCTCCGCCAGTGGCCCTCGATGTTCAGATTCAGCAGTGGAGCATGAGGGGAAGCCACAATCAATGAATGGATGTGAGAGTTAAATTAAAGTAAATCCAAAACTCAGCACTTTTTAGATTGTATGTAAGTGTTACGGCTGGAACACAACATTCTTATTTGTATGAAATTGTTTCCTATAAGACGGCTTTGGCCACTAGACCAAGAAAACTCATTAACCCCACCTGCCTCTTGTTGAAAATCCCTCCACAATTATAAAACACAATAAATACAATACATACAAAATATCAAAAATAAAATAAGACCAGAATATGAATGTGAATATATATGGCTTTGCTAATAGCGCACATATTTCACTTTTTATTTTGTTCAATGCTCATTGTAGAAAATCACAAATTAGATGCGTTTATCTTTTCACTCTTTGGCGGGCAATGGTGCCTTTTGGCGTTCATTATCACCTCATGTTATGTTCCTCATGTTATCTCACTCATAAACTCTGCGATGTCTTACATGATGAACTAGAGGTGTGAAGAGGGTTTCACAAATGTCTGTTTTTAACCTCATACCATCCACCTCATTTTGGCCCAAATGTCTTTGCATATTTCAAATATATCTTACCCATCATGCTTGTGTGATGCATCATTTTAAAGATATGGCCTCATAGTTTATGTAGATGTACACTTGAAGAATGTTTGTCATTCCAATTTCACTCTGCATCCTTTGAAGTTTTAGCCTTGTGTAAAATATTCAATTCAAAAAGACCCTGGCGAAGGCATACTTCTTTGTGAGCTCACAATATTCAAACTTAACGGTATTTCATTTGTTGGCAACAACCGCCTACGTTTAAGACCTCTAGATATCATAGTGTTGATGCAGTTTCCCTTTTTCATAAACTAGTGCCATTCAGAACTCTTTTGGCACACTTCAAGTTTCTTTGTTTTATTTTTCAAAAAATGTCCAAATACCTCACCTCAAGTCTCACCCCTTGTTAGAAAGCTATCATCCCAAGCTGTTGGGATATAGATAGATAGATACTTTATTGATCCCTGTAGGAGAAATGGATTGGAGAAATGATTAGATATGCCACTCATTTGGCAAAACATCACAGTCCAAGCATGTTAGCTTAAGCCAAACATGCTTGCGTGCTGGGGCTAAATCAACTATGAGGCCGCAGAGTTGTTTTAAAAAGGGTCTGTTTAAGAAAATAACGAAAGCACTACAATTGAAAATGGCCCTACCGTGGGCCGGTGGGCGGTAAGGGGTTTTTAAGGCAATGTAAATTCATATTTTGAATCTTTCAATCTTGGGACTGTGGCAGACCCTTTATTGTGAAGGCTCGTTTTTACTTGTGTGGTTTCCCCACATTGTTACTACTCTTGAGCCAGAGTAATAACAGTATTGTGAAATCACATAATACTACTTGCAACTCACCGTGGCTCTGTCTCACAAAACTAAGTAATGACCTAAAAAAGATGAATCTGTCATACACAAGTACAGTTCGCGCCATCACTCAAGTAGTTACATTTTAATAAATGTAGTACAAGGTCTCATGTAGCCGCCAGACATCCAGCCGCTGTTTTGAAACCTGACTTCACTTAACATGTATGTGTGTGTGATGCGGGTGACCTCATTCATCACTGCGTCGCATGGTTTTGTCTCTGGAGTGCGTGCGCCTGTAATATCCTGTTTGTTTTCTCGCTAACAGTAGATCATCAGCCCAAACAGGCAGAACTGGCATGTGTAATTATAATAGGTTCATAACTGATTCACAGGATGGCATTTGCTGTGGGACTCAAGTAGGTTAATATTCCACACCTGCAGCGACGTGTTTCAAGTTTATTATTATTTTCTCTTACCAAAATGAAGTTGCATTGACTTTATACATGTCTAACTGCAGACATTTTGGAAATACATATTGGCAAATTCAATATTTAAAATGAACAAGATCTTGAACTATGTCTTTATTTTTAACGATTCATTATTATTTTTTTACTCATTCATTGAAAAATAGTTTCAAAGTTTCAAATTGGCCTCAAACTTTTCCTGGAGAATGACAAGATATATGTGAATCCCAGAGTATCAGGTCAAGACAGGTGTGCAGGGGAAGGCACAGCAGCTAGAGAAATAATGGCAGAGATCTGAATGGCCAGAGGAGGAGGTGGGCGGTCCGGGGTGTGAAGCCTGAGGGTTGTTAGTTTTAATTGGGCCTCTGGCTTTAGGACACACAGCGACAGCATCAAAGGTCAGATATACATCAAGCACTGCAGGCCAAACCGACCCGAGGAAACAAAATAAAAAAGCACAGCACTTCACATTACTGAAGCCAAGAGAAGCCCCCGCCCAGCTTTACTTCTGAGTGCTACTGACCCGCACTTCTGTTCAGGTTGACCGCTGAAGAAACAAAAGAAAAGTCTTGCCACTAAAATGATATTAAGACTTCACTCTCTGTTTGAAAGGTTTGGGATTTTGTTAATGCATGTTTTTTTTGCTTTAACAAAATTACACAACTGGAACAAGTCCTGCAACTGATGATGTAGAAGCGGCAAATGAATGAAGATGTCAACAATGGCATGTATGTATCAGTGGGGGTGGGTTCTGGCTCAAAAATGTCCAAAATGATGTGCGCTGAGATGCTTGCAATACTCCAACCCGGAATAAGATTTAGCCAATTCTAATGTATAGCATAGTCTTTCCTCTCGAAAACAGGTTTACAGGACGATTCAAAAGTTGGCTCTTGGCCCAAAGCTACTTTCAACATGTGTGTCAATGCTGAGGGGAGTGTATTTTTTGGACCAGTGTAGTTTAGTTGCTGTGGAATGTGGAATGCAATCGTTAAATGAATGGGGCTCGTGCTGGCTGACGCATGCGCAAATGCGTTTTTTCACATTTTCCAGCCCCAGTGGCCATTTTGAGATTTCCCATAGACGGGGAAAGAGGTGGCACATTGGTTTCAACGGCGGAGATAGGCGTTACTCCGTCCTTTAATATTTATAGTCTATGCTTTGAACTCATAATGTTGTACCATATAATGTGAGGCAGCCATAAAACCAGGTGCAATCAGAATGCTAATGTGAAGGACAAATGCAGCTCCAGAGCTCGTCTTGAAGCAAAGTTCTTCGAAGCAATGAGCCAGAGCGTGTATCATGGGACCAAAGTATCGGTCTGCGCCTCTGCTTTGTTTCAGTGAATCGAGGCTCCTCTGAGACCTCCTTGCTGTCCTCACCTCTGTCTCCTCCTGAAACTAACTTCTCATTGTTATTATCCACGTTTAGGAAGGTTAAAAAAACAGTTCATGATTGCAACAGACGTCCCTTTGTTGTTTCCTTGTTGTGTTTCCTTGTTTTTGCAGTGTTGACATCCACGCATGTGTCAGGAATGTGCATGTAATAAAGCTTAATGTTGACGCAAAAACCTGATGCTTTCTCCAGGATTATTGGTGCCATAAATTTGAAATAAAAGTGGATTCACCTTGGCGCTCTGCTTTCTGGACTTGAAGCAGTGATTTATAAGAACAGCTAAGACCTTTTACATTTGATACAAACAAGTATTTCATTGTATGTCACTAATAGATTATTTTCAGATGTCAATATTTACTGTACAGTGTAGTGGTGCAATTTTTCTTTTGCTATTTGTCATAACAAAAAAGTAATTTTGTTTGAGAAAGTGCAATGATGAAATATTGCCACCAGACGTGTTTCGGTCCAGACTGACCCATGCAATACAAGAAAAGCTTCCAAATACTTATGGCAGTTTACTTATGGCACTAAGATCTGTGCTACATTATGAAATAAAATCAAGTTGAAAAGTATGTTAGGGAAGCAGATTAAATGCAAACCAATAATCTGCTTTCTGACAATAGGAAGAAACATTTAAGCCTCCATACATTTCCTTCTTGCCGATCCACTAACACCTCTTCCACAAGCACAAATCAATAAAAAACCATGTACTTTTGAAGCATAACAACTACTGCTGCCACTACTATCCTGTTTCACTTTTCAACCACAAAAAGACTCCATAGGCATCAATGAAACACTGCTTCGAAGTTAAACCACAGATTATGTAACCAGCAGGAGAGTTTTAATTGACTCCATCACATCAAGATGACCTGCGAATAGGTGCACGCCATGAGGTGCGAAGACAAGATATCGTCAAGATTAACCTAAAGTGACATCCTCTGATAGACTTCATGTCAGCTTCATCCTTTGCATCGTTGCACCTACAAACATAGAATGCACAAGCACATAAAGCCCCCGGAGACAGGGGAAATTGTGAATGAGGGAAAAATCTCAGCGTGCCACATTTACGAACTGCAATGAAATCAATGACAGTTCCCAGATGGGCCCGTGATTTACGATTATAGGATGGGGTTTTCTGTTCAGGAAAGACTGTGTGACTGACATACGCAACAAAAGATATTGGCCATAACATAACTAGCTATAGGTCAATAATGTGATGTTTCATAGGTGAAAATGAGAATATCGTACAAAAGTCCATTCACTTCTCTTTTTCAACTCACAAAACTATCATATGATAATGTGAAATGTGATCTGTAAAGCCTGTAATTGTTATAATAAAGATAAAATAAAATATCTCAAAATGACAACAAATAAAGGCTTGTCACATTGCACGTCATGATTTGGTTTCATGTTTTTTGAAAGAAGGAAAATAAAACAGACTTTTGATCATTAAAATGCCCTTTCTCAACCACACAATAAATTCAATTCCATGCAGAAGAGTCTGGGATGTGGCAGATCACTACACTCGCTTTAAAGTGATAGTCTGTAACTCTAAATGAATTACAAATTTTAGGAAATGTGTTAAACTGACCTCCTGGCCTTAAATGTTGATATAAGATAAGTCATTTTATTAATTCTAATATTAGGGGCAAACGTTAACAAATAATTCTGAAAACCTCTGTGCATGTGTATTAATAATGTACATGTATAATGTGTTCTCTGATTAACATTTAAAAGTGTTACGGAAACGTAGGCGTAGACCAATCAGAAAGGAAGGGGGAGGAGCTTGCGTCGTTTTTTTCAAATCAAGTACCTCTCTGTCTCTTTTTCTGATAAACTCCAGACTATCACTTTAAGCAATTATCCAAGATAGTGGTTGCTAATATCGTTTATACAAATATTTCAGCTGTACATACTTTGAGAAATATTCTAGCACATTAGTTTATATATATTAGTATATAGTACATACGCGAATGAAAACGGATCACTGTTTGAATCCCGCTACAAATATGGCATTTTGATCACCTGCAGATCAACCATATCCTCCGATGCCACTGTGCTCTGGCTTACTTCTGAAAAACCACAATGGAAGTTCTGAATAATAATAATACCAGAAAACAAATTCTACATTTGAAGGAACAATGATTTTAAGACAATCTGTGTTCTTAATATAAGTTATAACTTTCTTGGCGGTATACATGTGGTTTGCCAGGTCATTTGCCTGAATCATATTTTCATGGATTGCAGTTAGTAGGACTTCTATTTGCACCTTGAATTGCTGGGTTTATTCCCATTATTTTTGGATGTGTGCGGTCTCCTGCCTTCCTGTTGAATAATCTAGAAGTCAAACATGTGGCAGCACGGTGATGTCACTCCTCAAACATGAGATTAGCATCTTTTTCTCATCTTTGTAAACGTCTGGACATTACAGATAAGAATTGGGCTTGTTTTACTTCTAAATGCAAAGCCTGTCCTCATCGACTCCCTCCTGAGACTAACTTTCCATTGTTATTATTCACGTTCAGTAAAGTAAAAAACTCACAGTTCATGAGTGCAACAGATGTCCCTTTGACGCACCTGGACACGGCATGCGAATAATTGTTTTTGCCGACAGTGCTAATGCGGGCACAGGCAAATGTGGATTTCTCCCGGATTATTGGTGCCATCAATGTGAAATAAGTGGGATTACCCTGGCACTCCTCTCCCTGGGCTTGAAGCAATGGTTCATAGAAAAGAGCAACACAAGAAATCTTTAAATTGGATTCAAAGTAATTTACTGTATGTCACTTATGGATTATTTCTCGATACACGTCATATGTGAATAGTGTAGTTTATAAGTAGATATACTATTTACAGCAGGATCAGTGTTCTTCCAATGCCACATGTGTCATAAAGAAAAAAAAATACATCATAAATACATCCACCACCGAGATATTCAGAGCTGTTTGAGCTGGTTCTCAACACTCTGAGACGTTTTGTCCCCGTGACGAGGCCTTAGTCTGTTTGTGGTTACAACTTTTTCTATAACTTCTCAGGAGATTTAATGAAATTATACATTGACCTTCATTTCTACTCATTTTCTGTTTACTGTTTTATGCATTAGCCATTCAGTCAAACATTAAGGGACAATGGCCATCAGCACTCTGACCTGATGCAGATACCATCAGAGGCCTAACTGCTGCAACAACACATGCACCATTTGCAGAGCAGTTAACAGTGAGTAAATATTTAACAACATTGTGAGCTTATCAAACAATACAAGTTATATTTTGCAATCGACCTTTTTGTCCTGGTCTGCATAACAGTGATAACGCTGACTTTTGAAATAATGAGAATTGTATTGTTTTTCATATTACAAGCAAACGGTAAGTCTATTTCAGATACCAAGCTGCGTTGCTATTCGCCATTTAACTGGATGGACAAGGGTATGAAGAAGATGTACCAAGTCTGGGATTGCGTCTTTAATTCAGACAGAAGACATGTTTTATTGTCGATGGTAGAGACAGCACGAACACGAACACAGATACAATAGAATGCAAGTGTATTATACAGAGCAGAGGCATGGAGACCTCCAATCAGCAGCTGCCACGGTGCCATGTAGCTTGGCCTTCAGATAGACAAAACAAGGGAAAAGTACTGGCTTCTGCACATTGATAGAATGATGAGTTTAACTTTAACAAAAGTTGCTTAAAAGTATTATGAAATCTCACATTCCCCGCTCTGGTCATACATTCACGTGTGACCATCAGGATTGATAAACAGCAACATAACATCATAACTCAATACTTCAAAAACTCAAACTCGGTACTTCAAAAAACTCAGAACTTGGAATACTTCAAAAACTCAGAAAACTCATAAAACATGTTCAGATCTTTCATAAAACTTGTCAACAATCTTCAGTAAAATACCAAACTTCATCAGTCGATGGTGGTTCCAGATATTGCTTTGAAAACAGTCTCTCCCACTTCTCTGTTGATTTCTTCAGGCTGCATTTGTGTCGAGCCATGAATTCTTCTGTGACGTGTCTTTCAATCATACGTTTCAGCTTTAGTGTCCAGATTCAGCAATTCAATTCAGTCCAAATTATGTCCAAATTGTTTAATCCAATTGTTCCAAATTATGTCCATGCAAAAGAGGACGCTGGTGTTGTCCATGTCTCAGCAGCTCACAGCCTGAGTGGAATCAGGGGCTGTGCAGATTGTCCATGTGTGCTGGTCCAGATGCATTCTCTTGAGGTTTCTCAGTTTTGGCTTGAAAAAAAAACACATTTTTGTGTAAAAAAAAAAAGTCTTCTCTTCTGTAGATGTTACAGACAATGGGCCTCATTCACGAATAACTTCCTAAGAAACTTCTCAAATTTCTTCTCAAGTTGTCCTTAAGTAGATTTCTAAGAAGTCCCTACGTGGGATTCATCAACGCACTCGTAAGCCGCTGAATGGTTCGCAGCTGTTCTCTAAAGCCTAGCGTACATCGACAGAGAAACTGGGGACAACTAGTTGCAAGGCGGCTTTTGGCAACTGAGAGGAGATGGTGGGAGATGATCAGTTGCCGAAATCGGTCGATGTGCGCGCTCTTACAACTGGAGATGATCAGTCGGTCTCCAGTTCCAGTCAGTTGCCCGTGTTCTACTTTTCGGCAACTAGTTGTCCTCAGTTGCCCCGATGTGCGCGCTCCATGCGCCGCTCCAACAACGTGTGTGTATTGCGTGTATTGCGAGCCCGCAACAGTTTGTTGTCAGAAAACACACTGTAGTTGAGGCCAGTTGCTGTCGATGTACGCGCTGTTATTCAAGAGACTGGTCTGCGACTCAGAGTTGCCCGTTTTCGCCAGATTGTCGATGTGTGCGGGGCAGCAACTCAGAGGCGACGGATATAATCAGTTGCCAGTCCGATGTACGCTAGGCTTTAGATTGATGAATCCCATTTCCTCGTAAGTAGAGCGCGCGTGCCAGGTGCTTCATTAGCATAGGTACTTAGCATAAGTAACCGCCCATTAATGCCCATAAAAGGGACTGCAGGGCCGTGTGCAGACGGCAGAGGAAACAGCAACAGGCCTAAAGCAAAGAGTTACACGGAGCAAAAGAGTCACCCTTTTTTCTTCTTTTGCCAGACTGAGAATAAAGTTATAAAATGTTGACTTAAAAGTCGAAATATTATGAGAATAAAGTCGAACTAGCAAAATTATGAGATTAATCTAAGAATATGATGAGATTAATCTCAAAATGTTATGAGCTTAATTTAAAAATATATTATGTATTATTTTAAAGATGAATCTCAAAATGTTTTGAGATTAATCTCAAAATATTTTGGACCCTGGGAGGAGATCCAGCGCGGACCAGCGCTGAGACCAATGCAGACCCGAGGAGAGACTGGAGTGACCAGCACACAGAAACCAGCGCGGACCTATAGGAGAGACCGCATAGACTGTAGTGACCTGATTGGAGAGACCAGTGCGCAGAGACCAGCGCGGACCGAAGAGAGACCGCATAGACCAGACTTGAGAGACCAGCGCGGACCCGTATGGATCCAGGAGCATGCAGCACGGACCCGTATGGAGAGACCAGTGCAGACCCATCTAGATCCATGGGAGAGACCACTGCAGACCCGGAGAGACCAGTGCAGACCCGTATAGATCCATGGGAGAGACCAGTGCAGACCCGTATAGATCCATAGGAGAGACCAGCGCAGAGACTCAGCGCGGACCCAGTAACCTCCTGCAGCAGCAGTATATATGCCGTTGTTCTGTGGCCCGTGGATAAAGAAATACCCCCAATAAATAGGAAGGGGTCACTAATACACGGCAAGATTTCCAATGTATTTGATAAAGCGTTGGCACATTTCATTTCAAAATTAATTAAAAAGTAGGCCAGATCTGCAGTGAAAAAGGCGGTATATAAATAAAGATTACTAATAAAGATTACTACAAATAAATAAATACATACATCGATATGACGGACATATCACTGGAATGTTGTATTTTTATTAAACTTCACCAAAGAGGACAACCCCGGCGTGTGAACATGTCGGCACTGAATGCGTACGAGTGCTCCTGAGGACTCGTAGGATTTGTACTTGCCCAAGAGAAATTCTGGTTACAAGAAAAATTTGTGAATGCCACTTTCTTCGTAAAAACCTCGTAAGTAGGATTTACGTACAAATCTGTTCCTAAGAACCGTTCGTGAATGAGGCCCAATGCCCGCATCCTCCACCACCTGAAGAAGATGTACCAAGTCTGGGATCGCGTCTTTAATTCAGACAGAAGACATGTTTTATAGTCGATGGTAGAGACAGCACGAACACGAACACAGATACAATAGAATGCAAGTGTATTATACAGAGCGGAGGCATGGAGACCTCCAATCAGCAGCTGCCACGGTGCCATGTAGCTTGGCCTTCAGATAGACAAAACAAGGGAAAAGTACTGGCTTCTGCACATTGATAGAATGATGAGTTTAACTTTAACAAAAGTTGCTTAAAAGTATTATGAAATCTCACAGGTAAAATGCAGATGTTTCATAATATCTTATCTTAAGATCAATATTGCTGAAATTAGGTTTGCTTGTTGTCATTTCTTAGCACCATGTTGTTGCTGGTAAAATACGTGTCTTTCTTATAAAACATTCAGCCACTGATTCTTGAAGTAGTTTGAATTCACAGGGGGCTAAAACACAACTAGCTGAGAAGAATCAGCCTGATTCTTCTCAGCTATTTGTGTTTCAGTTGACCTATTTCATTAATGTGATAACAGTAAGCTGTAAAACATTCATCAAGTGTAATCTATGGGCGTACAATATTACATTTTTGACAAATGATGCAGAAGTGTGACAAGAACATGAAGTGACTGTGCTGCAAACCTGTAGGTAGAGGCAGATCTGAGAGTGTCCATTTTTAACTGTCTGTCCGGCACAAGGTGACCTCTGTCACACATTTAGGCAGAGACAGAATGGATATAGATGGATAATTTCATGGCCTCTGCTGCAGCCAACTTTTCTGTGGGTTTGGGTGGGACAAGGACAAGACTGATGTGCTGTTCTGAGGACAACCAGGGTCATATTGAACAGAACACAACACCCCATTCATTATGTGACACGAAGAGCACATCGACAATGCCTTTGTCATCATTGTTTCTGATAACATATTGTATTTAGAAATTAAAATCATCAACTTGAATAAAAAGGCTTCACAGTAGTTTCGATCAATACACCTTTTGCAGCACAGATGTTACTCATGCATGATGTGCACTTCCTTCACTTACGCTCTGTGTTGAGATGAGTGGGAACACATCAGAATGCATACTCTGATATAATACTAGTAGCTACTGTAACTGTGTTCCCTAACGGGCCTGACCGCTTGTGTGTTTTCTATTTCCCTGAGCTCATGATTTAGAGAAGCTTTTCTAATGCATCAGTGCCCCCGGCTTGCCACAGCTCAGTAAGGTGCTTGCCTTTAAACATATGAAAATCTCTTCCTTGAAGCGTGCAAATCAGCATGTTTTGGGATGCTTGCTCACTGGCGGGTACACACAAACTGTGTCTTAAAAAGCAACAGACACACACCTGTACACTCTCACTGTGCCTGTGAAAGTCACATTGGGAAGGACAGAAATGCCTCTTATGCAGATTGAGTACAAGGTCTGGTCTGATCACACTCTTGGCCCCTGTTTGACTGCAGGAGTGAAGTCACTGCAGCAGGAATCACTGGTATATTCATCCACGTTCAGGCCTGAACTTCATAAACAGACAAAAGAGTCTATACACATCTTTACTGTTGCTGAACAAAGCTGGATGTTTGAAGAAAGAGCTATGACTTCACCTATGCCTATTTATTATTACCTTGAGTAGTCACAGTTATTTAGCAATCACGTTAGCTAGCAATGTAGTCAGGGAACTACAACAATTTATCTCAGAGCGATTGACTGTGTTGAAACGCATTATCAACAGTGATGAATGAGACAGGTCTAGATCACCCTTGTGCCTTGGTGGCAGGTCACAGCTTCAATGGCTGGACATCCACTAAAAACTTGAGGTAGGCTGATAACCCATCTATAGAATGATGTTTAGACTACACTTTGACATGGACAAACGTTATTGATTTACAAGGGAAATTTCTTGGACACAAAAGTTCTCTCACAAGTAAAAATCCTTGGACAATATTATGTGTCAAAAGTATTAAGAATGCAAGAGGAAAAAAGGCAGTGCACAGATGAAAATGGAGTGCTTTCTCTGACAAAGTCCTGCATAGATCACTGTGGGTTATAAACTAATGCTGTAGATCAGCCATTCCCCAAACTCTGTAACACCGAGGCCCCCTTAAAAATCTGACGGGTCTGCGTGGCCCCCCAAAATAATAACCAAGAAGACAACATTAAGAATATGCTCTTCTGGTTATTTTATTTTGGGGAAATAGCCTCTGCTACAAACATTGTAATACAAAAATGATTACAGTGGCTTATTCAAGTCAAATAATGAACACAAATATTTTAATACTACAAACAAAACATTATAAATTTAACATTAAATAATTATATTATTTTTTTATTTTTTTTATGACCTCCCGCGGCCCCCCTGCAGTACCCACGCGGCCCACCAGGGGGCCGCGGACCCCACTTTGGGAGACACTGCTGTAGATAATCATAAATGACATATGTTGGCATGGTTGTGACAGTAAAACTGCAAAATGTGTTTTACCAAAAAGTTGTAAAAAAGCCCTGGGATGGTTTGCAGCATATGAAGTTCAGGAATCAAATTCCAAATCTGAAGCCACTGCTCATGACAGAGAAATGTGCTGTGCCCTCTCCATGTGGAGAAGAGGTGCTTCCTCAAGTGGAGGAGTTCAAGTATCTCAAGGTCCTGTTCACAAGTAAGTGGTTTTCTTGAGATGTTATTTTGAAGGTCCTAAAATGTTGCTTTTCAAAGTAGATAAAAAAGAAGATTCTTCCCTTGGAATATCTCAAAAAATCTGTCAGAATAAACACTGCTTAAACACACACCACTATGTTCTTCTTCCATAAAGATGCATATTCCTTGATGGCTTAACTGTCGGCTGATATAATGACTATAATGTTGCAAGACTTGAACAAAGAATGTATTATATTGTAGAACAGCTATCCTGCATGTATGTGAGCCTTTTGGTTATTCCTTCTAATTCTATAACCTGGCCTTTAAATAATAAGATGCTTTTCCCCCTGAGTGATTGAAAGAAAAGGAGAGAAGAGAGGTGAGTATCAAAACACGTCACCAACTGACCTAACTATAGCACTGTGTTAATGGGAACACGTGGTAATTGGTTTAATGTTTTCCAGTTTTTGCCTACTGTCTAACAGCAAATGCAACACTTCCACTCATTTCCCCGCCTCACATTGTCACATTAACTCATCCTCCATGTGCCAAACATGATTATATCAATGTCCACGAGGAGCCTTTTTAAGGCCATAATGATTCTAATTGCAAGCATATTTTCAATGTTTTTCCAAATGGACTGTTCTCACTCACTCTTTTATTTTAATTGGAACAGGCAAATGCATAGAAATGTAACAGAAACTGAACAAAACATTTTTATGAAAAAGGTTTACTTCTGACTACATAACTGCCATAACAAAAGCAGTGGAGATTCTCATTATCTCCTTGTATGGCATGATGGGAGTTTGGAGTCTACCACAAGAAATGAATATAATGCAATATGTCACATTTATATTTCTGTATTAATAAACAAACAAAAGTTATGAAGTAATATGTTTGGGTTGAAAGCTGAATATGCAACTTTTTCCGTCACATTATCCACTCTGAAGATTGAATACCAGTGTGCTCTCCTGTGCTCATGCTTCTGCACCAGCAACACTTCCGTAGCTTCTGATTGTTACGGTTTCACATACGGTAATGTTTAGCTGACAATCTTAACACAAGAAGGAGGAGCATCAATTCTTGGATAATTTGTGAAAACTGTCAGCGGTAAGTGTTCTCAACACAAAGGCCCTGGGTTCGAATCCCGGGCCAGACAAATCTATTTGCTGTTTTCCCCCTTTGTCTTAATTGTTGTCCTTTTTTGTTATTAATAATATTCAACAGGATTTATTAAACATTAGCAGAGTTACTCAAGTAGGTTAGTCGCATCAAACATGATACAGACAATATTGTTAAGTAAACCATAAATTACATTTGTTGAGTGTGTGCTCCGGGGGCTCCTCTACCACTTACAACACGTACAATACGACTCGTTAGTGATAGTTGGGAAGTCTGATGCCTTTTGGATCACCGTTAGCAATAGTTGGGAAGTCTGATGCCTTTTGGATCACCGTTAGGACTGAAATGTCCTAGATACATATAGAGGAATTTGTGAGTTCACAAGTTTCTTTGAGTTTTAAATGCGTGGGAGATAAAAATAAAAGATAGTTCTGGTGATGAAATGTAGAATACAGTTGGTCGGTATAATTACTTAGTGCATAATTACACATGCTCAACCTTCAAGCCTACGTTCCACTGTTACCTTAGACCTGCCAACTTAAGGGATAATTATAGCAGTTGACTAAAGTGTACCCACATTGAAGGTCATTCATAAAATGTGAATACAATTTGTATTCCAAGCTCTCCATGGTGATGTGGAGGCAGTGAGACGCCATTGCAGTGTCTCTCATCCCCTTCAATCTCACATTGAGCGCTGCTTCTGGCCTGTCAGTCATTCAGTGTGGGGCTGGATCTTTGTGTCACCCAGCTGAGACAATGCCCATCACATGAGAAAGTACTAAATCCAAAGAAATGAACAATAACTTTGAAAAACAAATATGTAGCCATAGCTCCTAAGTCAAAGAATGAAAAAGAAAGGAATAGAAAGATGTGACAAGGAGTTGGCCCTGACTGCAGTGAGAGTGACCAACCTGCTGAGATGGAGCTGCTATCCAAGACCTAACCATCAATTAGCTCTAAGTAGCCAATACTGTCTTTATACTAGGATTTGAATAGACTCATTTTAACGATACACTGAAGTCCCGTTCAATACAAAGGTCACAATTTTGGTTCGATTTGATTAATTTAAAGGAGCAATATGCAAAAATCTGGCCAAAAGTGGTGCTGCACTCTCCCTGACTCAGGTTGCCAGATATGCAGACAAATCCAGCTGGGACCATACTGACTGAATAGACAAGAGTTTTGTCAACAACAAATCTATAACCAACACCTTTTTCACAACGGCCTCGACCTAGTTTTATTCCTTGTTTTGTGATGAATGATTTGAGAATCATAACAAAACCTTTGGCCACATGTTACTTTACCAGTGAGATTAGCTTGACGTGGTGAGTTCTAGCAACCCGGATCAAAGACTTTCAGATTTGTTAAACGGTGGAGGGCGGGAAATGAAAACAACAAGAAGATTTACGGAGTGTAAATCCAATTTTGAAATTTGAAATTGGATTCTGGTCTACACCAGGGGTCTCCAACCTGTAGCTCGGGAGCCACCAGTAGCTCACCACCCCTTCCTGGTAGATTGCCAAAAGGATTTAGAAATCAAATAGAAAATCAAATAATATACAATGTCAAGTCATCACTAAATGACCCTAATCGGCCAAAAGGCATTAATAAACCATGCCGAGATATTCGGATTTCAAAATTAGTTCTACAGCCCGTATATCCAGTTATTGTTTTTATTTCGATGTCCCGCCTTCCATCAATGAGAAAGTCCGTGATCCGGGTTGCCAGAACTCACCGCGTCGAGCTAATCTCATTGGTCAAGTGGCCGCAGAACTAAAAAAAGGTCTTGTTATTGATTCTCCAATCATTAACAACAAAACAAGGAATAAAACCAGAATTTATATCTTTGTGAAACAGGTGTTGGTTATAGATTTGCTGTTGACAAAACTCTTTATTCAGATATTATGGTCCCAACTGGATTTGTCTGCATATCTGGCCACCTAAGTCTGGGAGAGTGCAGTGACACTTTTGACCAGATTTTTACATTCTGCTCCTTTAATATTAAAATAGATTGTATTATTCAATATCATTATTTGTTATGTTAAATGCATTTACTTTGTGCGCTAGAAACAATTATGCAATGATAAATAATGACTGAACCCAATAAGAAGCTTGTTCATGTCAATATATCACAATTTATTTTTCCCACGGTCGCTTAAACGAGTAGCTCTCTGCCTTTATCGTCCCGGGAAAGTAGCTCTCTGGGTGAAAAAGGTTGGAGACACCTGGTCTACACTTTTGTCTCACAGAAATGATAGTGACGATAGCAGTTGCAGTGTTTTCGATCAACCGTCCCATGGCTGTGACCCTAAACAGCAGCAGACATGTGCAATACACCCACACCTCTCATCTGTCATCACACCTGGAGTAATGATATATAAGACCAAAAGTCAAACACGCCATATGCAGATAAGGGACATTTCAAGAGCAAAGCAACCTCAACATGTTTATTATAATCTATTAGCTGTGACTGAGGAAGAAACTCAGTCGGACTCGGAAGAGAGAGGGTCAAAAGTTTATTTGTGTCAGAGGTGTGTTCTCTTTTAACAGCTGGTGTCATAAAACGTCTCAACACCTGAGCATTGTGAGGGTTATGGCAGAGCAGGTGTAAAGGAGATGCATTCAAACAGCCAAAGCGCACATAAATTCTCTATAGTGGGAGGGCTTTAAGCACAGCCAGATGGATGCTCGCTGATCAACAAGGGCTCTGAATGGCTTTGTTGGCACTTTGCAAGGAACAATTAAAGGCTGCGAAACTGAGTAGAGGAAATAAAGAAAAAGAAGCAGGATCAAGGCGGAGGTGTGATCCGACCATGTGACTCCTTTACCCACTGCTACATGTGTGTACAGATGAAAAAGGGAGATTGTGTGTGAAAATCTGGTATCAGATAAAAATATTACGGCCTTGCTCTTTCACTGACTTTTTTTGACACTTTTAGTTTTTTCAGTTTCTCCTGCACTGCGTGTACATTCCAAATACATCATATAACCGCTAATATAACATGGCAGCTGCCTTTATTTAAAACTTTTGTGCACTGCGGTGATAAGTTTCAGAGGACTACTGCAATTTTCCCTCAGCGCGTTGTCCTCTGCATCTGTGGTGAGGTTTATACAATGTATGCACGTCTTTTGAAAGCTGCAGCATCACTCAGACCAACAACGAACAGATTTTTATAGTTCTATGCACTGCGGCAATCATGAGTTCAAGTGGTTAGAAAAGTGTTTAAAGTGTGTGGTGAGGGGTTTTACAGCCTTAAAACATATAGCTGCTACTTCAAGGATTGCACTAATTGCAAGTTATTATTAGGACAAAACCTCTGTAAAAAACAAGGAACCACACTATTTGTTAAAATGTATTATCATAAAAGAATGAATGTACTTAGAGAATATTGTATTTCATATTTGTTGCTTTGAGTATTATGAACACTGTGGAGCCTTACTGAGTGCCAGAGACCTATACTTCAAAACATATCTTACTTTCAGTAGTGTATATTTGAGTCCTGTGTGATTTTATAAGGGCATTCTTCCTGCTTGGTCACTGCTGCTTTAAATCGTGTACTGTGAGGACGATGGAAGCTCAGAACAACAGGGGGTTTCGCTCAGCACCTTTTGTCCTCTTTTGTTCCAAATCTCCTGCTTCAAAAAGAACAAAAAGCAAAGATGGGATTGTACAAGGAAACTACAAAGGGTGACAGGTTGATGACGGCAGAGCATCTCAAGAGCAGAGGAAAATCTGAGACAATAAGACAGACTGCTACAACAAGTCAATTCAACAACTGCAGAGGGTGCTCAAATTTTCCTCAGCTGGGGAGAGACGGAGAAGGACATGGACGAGACGGAGAAGGGGTGAGGCTGCGGCTGGCCTCGCACGATCACTCACATGGAGGAACAAAGAGGCAGCAGATGAGTGGTATTTGGCTCAACAACAATTGTCTTCTTTAGTCCGTCTCTGGTCCGCTTCAGATTCAGATTCATTTAATTGCCATTTGCAGTAAAACCACATTGGACAAACTGTGCAAGAAACCAGTGTGCACATTTTTTATTTTTTTTCTTCATGGTGGAGGGTCTGCTTGTGTTTTTGTTTGGGTCCATATCCTTTCACATTGTTATTATGTAAATGCTTTATAATAATTGGACATTAAATAATGCATTCAATCTGAGCAACATGAACGAATTGCGACAAATGGCATAGCATATAATTAATTGTACATTTCTCCACTGTGAAATCAATAAATGTTTCTCTTATCTGAATTCATGATAAATCCATACTGAGAAGTTAATGATGATACACATGAGTTCAATTTAGTTCATACATACATTCCTGGTGAGTTATTCCTAATGATCCATGACATGAGTTCATTCATGAGTTTCCAGCAGTTTGTGAACATGAACTCATCATAGAAAACCAGAGGCAACAAGGACTCATCATTAACTGTCACAACTCATCGTTATTCATCACTAATAATACAAATGTACACATCTTGCCTTCATCATGATGAGGATGAGTTCATGTTCACTGTGAGACTCATCATTATAATCATCATTATGGTAATTCATACATTATTAGCATTGATACCATTATTGCAATTACCATCATAAAAAGTGTTACCATTATTACCATAACCATTAAAAGTTATACCATTATTATTGTTGTTTTGTTATGGTCCACAGCCGGGCACAACATATGCAATATTATTATATTTCATAATATGGCACATTTCATGCATACAGGACTGCAACTCAATGTGGCATAACAAAACACATCACAAAAGGCAATGAAGAGATGAGTCTAAGAATAAAGGGTCATGTGGGTTCCAATCTAAATAAAAACCAGTGAAAGCAGAACAACTAAATTCACTCTTACTGAGAGATGGCTAACACATGTTTGCTTCTCTGACTTGTGGTAGACAAGCCTTTTTCCTGGCTTCTTCTTTTGGATCGTCATGTTGTTAGGTGTATTGGTTCTGTTGGCACTCCCTCTGCTGCTTCTCAGCTAGCTCTGCTTTGTTTTCAGTTTATTTTGTTAAGAGGCTATGGCAATTTATGAAAAGTGACAACGTTCACAGCAGCATAATCAAGAAGAGTACAGTGAGTACGTGCTCTATTCTGTAATACGTCCTACGGCGAGTGTTGCATTAGTTGTTGCAAAGAGGCCGAGGTCTCTTGCAGGTCACATGCTGCCTTCCCTCCCTGTCCTGTCTCCCTGTCCTGTCAAAGAAAGACAGTATGTACCATCCAATTAGTTGTTTTAACGTTCCAGATTGTAAATGTTGTATATGTTGTTATCAATTCTATGTAGGATGAAAATTGATGTGACAGATATGTTCAAGAAATAATCAACATTTTTGCAAATAAATGGAGAGTCGTGTCTAAGCCCAAGACACTCTAAGCCCAGTGTGTTTTGGGCTTAGACTACTGCCGCTGTGACCTAGCAAAGGAAGTGAAAGCTAATATATGGTTAGTGTTGTGTTAAAGGTAACTTTGAAAGGGAAACTACTGTATTGAGAACAACAACATGTTTATATCCTTTATATATACTTGGATCCAAGTGCATCATGAAATGATGTGCAGACTGGACAATGTATCTGTGTCCAGGTAAACAGCAGATGTTGAGGACCACAACACAATAGAAAAGTGATGTTAAAATACATTCTGACAATCTGAGTTGCAAATGTGCAGGTTTTGACAAACTCAAGAAATTCTTATACCATTGAAATACACATTTACTGCCTGTGTGCAGCTGTGTCACAATATTTCTCAAATGTGGACTCTTGGCATGGGGTGTATTTCCATTAGCGGCAAACACAGACTGCATCACTGCTACATGAAGAAAAAGCGTTGTTAAAGGTTGCCATATGCTGCAGAGCCCACTAGCGTTCATGCTTCTCGATCCCTCCTGCTGGGTCTCTATAATTTCCCTTTAATTAGAATACAAAGGCCACTAATAAGACTAATAAACTAAAACTTTTTTTTCTGTAATTGAGAATACATACAAATAAATGAATGAATTAAAAATGAGAATGGAGGAATTCTTTTTAAATGCACAAAATTGTGAACTTACCATGATCGTGAATTGTATATTTTTTATCGTGGTAACTTGTCCTGAGTTGTTGTATTGTATTGTGCTGTATGAGACTACAGCGCATTGTGCGCTCTGCAGAGAAGGTGATCGGCCGCAGCCTTCCATCGCTGCAGGACCTGTACGTCGCCCCAGCTCGAGGCCGGGCTGGTCGTATCACAGCCGACCCCTCTCACCCTGCACATGGACTATTCCAACCACTCCCCTCAGGCAGGAGACTACGGTCCATCAGGACCAGAACCTCCCGCCATAAGAACAATTTCTTCCCCTCTGCTGTTGGACTCTTGAACACTTCAAAACCTGTCCCCCCCGCCCTTTAGAAGTCCCCTTACTGCCCCTTATAAAGTCCCCTTATTACCCTTTATAATATCACTTTACTGCCCATCCTAACGTCACTTTACTTTAATTTACTGCTGTCACAATATATTGGTCTGAACAGGGCCTTTCTGAGTGGAGTTTGCATGTTCTCCCTGTGTCTGTTTGTGAGTGAAAATGTGGGACAACGGATGTAAATGAGCCCATGGCTACAACCCGGAGTGATGTGTTCATTAACATGTACTGCAGCACCACACCTGTGGAACGCTTTGCCCCAAGACCTGCGGGCGCCACAGTCTGTGGAGTGCTTCAAAAAGCACCTGTTGCTGATATGCAGCCAATATTTTTTAATGCATTTTAATAATTATCTGTATGTGTTTTTATTCTGATGTTTTGCCTTTGTTTAAACTTGCTGTAGCACCTTGAGATGTGCTTCGCATATGTATGGTGCGTTATAAATAACATCTATTATCATTATTATTATTATTATTACTGGCCCAACCAAATAAACAATAAATAATAATAATACATATTTGACTATTTGGGCCTAGGGCTGATTGGCTGTCTTCTGTTTTTAATGTGAATGTCTGAAAAAAGTTTCTCTAAAGATGTGACAGAGGACAAAAATACTTTCACCTGAATTTTTTTTTCGAGAGATAGATGTTTTACAAAGTTCAAGTTGTGTGGTTTAAAAGTTAGGTACCCGGACCTTATTTTTACCAACAAGCACAAAATAAGTGACCCTCGGAAATGTGAGTTTAACACACTGAATGAATGAATGTCATTACTAGTTCCACAGTGGGGAAAGTACAACACAATACAAATACTCATATTTCATTTGTTGGAGCTTGTATTGGAGCGTCTTTCATTCGTTGACTCAAATCGAAACTGCAACTGCCCTCCCACTGAGGCTCAACAACTTGCTTCAAAAGAATGCATTTGCAGTTTATGTTATACAACCTTTACCAATAGGTTTTCAAAGAGGAAATATGTACAGTATCCAGACATTGCAATGAATTTTTCTTGCTGAAATTAGACCCCATTTATTCAACTCCTGTATAATGGAATCACTAATACCATTACACAGATTCTGCAATGTTGATTTTGCATTTGCATTCAATTAAATGATTGCCCGTCACAGAAATAATGACGACAGTGAAAATGCAATTAAAGCAAGACTATAAAGGCAATAAAAAACGCAGTGAGACATTTGTGCAACTCTCATGAATACAGCCAAATAAAATGATGTCTCGAAGGAAAGTGAAGCCGATTCTCCTTCTGCTTTTCCTCCAAGTCATGCTCCTCACAAACAGGCAAGACTGGGAAGATTTCGTCTGGAAGCAGAGCAGATGATGTATAAAAGTATAGAATAAATCATTACATCACGTCTAACAGTGATGCTTGAGTTATGCTGTTCAAAAATTCAAAGTTCCACCGTTTGAAAATGGAAAAATTCGTCATTAATCCTAAAATGATAAGGTCCTCTCTCTCCTCGTGTGTCATGCCACCTTAGGCTTGACCGGTCTCATTCTTGAAACATTCCATTCCATTCACTTCCGCTTCATCCGTTGCCGGGTCACGGGGGCACTCTGCAGTCTAAGCAGAGATGCCCAGACTTCCCTATCCATACACTCTTCCTCCAGCTCGTTCAGGGGAACCCCAAAGCGTTTCCAGGCCAGCTGAGAGACATAGATCGTGTCCTGCGTCTTCCCCGGGTCCTCCTCCCGGTGGGACGTGCCCCTCTTGAAACAGGTGTCCTCAAACTGACCGACCAGGTAGAGATGGAGCTCTGTAAGGATCGACCATGAGCACTAATCTCCCTAACCATTCAGACCTACATACTGTATACACAGGGAGAACATGCAAACTTCCCTCAGAAAAGCCCTGTTCCAACCAGAATTCAAACCCAGGACTTTCTTGCTGAAATAAGTGCTAACCACAAAGTAATCCTTACAAAATAACATGGTTTCAGATTAGACAGAAGGTTGAAGTCTGACTCTTTCACACCACTCTCAGGTAGGTACACTAGCTTTAAATCTGCAGAAACATAAACAAACCATAACCTTATACGCCTCCCTCTTTTCATCCATATTTGAAACCATAGAGAGACAAAATGCTAATCATAATGCGTGCTACCAAAACCTTCATAAAACTTTAAAACTACATCAATGTTTAAAACGCGGTTAATGTCAAGCGGCGACAACTGAAGACGGACAGCGCTTTTCCAGCCAATAATCCCAGCTAATGTTTTACACTTTCACGCGCGTTTGAAAGCCCCTGTCTGACACTTTTATGAGATGGATGTCCACGGTGCAAAGTAATATCTTTTAATTGTTGCTTGGATGTATAAGGGAGCTTTTTTTCCTCCCCCAGTTTGATATCCTTGCTAGTGATTGATAGATATGGTCAAGATTACAGGCTCAACTTTGAGGTCAGGGAGAGTGATGTGCTGTCAGCGACCACTGTCTCTTTGGGGACACTGACGAAGAGGGAGAGAGGCGAAGAGGAGGAGAGCATCTTATGAGGTTATTAGGTTTTAATCAATAGGCTATATGGCCGAAGGATGATTGGAAAACAAACCTAATCTAGGAAGAAATACGTCGTTCATTCATCTCTGCCGCCGTCTCTCCCGTAAAACAGTCTTTTGCTGTAGCCAATACACATCCTGGTAATGCGCAACCAACATCGGGATATAACTACTGCAAGCCATTTGTTTTCGTCATTTTTGTTGTGAATGGATGGATTTAACACAGATCATGGCATAACATTATAGTGATAGCCGTTTATAGCACATCGTTTTGGCGAGATTCATTTGGAAGAGCTCCTGGAATACATGCTAGTGATTATGTTTCCAGTTTTTTAGAATGAATTATTATTTTACTGCAAAGATTGTGGTTTACAGGTTTACTGACAGTACATTTGCTTATATTTTTGTGAAAACCTGCACATTATTTTTGTATGCTTGGGGTGTTGCTTTGTGTAATAGAACTCTATAAAACAATTTAACACTTTGTATTTCTACAGTTAATTCAAGCACATTAAAAGATTATTTCATGTTATTAGTCAACCAGTTATAATTACTCTTCCCCAATCAAATATGTAAGGGATAACGATATTACGCAGGTCATTATCGGAGAATAAGTACCGACAGGGCTTATTATACGGCTTTATACCAACAGAACACACAACATAAACTTCAGTCCACTTTTAGGAATGCCGAAAGGTTTATTTAAAATAAGAAAGAAAATAAAATAGTTCCCAAAGGCTTTCCCGTGGCTATGCTAGCAACAGTTAGGTAACTTCCAAACTAGAACTCTCTGGAACTGCATGAAAACTGAACAAAGAATTCTGAACATCAGCGGTGAGTGACCCATACATAAACTTAACCTAAATCCATAATTCGATCCTCTGCAAATGTGTCCTAAAATGTGCCGATATCTACTTCCGGGATTTTCGGGATCGCCTTTTCTCGCATTACATCAGTATTTTGTCATGAAAACGTAAACGGAAAATTCTGAAAACTTCCGTGCACTTGTATTAATAATGTATTTGTATAATGTACTCTCCAATTAACATTTAATTGCGTTGATTGATTGGGATTTGCGTTTATTGAGTGGCCGGAACTACTTCCGGGTTTTTGACAATCGCTTTTTGACGCAGAGAAATAGTATTTGTGTCATGAAGAAAATGTCCGTGCACGTGTGTGAAGAATGTATATGTATAAGTATTCTCCGATTAACATTTAAGTGTGTTGATTGAGCGTGGCTAGCTCCGGAGTGGCCGGAACTACTTGCGGAGTTATCCACGCATCTGAAAGACAAGCAGAGAGTGCGTTGCCATGGGCAGCGGTCATTATTGTTTTGAGAGGTCCGTTATAAAAAATAATTACCGGTAGAAAGTTTTGAAATTACATTAAAATCAATGGAGCGTTTTACTGCTGCTGTGAGGAGCCGTAAAATAAAATGTAATAAGATAGACAATGTTTTGTTTTTTATGCTTTTCCGGTGTTTGAATTGATTGATTCTCTGATATGTGTTGGCAAATCAAGTCCTCCGAGACAACTGCTGTTGTGATTGTAGGGCGAAATACAAATACATTTAATTTAAATTGAATTGAAGAAAAAACAACACTGTGTGCTGGGGCGATTGCAGAGGTTCTCTGCAGGCCATTTAACTGCGTAGTTATTTTGCTACAAATTAAATACATCGAACGTCTGCTTAGTACATAAACTAATGTTGCCATCCTCCAGTTGCATGCACAGCTAAACAAAACTGTTTTAAACCTGGATTTTAACATTATCAGAGCAGAAGCCTGTATCACATTTTCAGGAAGACTGTTCCAGATTTCCATCCATCCATTTTCTTCACCATAATCCATTTCTGGGTCGGGGGGGTGGCAGTCAGAACTGCACCCAGTACACATAGCACCAGCCCCTCACTTGTCCTCCTGCAAGTGGTGAGTCCACAGGAGCCTTGATCTTTCAGGCAGGGACTTCAGGCAAAGTGGGGTTAAGTGTCTTGCCCAAGGACACAACGACAGCCGTTATCAGTGGGAGTGGTGGGTCTCATGGTGGGCTCGAACCCACGACTTTCAGGCCCAAAGGCCAAAGCTCTACAACTGAGCCACTGGCGCCCTGTCCCAGATTTTAGCTGCATAAATCTGAAATGCGACTGTGTAAAAATGTACCAGCCCTCACACGGACAATGTCAGATGTAAAAGGCAATGTAAAGGCATGTTTAACCAGACTCTTTCTTTCAGACCAACAACCTATATCAAAGTGCACTGCCCCCTTGTGTGCATTTTCTCTTTATGTTACAGTTTCCAGTAAATGCACCAAAACAGCAAGAGGCTTCCTGGCCATGCATCAGTAAAACTAGTCCATATACACTGGTAATGGCAGAATATTAGGAAAGAAAGTCAAGTATTCCAGAGTTAACTTTTCATCACCAGGTGGGAGGAGATGATGGATTCTTGAAGACTTAGCGGTCTCAGAATAAGCCACTGACAGACAGTGGACTCTGCGGGTGTAGTGGTGCAACAATGAGGGGGGGAATAATAGCCTTGTTTACATAGTTCTGAAGCGCTTTAATAGTTACCTTGAGTGTACCCCATGGACACTTTGAGTAAATATTTATTGAGTTGGAGCAGCTGGGGAGCGTGCACAGGGCAGCTCCAGGTCATGCTAGCAGTACTACATTTCCCATCTGTCCTGGGAACGTGTGCGAGCAGCGCCCAGTCAGAGG
This sequence comes from Knipowitschia caucasica, assembly GCA_964034765.1. NCBI lineage: Eukaryota > Metazoa > Chordata > Actinopteri > Gobiiformes > Gobiidae > Knipowitschia > Knipowitschia caucasica. The sequence continues at coordinate 29,322,883 of OZ035838.1, read as the reverse complement.
TGGAGGTAATTGCTCGAGAAAGTACTGTCTATGCTGCTCACCTTTGTGTAGCTGTGGCCCTTAATGATTATTCAGAATGGATAATCAAGCATAAGCACAAATGGCTAACTGCAGCCTGTAAAAACTGTGATTATACCTTCAGAATGATCATTAATCCACACTTATCGTAATTAACAAATCTGTAAAGCTCTGCAGTTCTCTTAGTGAGTGTGTTTGCAAGATTCAAAAATGTACCTACATTTGTTGGAGAATAACCGATGCCTATAAATGATCAAATTTACTGAAGTGTAAAAATGGGCGGCACGGTGGCTGAGTGGATAGCACTCTCGCTTCTCAGCAAGAAGGTCCTGGGTTCGAATCCCGGTCGGACCAGGGCCTTTCTGAGTGGAGTTTGCATGTTCTCCCCGTGTCTGCGTAGGTTTCCTCCGGGTACTCCGGTTTCCCCTACCACTAAAAATATGTCCAATAGTTCTGGCATGCGCCTCCTGTACTGGCGACCCCGCTCCCATCTCTGTGTGGAGTGAGAGACAAATGCCCAAAAATTAACAATTGTAAACCGCTTTGAGACTCAGATCTGCAGTGAAAAGGCGGTATATAAATAAAGATTACTTACTTACTTAAAAATAAAATGTGCTAATTTATGATTGAGAATTCTCCCTCACTCGCACAAATCAACCCAAAAAGAAACAAATTTTGTTGTCATTGTCTATGAAGAAGTCAGGACTGACTAAATGATGTCTATAATGCACGCTTATATGTCCATGTGTGTGAGCGTGCATGTCAATACTTCGTAAAGTATCACTTCAGTATCATTTCAATCTGGAGAGACTAGACAGACACAAAATGAACTTGTTTGTCTGGCACCCTAGGCCCCGGCTGCGATACTTTGTCTGAAGATTGTTCCATGTGTGCTGCTTATTATCCCCGGGGCCGAGGTACTGGTGGTGGCGTAAGGGTGAAATTGTGAAGAGAGCGTGCACTCGAAGGTCGAGGAGGAGGTGATGGTTGCGCGGCATGAGTGGATGAAAGTGGCATCAGAACGAACTCCTTGTGAGGCCGGAAAAGAGTTAGATGTTGGGAAGTGTCTGCTTTTAAACAGCTGGCTTAATTGGCGTGTGTTGGCAGTGCTCTGTGATAGGCCGAGGGTGAAAGAGGCCGGCTTTGATGGGCTGCAGCAGATAGCCTACTAGACTGAATTTCCACAGGCTGCATAATACTACATATGCGTCACATTTATGATGTGATTCAGGGTTTAAGTATTGTATATTTTTGGTTTTTTAATGTCCCCTACCGCACCCCTTGATGGAAGTGATTGACCGCCAGCTTCAAATCAGACTTTGGAAGAGGACCAACTCATTAGAGTGATTGTCTGAGCAGCGCCTTTGACCAGCAATCATAAGCATAATTGGCCCCAAATTCACAGACTGAAAAAGTGCACTTCCACACTCCCTGGCGGTTCACCAATCAATCTATGTGGGTGTATTGTCTGAGGTCAGGGAATACTTTAGCAAGGGTTGTTGCTTAAACTTTTTTTGTAATTATCATTTTTAATGGTAGTGTTATTTAAGTTGTAAGCCATGGAAGTGGTGCGGGCATGTTCTACAGGGAAGGGGCCCCAGTTGGCCTGCAATCGGCTCAGATTTACCACGAATGAGCTGTTGGAAGGGTGCGTGAACAGGTAAGTTTCTGCATCTCTGCAAACCTAGCAACAAAGAGTGGAAAACAGGTATGGATGTAAATGGATATATCTCTGAATCTGTAATTAACAAAAAACATGTGCAAATGTGTGCAATAATTTAGTGCAGTGAGAATAATAGAATAGATTAGAATAAGTCAAAAGGCGTCATCCTAGTAGTGCACACAATCTTGGTTGATGTTTCAATATTCTACAGAACAATTGATGTCATAACCTACGGAGAATAAACATGCAGAACAGAGAGTACCAAGCTGAAATTGAACATAGTATCTCAGAATTTACCTCCCTGCCACCATTTCTCCTGCCTGGGCTCTTGTCTGGTACTAAAAGACACACTCTCTTTTCTAATCCCGCCTTTTTACCACATTTGATAATGATAGTAGGGAAGATGTCGTAAGAGTTTATGTAGCAGGACAATGAGACATACAGGCTGGCTGATAGAGGCGGCTGAGCACTGAACAAAATGGACCCGCCGCAATAGAGATGGGAGTTAATAAAAGTGCATTAAGTCTGGTGTAATGCTGCTGCACACACCAATAGGCTTCTCCGTACCTTGATACATTTATGTTCTAATTATCTGCATCGTTGGGGGTGATTGATGGGCCTGGTATAGTTTGTGTGGCACCCATTTGGAAAAGAAACCAATTGGTGACACATTTTCTTTGTGTATTCTATTTTCCCGGCTTTGTCTGGGGGTTATTTGACTTCATTATAAACACATTTTGTGACTATCCTTTCCAGTACAGGACAATTGCATTTCAAATAATTGCATTTCTTTTCTTTTTATAATTTAATTTATCAAAATATATGTATAAAAATAAATGAACTACAAGATGGACAAGATGACTCATTTTCACAGGAAGCAAATACCCCATAGCGTCTCAACATCGAGAGAAAGACAAATTAAAAATGGACAAATTGCAGGTTGCAAAATGATAGAACCCACCATCTATGACCAAATATCAGAATCTATAAGCTGCTGCAGGGCTACGCAGGAAACTAAGCCAGGGGTTCACATGTATTTGAAACAAAATATGTTAGTTTGAGGGGAAATTTGGTAACAACAAACACAGTGATTATACTTATGTTGCATTGGGGCTCGTTTCACATTTGAACCCTTTGGAAGTGGAGAATACCCTAATGGGTCAAGTGACGTTATCAAAATAATAGGTCTATAGATATGTCAAGGGCAGAAGGTTCACAGATTCACCTCAGACCAAAAAGCAATGAAATGTTAAGACATTACAAGCCAATCAGTTTTCCATTTTGAACACAGAGCTTAAAGACTTCAACTCTGCTCGGCTACGATTGAGGGCAAATATGAAAGTAATTTGCCAGAGAGTTTGCAGGGTAGTAAAAAGCTTTTAGGAAACATCTCAAAATGCTAGTCCAGCAGTTCTTCTGTTTTGAGTACAGAGACGTTTACTGGAGCTGACATGTGGTCATGCATGGAAGAGACCCAATCTCAGAAGATTGTCGAGCCAGGAGTAAATCATTGGACAAATGTAGACGTTCATGCTCAGCACTTGCAAGAAAACCCAGTGAAGCAACGCAAGATATGCACAGAGACTAGATCATTGGTTTGAAAAATGCACGAGCAGAAGGCTCCAATCTTATTTGTATATATTTTTTTATATTCAGATTTGTTGTTTTTTTATTGTTTTGTTTTTTTCAACATTAAATTAATCAATTGATAATATATCAGCAATCACAATAAGTGAACTAAGATCAAAACAACCGGATTTAGTAACCTACTAGATTTGAAAAAAACAGTTTAAAGCTTTGAAAAAAATAACTGAAAATAAAAAAAAATACAAAAAATAAAAAAATAAATACATGATAAAAAAGCCATAATGTTTTTCGGAACGTGACTTTTAAACTGAAATCCCAGTATGCAATCTGGTGGCAGATGGAAGGATTGTAGCACAGTCGTGTCAGATCAATACTACTTCTTAAGTTGTTTATGGCTGAAAATTGGAATGTGGAAATAACCAAAAATATAATAAAACATTTTTAAGGTTTGAATCCTGTTGGACACAAGGACACACACATTGATATTCAGAAAGTTATTTGTGCTTTGTCTTTTCAACAGTGAATAAATGTGACTTTCCAGTCTAACCCTGAAAAGCTTGTGACAAAGTCTAGAGTAAAAAGTAACAGTGGAAAAAAAAATTGTAAAAGGACTTTATAACTAAACATTTTACAAAAACAATGTACTTATACTTCCACATCCATGGCCTCTTGGATAAGATCCATATAGTCTCCTCGGAGAAACGTTAACTCAATAATCTGACATATGTCACATCTAAAATCGAGAAATGTATTTTTTATGCAACTCAAATATGCGAATTAGTGTTTCAGTATGGAGCACGAGGCGGGAACAGCTGCAATGAATAAGAACAAAGAGATTGCCAGAAAAATAACAGTTGGCAGAATTTGGAACATACCCACTCGTCACATTGCTCCTTTATTAAACCGTTGGATAGAAGATGTAGGCAGCTGCAAAGAAATAACTAAATAAAGAAAACGTGTACATCAAAAACGACTCCCACACCATCAAGTTCCCTCTCTACAAATGAACAAACATGCCAAATAGACAGTGTTTGCCATATGGACCTGTTTTGAAGCATGGCTTTCATAACACTAAGTACCGCACATAGGGTTTGTTAAATGGATAGCCCACTGTCTGCACTAAGTGGCCTCACCCACGCTCAAAGTGCTGAAAAGAGCAGAGGTTGCAGAGCGCAGCATACATTAGTGCACACGAGTTTATGCCATAGTCTCAGAAGTCACTAAAAAGACAAAAAGTATTTAGAGGTAAATAAAATGTATTACTCTCAAGACGCACATTGAGTTATGCAACCTTGCCACAGTTGTATTAGTTGGGCGGCACGGTGGCTGGGTGGATAGCACTCTCCCCTCTCAGCAAGAAGGTCCTGGGTTCGAATCCCGGCCGGAAAAGTGTGGAGTTTGCATGTTCTCACCGTGCCTGTGTAGGTTTCCTCCTGGTACTCCAGTTGCCCCTACCACTAAAAACATGCTCACTAGGTTAAATCTGGTAGTCCTGACCAAGCCAAGCATCAACATCTGGAGATGGGTTCCTGGGCGCTGTTACTACGGCGACCACTGCTTCTGACTTAAGCCTTCGCGGCATCAGGATGAATTGCCCTAAGGGGATTAATAAAAGTGCACCTTTAGTAACTGTCCAAGTCAAATGATACGCCGTTGTTTTGGGATGCACTGATTTGATAAAAAAATATACATAAAATCATAAAAATGTGGACCATATGTGATAGCCAAGTAGAACATGGTACTGCAAGAATTGTTAAGTGCTCTTTACATGACCCTGGTCTATGAAAATGTGCTGTATAGATAAAGAATACTTATGCTATAATAGACGCTATAATACCAGTAGCAGAAGAAATTAAATACATTTTTCGACAGCTTTTATTTATGTCCCCAGAAAACAGGTCACATGTACACATTATATTTAACCCTTTCTACAGAAAAGTTTCAACTGGAGATTTTAAATTACCCAATGAAATCTTCAGTGGCCATAATGATATAATAATCTTAATAACAACATTTACTAGCAAAAAATAGCACGGTTTAAATGAAAGCAAATGCAAAAAGTATTGGTGCATGAGAGTTTGTACCATTTCTCTCCCAGCAGGTAGTTTGCATCTGTAATCAGTGTTGTGTCTCTGACTGGAAGATTCTGGCAACAATAATTGGCCTGTAATTGTAATGACTATCGGAACACTAATAGTGCGTGTGGCATTTGGTCCCTTGAAAGTTGCAAAAATCAGAAACTCAGGTATTCAAAGGTCCTTTTAACATAGTTTTTCTTCCACTACAAGGATTTTCCTCCAGAATATATGAAAAACTATGTGAAACTGTACATATATGATGTGTCACAAAATGTAGATGTAGGGAGTGCTGCGTGGTACAAGAATCCTTAACAAACAGGCGCTCATCGCTTTTTCTGAAAACAAAACGTGTTCAGTGTTTAGATTTAACTAAAACTGGACCAAATATAGAGTTAAACACATTGCCTAATATTCATCAATTCAACTCCTTATGATCTGTTGGGTTAAAATTTTAGAATAAAATAGCATGCCTTGGTAGCCCATAACCGTCAAGGTAAAAATAATTTAAAATCATATCAAGGGCCACTAACATTTTTCTTGTGGACCGGATTTGGCCCACGAGCCATAGTTTGACATGCCTGGTTTAAATATATTATTCATTAACTACAATCCAACTAAACAACCAAGGACCAGCCGCATAGATCAATTAACTAAGCAGGGGAATCAACATGCAAACTCTTGAAATTTTTTTTTTTTTACTGTTACTACCGTCAAAAACGTGATGGCATTCTACCGCATTTCCCAACACCTCATTCGGCTGTGCTGCTTCTGATTGGATGGTGAGGGAATGACTGTCTGCCCCTGGTGATAAGGTATTGATCAGTGTTACGCCTGTGTCACGGGGGCCGTTGGACCTGTGATAGACGACCCAATAGATAACAGGAAGGGATTATTATGACAGGCTGTGAAGCTTTATTAACAATTAATCTTTGACCATGTTGTGGCTTTAATGGAAAACTTTACAAGACCATGCGTAAAAGTAACGTGGAATAGTGTTTACTGTGCAGAGATATAGGTTGATGGGATATACAGTTAAAAAGCACCGTGGCGGTTAACGTCCAGAGCGTCGGCAAGGGCAAGAGCTCTGGGACTGTTTCCCCTGCGTTTCATTCGGGCTTGTTAAAGGCTTGCCCCATGTAAGCACCCTGCCAGCCTGTTAAGGGAAGGATAATGAAGTAATCCATAGTCATTACTCAAGCATCACCCTTGGTTGCCGAAGACCGCTTAGCAGAAGGTGTGTTTGTGTGTGAGAGATGACCAAAACATCAAAGGATAGTAGGACAAAGAAGTTGAAAGAAAATGGATCTTGAGATTTCACCATATGAGTGTAATGATGGAAGACATTTGTGAGCTTACTGATATAAAAAGGCTATTAGAATTCATTAATGTCCGCTATAGACATGCTTCACAAACACTGTTTATCGAATGAAAATCAATCATTGCCAACTAATGGACAATAATTATGTTAGAGATGCTCTTTATGATTACACACTAAGAGGAAGCAGACAAAAGCCTTAATGCAGAACTACTTTAACATCAATGTGTATGTCTGCTAAAAAATCTTTATACTATAATACTTTATTGATGGAGGAAAGACAGTGATGCCCTCAGCTTTGTAGAGTTTTGTGAGTGAGAGGGGTTGGAACAAAATAAGTGTCTGCTTCCCCTTTCAAACATGTGTATTGTTTCTTTTTCATTTGTATCTGTTTTTGTTGTCTTTTGGTGTACATAAGTTTGAAGAAATCTTTCAGTAATGCACAAATAAGATCTTGAAAAGCAGATCTTTTCCACTTGAGAAGTCACGTTGTGGTTGAGAGCAGAGATTTCTTTGGTCTTCTCTTTGGTTGAGGTTCTTCACTACACATAACCATTTGGTCGAACCAGTACAAGTCAATCCATTCAACAAATCCAGCTTTTAAGCGTGCTTGACTTGCGTATTTTCATTTAAAAAACTAGTCACATTTTATGAAGATGGATGTTTATTAAATAACAGGGGCTGTTCTAATACATTTCAAGTGTGAGAGCTCTGGGTGTCTGGTTATACTTTAATTACACCAGTATTAAAATATGACAACAAAGGATGAGTTCTCTTGAGTGTTTGCAGGCCCAAGGGGAGAGCTTGGTGTTGCGGGGAGGTGGACAATGGAATAAGCTAATGACATATCCGAGTAGTAGACTTTATGCTGCTATAAAGTTCAGTAATATCACCCTGACCACCTGCCTAGGGAATAGACTTGTAAATAAGCAGTGCCACACATGCTGTATCCTATCAAGGGGTGATTTAAGACTATTTGTTTGCGCCGCTGTTTTGTGTAGCTTGATAGTTTACACGGGGTAGAGAGAGTGAACCGTGATACAACAGCAGGCAAAACGGCATCGCTCAAGGCCAGACACAAAGCCAATTCATAGGTATTAGAGTGCGTTAGGTTTTATGATCCCCCTATCGGCAAACCTAATATAATTACTCCACAAGGGCACGGCGTCTTTCAGGACAATGGGGAGAAGGAGGATGAATGCATAAAAGGAGGGTAATACTATATCTGTGTTAATATGCATGTGTTTATGTTACTGTTACATGACAATCTGCTTTATACAAGCTCAATAATCAAGATTTTAGACACGAAAGAAACAGACAAGGAAGATTCTTTTGTTCACACACTGCCTGCACGCACTGGTGACCGCAGAGGAAGGCCTTCAGAAACAGCACACTCACATAAACTTGGCAAACCTTAATTGTGCATTTATATGATTTCAATATAAACTGTGACCTTTCTTTCGGTGTTGTTTCATGCGACAATTACAGTCAATTATTGAAAACTTGCCACAATAAGCAACTGACAGAACCAAACCTGTCACTAGCCACACTCTTTCTCGTCTTCACTTCTTTCTCTCTCTCTTCCTCTAGCAGCTCTCTATTTGGCCACTTCACTTGCAGCTGAACTTTTGTCTTAAAAAAGAAAATCGGCATGGGGGCAGCACAATGGGACACCTGTCAATCGACGAAGAGACTATGCACAGAGGCTGCATCCAAATTCATCTCTATCCTGTTGTTTCAAAAGAGCTATACCATGTCTCTAGCGCCAGCTTAATGTCAAGGGGATAAACTCCAGCTTTTGGTAAAGGGAAATTCACTTAGGTAAAACTGAATGCCACCAAGAGCATTAAAAGGATTTAATACGAAAGAAAAAGAGAGAGTTATGCTTGCATGCTGAAGTAGGTCAGCAACCTTCAAACCAGACTTCGGCCTGAGACACTCTGACACCTCTCAGTCGATCTTGAGTGGCCACTTATTTGTTTTTATATTTATTTTTGTTTTTATTGTGTTCCCACAGCCCAGCAGCACCGCTCATGTGTCGACAGATCATTTAGAGTAGCAGTGTGAAAACACACAAAAGTCATTGAACATAGTGGATGTGTTTACCATAATTGGATGTTATCCAAAGTGTCTCGATACTCTTTCAGTCCTCGTTTCACTCTTAGGATGTCTCATCCAAAAATGCGTAATTGGTTGTTTATGTTTGTACAATTCATCCATCTGTTTTCCTGTTTTATTCAGCTTACTCAGACACCAATCTAATGTGCTGCATGCATGAACACCATGCCATAACAGATGTTATGCCACCTCATCTGGAAGAGCAGCGACTCTACACAGAGCTCCTCCTGTGTTTCTTAGAGCCTTAATATCTAGTCTGTTATAACAGAACAACATGCATAACAGCATATCTAGTCTATATGTATTTCTGTATTTGTTGTAACAAGAGTATTATCCGTTTGCTTGTCCCACTCTGCCCTCAGCCCTCACATGTCTGGTATGTTGTACAACCAGTGACCTCCACCATGTTGATATTAAGTGGCTTATTATTTTAATTACATTGTACACCCTTGTGAAGTGGAAACGACAGGACCATATATGAGATTGTGTATTTAATAACAGGCCCTGAAGGTCAACCCTGACCCTATCCAAACTGTGATATGTGCTTGGCCCTGCTCTCCATCCTTTTATCATGGTGCATGTTGTTGTATGAGGTCCATATGATTAGCTGCTGTCACATTAATCGTAAGTCATCCCTTTTCCCTGACGCTTCAATCTCTGCTCGCTTCAGTCCAAATGTGAAATATGTCACCACAGCCGGGCGGTGATATACGCTGCCATTATAAATGAAATAAACATTGTTAGGATGCCCAATGCAGCATTATCTGTGTTCCTGCATGTGTCCACGCAAGCGTTTTAGGGCTTGCCCAAGCAGAAGGTCAGGTGAATAGAGTGCAAAGTTGATGGTTTGACTGTAGAGGTGAAGCATCCATAGTGGGGATTACATATCAAGGCAATGGCTACAGTCAAGCGTGGAGCATCAGCAAACTTTTCAAACACTCACAGGATCCACGCTGAGACGTCTTTCAAGCTATGGTCTAGTTTTAACAGAGATGAAACAGTAATTTAGAGAGTGATATAACCAAGCTGTTGTGTAGAGTCTGTTGCTAACATCAGGTGAGGAAGTTTATAAAACTACACACAAGTCACACGAGGGACAATACTTTGCATAATGACAGCATAAACGTGGAACAAGAGTGAATACCTTACCGGCAGTTTTGCACACGCTGTTCCTTCCATTTAAAAGTTGGCTCTGTAAAAATATGTTTGAAAATGTTTATATGGCTCCACATGGATGATAAGCTCGCCAAAGTCCATTATAATGCGGTTCCCTCTGGTCCTTGATGCACTGCGCTGTTTTTAACCCATATTGAAAGTTGGAGTGAGGAGTGTGTTTTGTTCTCTATTTTGGCACATCCCTGTGTTAAAAAAAACATAGGTCTGTAGTGTGTTGTGTGGCCTTAAACGACTGAATTGTATTTGCATGTTTTTATTGTATTTGATTTTTTTAGCATTGAAGCTTCTTGGTCACCAAAAACTTTCTGGCTTTGTGTCTTTGAGTCCCATTTCCAACGTAACGATAGTTGTAAATATGTCTGAAGCCTCGGTCTCCTGAGTTCAGTTTGTCACAGCATCACTGTGAGTTTGGATCTGCTTCAAAAGATGTTTGGGGCTTTGGCTACATGAGAAGATGCATCAAATATGTAGGCAGCCAGGGATAGAGGGGCATGGGAGTGACTGAAGTAAGACCAGAGGATGGTAAAGCATCCCAAAATGTGTTATGTTCAAAGTAATGAAACAATCTGGTTCTAAAAGTATAAAATATGTTTTGTTTTCATGACTTTTTAAACCCACCAATCCAGGATTGATTTTAAATAAAAATACAAGTACTTTCTGGATCAAGGTGGACCAAAACATACATACAATTCCATAGAAAACATGGGAAATAACGTAATATATTATTTAGTGAAATGTGAAACGGAAGATGACAGTCAAGATATAGTGCACAAGTAAATAAAAGTGCTTCCAAAAACAAGAAAAAGCATTGATACCAGAATGAAAACTCAATCAAACACGTAAGAAAATAGATATTCTCACACTCTGTTTTTGACCTGGATTTATATCATGAAAATGTTTAAATGAAATAAATCCAGAAGATATCTCCAGACAGAGGCGTACCTTGCCAACAGGCAAGGCAGGCAGCTGCCTGGGACCCCCAAACCGGCAGTGGGCCCCCGAGGGCCAACTGATTTGACACAAGCAGTCCACTTGTACAGGCTACAACAGCTACCTGCAGTGACGAGTTGGCGGATAAAATCTTTTTGTCTGATGCAAAACTTGCCACGTTCTTCATTAACAGTTAAAAAGCCTGCCTGGAGCAAAGTATTCATTGAATGTAATGGTGGTCTGGTGGTTTAGTCACAGCACTTGTGCCGCGATGGCCTGGGTTCGAAACCTGGTAAGTGCTGTGTTTTGGATTACACAATGTATTATATTCTATGACAGATTGCTCAAGAACGGTAAAGGGAAAAAACAAGCCGTTTTTTTCAAGATAAGAGCCAAAATTTTGTAGGATTAATAAACTTTGATTTTTTGTTTTTATAATTATTTATAACATGATGAGTGTAGTGAACAAGCGTATAAATTATTTCTCGTTGCTCTGTGTCATGATAAGTACTGAAGTATTCACAATTTTCTATGGTAGACTGTACAGTATGCCAGGCAGGCCCCAGGCCAATCCATTTATTGTTAAAAATAAGATATTATCTACATTTAATTTATATTAATGTAAACAAGTAATAGATATTGCATTTTATCTTATTATCAAATATATATTTATACCTACTTTAATATAAACCTTTTTATGTGGGTATGTGGTCGGTGTTGAGGCCCCCAAGGACTCTGTTGCCTGGGCCCCGGGGTACCCTTGGAACGCCACTGTCTCCAGATGCATGCAGATCATTTGTAGGAAGATGCGCAGAAGAACATGTTGTAGAGGAATGGGAATAAGAAGACATGAATTATAAAATATAGGAAGCATATATCATTAGATCATGTTGGATGCACACTGTCACATGGTTAGTTGGTTCGTCTCGTGGGGGATGTATGCTGATTTGCTGACAACACTGCATTTGCTATATGGTGGGTTTGCACACAACATCTGCGCCGGTTACAGTGTAAATACTTAACGTTACTGCAGCATTTTTTCTTTTCAAAGGTTAATCACATATACCTACATTGAGTTCATAAACCATCAATAAAACATGAGAAGAAGTGTAGCAGTTAGGGAAACTGAGGCATGTGAATCTGAACCTACATCAAGTCTGAGAGACCCATCTGAGGATACTGACAAAGCAAACAGTGTATAGTTAGTTAAAAGCACAGTCCACAGTGGACATCCACTGCAATATAATGTTATTATAAGAGACAATTCATAACAGTGAAACCAATAGTCAGCCTTATACACGTCTCAGTAAGTTAGAACTTCACACCATTTATAGCTATGTAAGATTAGCAAATAATTTTTGAGTGGATTTTCATTGGCTTCCTCGTCTGAAATGTTTCGTGTAGTGTTTAGTTTTGGCAATCTGCTGCTTTCCAGTTAGCGCCCCTTTGTTAGTGTGATGTTTTGCCCTCATGAAACCGGTCACTTAAAAACTAAACCTTAAAAAGTTGGTTTGAGTCTTTCCTTTTGCCAGACCCCTGCCTTCAACCCCTGTCCAGGGGTTGTTTAATTAATTTAAGTACAGTCCAAGTTGACTTATTATTATACGTGCATGAGACACTTATGGAGACATCTGATCCATGCTGTGTGCCTTTATGTCACAACTTTCGTTTTAGCATGTGTAGACACTCTGGTGCAGTCTTGCACAGTTTTACCAATGTGGTTTTACTGCAAATGTCAATAAATTATTGTATTTTATCTTGAAAGCAGTTGTTCAAATTTTGAAAGTATTCGAGCACTCAACTTATTCGGCTTTTGCACAAGGTCAACTCCAAGCACTAAGGACTTCTGTCCCTAAAAGCAAATTATTTTTTCATTGAAAATACACAGAAAGTAGGCTTTTAATGCTCCGTGTGTGCAGGCACCACCAGTACAAAACCAGAGGCATTTGAGTCCCCGGTAAAGTAATCCATGCCAAGAAACGCTGTATACCTGAGCATTCAGACCGTCTGATGAGCAACTGATTTCACAATAGATCTATATCAAACCAGCAAACTACTGGGGGAGAATTTCTATGCATACGATTTAGGATGATTTTAGCTGCTGCAATAATTTCAATGCAATTTTACATGTACCTGATATTGTCATATTTTGAATGAGAGAGTGAAGATAAACTTGATTATATCATTGTGCTATTTATACTGCGTTCAACGTGATAATTCCTGTTTCCTCGTCCGCTCAATCTATCACTGACCTGTGTTTTGCCTCATAAACACTGCATTTGTAACCATCTGCTCAATTACTTGTGATTTATTTGAGCTAAGCATTTCTGTCATTATTAGCACAGCATTGTTAAGTGTATGTATTATCTACCAAATTGGAGTGGTGGGTCAAAAGTAAAATGACAATACTTTCCTCTGATTTGCCTGTCCATTCTCCGCTTTAAAATGTGATGAACCTTCAGACACATGATCTCAGAGTGGATGAAAGAACATCATACAGCAATATCAAGTTTGTAAACTCAAGGAAATATATAACTGTTTCAAATGCCTTACTTCATTCACTGCTGCAAAGACACTCATCCGATAATGGTACGTCCCTTTGGGCTGAAATGCTGCCAGAGACAGCTCAACTCTAAAAGTGAATAGAGATCTGATATAAAACAGTAGATACACATTTTTGGATCTGTAAATCATCCCACAACAATTTGGAAATATGCAAAAATATACATACACCCTGCCCAACCCCACACCTGCCCTCTGTCCGGGGTCTGGACTCCCAGGAAAAAGGGTTATTGGAATCTCTGCGGCACTGTTTTAAGGTATAAAAAGTGGAATCATAAAAAAACCAGACTTTATACTTGTTCTTTTGAGCTTGTTGTAAGGCGACTGTGGCTGCTTAGAAACATACTGAAATACATTATACATAATGATTATTTTTCAGGCTCTATAGTACATTTTCTGAGAAGTTACATAAAAGAACAGCCAGTGCTTGTTCTGTCGGAGTCACGGAGTTAAGACCTTTATCAAAGACAAGTAGATCTGAGTGGCTTTGTCTGGGTGTGTGACTTTTTCTGTGTTTGAGACGCACAAAGACGGACTTCTGATAGACACTAATCCTGTTGAGGGTTTAAACACCAGCATCACAAGTAAAAAAAAAAAAAAAAGAGGATGAAGGAAACCGTTTAATACTCTACTCTAGTTTTTTCTGGTTGAGATGGATGAATAGGGACAATTAGGTGAAAGCATCCAGTCCAACCAAACGAAATAAAGAAAAAAACTCCAATTACCAAACCCAGGAAAATTAGCAGCTTGCGTCCCCCCTTTGGGCCTCTGTGGGAGTCTACACTTAATAAAAATGTGCAGTGTAATATTTGCACGGTATTTTAGACCTATTTAAATTCATTTGGCTCAGGAAAACACGCACATTTTATTCTGCTCGATACTATGAAACCAAAACGTGATTAATTTAACAAAGAAAATGCCCAGTTTAAAATACCCAGCATTCGTTATATGTGGTCCAGTTTTGTCTTAATATAAAATAAGTACTAATGTTTTATTAATACAAACAAAAAGAATATCAAAACCCATTTTAAACTAAATGATACATTTCTCAAAATACCTCCATGTTGTAAACGGTTAAAGAGAATAGCATGTGTCTTTGGCGGGCAACACAGACAAACAAACAGATTATGATCAAAAACATCTTTCTAATAATAAGTAAAGTAATAAAGCCCTAAATTAACAGTTCAATTCAAGCAAGGTCAAAGTTCAGTGTAAAAATAGTACTGCTTTGTTCAGTGCAGACACAACCGGTAAAACAAGGCAGCTGGCTTCTTCAGCTCGTCACTCTGACCCCAAGCCTTATATTTTTTCCATGTATTTTACTCATCTGATGAGATTTTGTGTGTATGTTTACTGATAAATGTGGTTTGGGGTCGTTCTGTTGGGTGGTCTGTAAAATAAATGTGATTTGTTGATCGGTTGGTTAATAAAACTTGACGCAAAAATATGAGCAACAAACAAACTTTCCACACACACATACAAACACAATCTCCATGTTTCCCGCTCCTCTTTTTGTTTATTTCATAGAATATTATTTTTTAATGTGATTTTGCCTCAACCTCACAACATGCCAAAATTCCAACGTGGGCCCTCGAAGAAAAATAATTGCCCGTCCCATAATTTCAGTAGTTGGTGTCCATACAGGTTTTTCCTCAGGGTTAGAAAGGAACAGCTCATTACTAGAAATGTCTGTCAAATGCTATCAAAAAGCATGCACTGGCAGCCACCACACCACCTCCTACTTAATCTGCATGAATGAGAGATAGGATTATATCGCACACATACTCTTGCACATAAAAGCGGGTGAAAATATCTACTTTGCCTTTATTCAATCAGTAATTTGTATATCAATTGGCAGGTGTCAATGGGGGCAAAGTCAAGTGGCAGTGAGCGATGTGCATTATAATTAGGCCCTTACTTTGAGTAGGAACACGCAAGCACAGGTACATAGAGGTGCATAGAATCTCATGCCTATGCATACCACCCCCCTTTAAAAATATGGAAATGACAATGCGGTGGGTGTAGAAGTCAATTGGCTGCAACAAAACTCACGGGTAAATACGGTGTGACTGTGGTGCGGCGAATGCTTTTTCTCAGTGCTGCAGTGTCGTAGGCTGGCGACTCACCCCTGGGTCTCCTGCAGATGTTCCGGACAAATTCATTGCTCATCAGTCCGTCATATGGCTTTTATTTGCTTTTTTATGATGGAGAAGATTCAAGGGACAGGAGGGGGTTGTGTTCTATATTGTTATTTTCCCCTACTGCAGAGGAGAGGCAAGAGGGAAAAGGGATATGTTTTGTGATTTGTGTCTGCCAAGTCGCATTCAGAGGCATATTGAAACAGCAACAAATATTGTAAGAAAGTGACTCAGTGACTCAGAATTCATAGAGATACAGTTTGTTTCTTGAGATAATGCTGTGGGTTTAGACTTTAGGTATTGTATTTATATGACTGGATTGATGTCAGTAAGTATTTTAAATTATGTTCATGATTGTATAAAACAAAATTTAACCGCCAAAATGGAAACGTAGTCCAGATTTTTTGCAAAATATATTATATATTCTTAAATAACACTGAATCAGTATCAATATGATGTGGCATTTTGGGCCGTGAAGTAGTGATAAGAATGTATGAATTTTAACATCTACATTATTTATAATTATTCAATTACATTTATTTCATTTGTATATATCAGAGAATAGTTCAAACGCAAGAAATGCAATGATAAAAAACACATAGAGCCATTGGTCCATAAGGGACAGATGACCAATGTCCAAAATGATCATTTTTGATAATTAAAACATTTGGTTTTGAGTACTTGAGTACAGTTACCCTCGTATTATTTCTCGGTTCCCCTTCTCCTATTGGATATTCTGTTTACTCTTTCCTTTCACTTTTCACCCATCTTCACCGCTGTGTTTGCACCATATCACTTTAGAAGTGCATTACTATTGGGTAATTTTGGATTGGTCTCTGATGCAAAGGTCAAATGGGAACTCAAACTCCATGGGAGGAAAGCATGCTTCAGGTGTAGAGATACAAGTGGATAGATGCAATTTGATATTGCATTTATTTGACTTTCATGTTTTGATTCAATTTAATAAAGGGGTCCCATATCTATAACTCAAAAGACCTAATAGAAACTCACCCACATCCACATAATGGGCTTGTTCTGTTATTCTGTCATGTCAAGTATCTTTGAATGTCCAAAATCATCATCATGAACACAAAAGTGCTCCCAAAGATCAGACGACAATTCTATTAAACTATTCTTGATTCTTGATCTATTAAGCTATTCTTGATTTATTAAGCTATTAAGATTGATGAAAGGCTGCAAAGCAAACATATATGTCACATTGTGAGATGCATGAAGGAGGAACCCAAAATGCAGGACTGAAAATAAAATGTAATTTAATCAAATTGAAATCCAGAGTGACAAAAAAGCACAAAAATCCAGAACTGAAAAAACTAGACAAGACAAACGTGGTTGAGGCAATGGACGGACAACAAGTGTGGAAGGGCACAGGGTATATATATATATATACACACACAGGGACACACAGGTGAATCACATTAGGGCGGGGCAACAATCAACGGGACAGGCAGGATTCAAACTCAAACTACATAATATATAGCAAAATAAAACCAGGTCAAAATGTCCACACCATGACAATACAAAACACAAAACATACAAACACAAAGGGAAAGAGTATACATACTGTAAGTACATTCATCATCCCTGCTGGTGTATAGTGCTTTATGCACTTTCATAAGGTCTTCCCACTCCTTATGGACCAGAGGCTCCATGTGGTTGTTATCATTGAAAATGTCGTATTCAAATTGTTTGATTTTCTGTTCTGTTGTTAACGAATCAAAAACTGTGAGCAGTCCTCCAAAATGACTCCTGTTATGATTGATCATACAAAATTAATTGAATTGAACTGAAGTGAACTTTACGTTATCCGAACTTCAAAAAAGAAATCTTTACAAACATGCACACAATAGAAGAATGATAACCTTCCAGTTTCTGTTCAAATGCAAAGTGGTCAAGGCGCTCTCACCACAACACTGTCAGAGCAGCTAAAACATAACATTCTAATTCTCACAGTTGCTTTTGGAAACTGCCTCACAGTCCTTTACTTCATTTTTCATTTCATTAATATGGTAGACAATACAAGGGCTTTGATCGGTCGTACCAATTATGATCCTGGCAAGCATACAACTTGCTCTGTTGTCTTTTTTGTTTTTTTTTCCACCAGTTTGAGCGAGTTACCGTGCCCTTTGTAGAAAAGAACTGGATCAGATACAACTTACCAAGTGTCCCTCGATCACATCATTAGGAATCTTTTTAGAAAACTATTTTCTTTATTGGCACCTAATGTTCGCGCTGTTTTAAGTGGAAGCTCGAGATGAGTGGTTCCGTCTCTAAACACACAGCGATACAGCCCTTATTAAAGAAACAAAATCTGGATCTTTCTGAGCTTACCAATAAACTGTCAACATCTAAGCTACCTCTGATGTCTAAAAGTTTTGGAAAAAAGGTTTGTGTGCAACCCACTTCTTTTAAAACCAAAATTGTATTTCACAAACCTTCCAGTCAGGTTTTAAAAGTGATCATAGCACAAAGATCTGTCCTCCCTGGTCACAATGAGATGTGGAGTAGCTCAAGGGTCAATTATATTATCAGCCTTCTTTTCATTGGGTCTGTGCCTCTTTGATAAATAAAATCAGAATAGGATCTGTTTGTGTTTTCAAAGAAACTGAAAGGGGATTTTTACAGTGGCAGCAGCGTGTGGGACAGTCTTCCCCTACATGTCAGACTGGCGGATGGGATATGTACCTTGATACTTGTCACAACATAATACTTACCTAGACAAAGGTTCGCTTTGATGAGATTCCATATGATATATTTCTAAGTGGTAAATTACTTACTTTTAATAAATCTGGTTCTTTTTGTGGGGTTTTCTTAAAATTCTATTTGTTTGCGTGGGAGCAGTCAAAATTGAGAGTTCTATTGTTTCAGAATTCTGGGTGTCCTAGTGTTTATTGGACATTAGGCCCCAAACAATTTTACCAAAATACATTCAAGCTGAATTATAATTAATGTGTGCATTGTTAAATCAAATACAAAATATGACTATTATAAAAATAAAATAAAAACAATCATATTTCTAGCTGTTTATTCTGTTTTACTATTTTTTTTTTTTTTTTCAGTGTCACCTGGTTTTAGCTTAAACTGAAATGAGCCTTTCTACCTCAGTAGTTAATGAACGGTGGATAATAGTGTTGATTGTGTCTTTGGTGTTTGTGCTCTGTTCTGGGGGACTTTTCTTGGCGCTATGTTTTGGGTCAAATTAAGCCTGACACGGTGCACTTTGTTTTTGGCTGAATGACAAAGACCCCATTTGCTGAATGCAAATGAGGAGCATTGTCAGCGCTTCCACCTCTGCAGCCCCTTCTGTTCAAAATGGACTTCTATAAAAGACAAAGTGAACTTATTCCTGATATAAATGAGGTCAGTTTACCTCCGTGACCTCATGAACTTCATCAGTTACTTTAGTGCTCGCAACAATGTGATATTATTCAAGCAAAGTAGTCTAAATCTGACTCCATCCTTAAAACTTTTTTTGCTATAAAATGTTATGTATTTAAAACTATGTAAATGTATATGTTAAAGTGTATTTCATTATATTTCAAATGGATATGTACAGTTTGTTTCGTTCTTCAATCACATAAGGTTCAATTTGTCAAACCTAAATGATTGATACTTACATGCCAGTGTGAAGTTATTACCTGGACAAGGGGTAGTGTGATAACCACTGTGTGTGTGTGTGTGTGTGTGTGTGTGTGTGTGTGTGTGTGCATTCTTTTTAATTTTAATGCATACTTTTATCCAGTGAGTGGGCTACACTGGATATAAGTAAGCTACAGTTTTCAGTAGCTTGACTGTATTGTCACTATTTACAAAAAAAAGTTACTTTTATGTAACTAAACTTATTGATTAATTAGCACAGTAGCGTCCTCGAAAGCAGTTTTCTCTTGGTCATTTCTGATGTTTGTACATTACAGCGTTTCCTGCATTAGCTGTGGAGGAGTCTTAACATGTGACCATGGCCTACAAAAGTACGTCATTTCAGTCGAGATGAGTTAAAATAAATTTGTTTTCAGATGCATTCACAAGAAAAAATTCCTGTCTACGTCAATGACATCCAATACAAACATACGGACACATGTTCAGGTGAATTAATTCAATTAGCGTTTTTTTTTTTTTTTCATTTTACAGCAATGAGTGTGATTAAGCTTAAATCAGCTATAAAAACAAATGAAGTGGTTAATAGGTGGAAGAATGAAATAATGATGAAGTGCAGTTAGATAACTCATGCTAACTGTAAAGAACAGCTGTTCTTTACGTGTAATATCGCACTGCACTTTATGAATTTACCTTTTAAATGTCACATCACACTTTAAATTGCACTGTACACATATTGTCACATGCTAATTTGCACATATAATAAATTGCACACAACTGTTGGGTAGAAAGACATTTATTGAGGGCTTGGGTTGTCCAGAGTCCGGTCTGCGGAGACAAACAAAACAGTTTGAGTGGGGCTTTGTGCAATATATGTGGTGTTTGAGTTAGTTGTGTTTGGTATGGGTTCGGGTGTGTGTGATGTGTGGTTTTAGTGGGTGAATGATATAAGTGTGGCTGTGATATGTATTTTAAAAATGTGTTTACTCACCACTGTCTTGTGTCCAGGTGCGTGGGCCAAAAGGGTCCCCGGGCCACAAACACCGGCATTTATGGTTCCGGCTGGACCAAGTCAATGAATTGGTGGAGGGGGGGATCTAGCACTGTTTTTAGTCATAGTTGGTGTAGATATTTTTGTAGGAGGGTGTTTTAGGAGTATATTTTTGTAGGGGGGTGTTTTATTATTGTAACTGGTTATTGGTATTTTAATGGAGGGTTTTAACATAGTTTTTAGAAGCTAATGTTAATGCTATACCCCTGGAGTTTTAATTGGTTTTACCCAGTAGTATATAAGGCGCCCATTTTTACCATTCCATTGTCCTGCTGCTGGGGAACACATGCTCCTGTCCTTCATCCACTGTGTTGGTTTGTTTTGCATTTTTGCACCCTTTTCTTTGTCTGCACTGGTCACTTTAAAAAAAAGGAAAAACAGAAAATAAAAATAAGTGGACCAAGCTGAAGCCTGCCTCCGTCAACTTTGTTTGGGTTTATCTCACTGCCATCCAGCCGCTCAAAGCCAGGCCTGCTAACAATTGGTGTCAGAAGTGCTGCCCTGCCACAGTGAGTAGATCAAGACAATGATGACTAGAGGAGGAAAAAGGGATGAGGAACCAGATCAAGGAAATGTTGACACATCTGATCCTCAAGGGGCCACCGGTGGGCACAGTGATAAAGTGGAGGAGCTGACTGCTCTCGTGAAAGCAT
The DNA here is from genome assembly GCA_964034765.1 of Knipowitschia caucasica. NCBI lineage: Eukaryota > Metazoa > Chordata > Actinopteri > Gobiiformes > Gobiidae > Knipowitschia > Knipowitschia caucasica. Next base: position 29,301,982 of record OZ035838.1, on the reverse strand, counting down.
TGATCGAGAAGCAGGATGCAAGAGACAGAAAGCATGATAAAGATCAGCTGCAACAGGAGCAACGCTGGAAGACCATGCAACGGCAGGTCCAACGGGTCCAGCAGCAGCAATATGGAAGGTCCGAGCACTCTGGGTTGGATGTGCGAGGACATATGGAGACACCTTGTGACAACGACACAGGTGATTGTGATGATGAGGCAGACCCAGGCGGCTATAGCTACAGACCGCAGAGGGAGGCCGCACTGCCATGTTTCAAACCAGGAGATGACATTGAACATTTTTTGATTACTTTTGAGCGGATGGCCAGAGTCTATCAGTGGCCAAAAGAAGAGTGGGCGGTTCGTTTAGTCCCATTATTGACCGGGAAGGCACGCAGCGCTTTTGTGCAAATGGACATTCGGCACTCAAACATGTATGGAAGAGTAAAGGACGCTATATTAGCAAAATATGAGATCACAGAGGAGACGTACCGGCGACGCTTCAGGTCCCTTCAACTTGAGCCAGAAGAGACGCCACGGGAGCTGTACGTCCGCCTCAGGGACTTGTTGAACCGTTGGCTCCAACCTGAGAAGGCATCTGAAGAGGAGATCTGGGAGAAGCTCATCCTGGAGCAGTTTCTCCGAATGGTTAACCCCGAGCTTGAAGTCTGGATCCGGGAGAGAGACCCCGAGAGTGCAGAAGAAGCAGCTCGTCTCGCAGAGTCCTTCATGGCTGCACGCAAAGGACCCAGAGCTGGCTACTTCGGAAGGGAGCCCCGCTTCGCCCAGCCAAGTAAGTCCTTTGGGGGTGATCAGGGTCGTGGTCCTGATTCTGGGGGGTTTAAGAGTAGGCCTCCATTTTTTCAGTCACGCTCAGACAGACGACCAAAAACATCTCAGACACAGGAAGTAAGATGCTACAATTGCAACAAACTAGGTCATACTCAGCATTTTTGCCCGACATTAAAGTCTAAACCTTCGCTTTTGTGTTCAGTACCTAGGCCGGCTACGGTACCCACTTTAGAGAAGAGGGGGCGCACGACACCTGTGCTAGTTAACGGCCACAAAGTTAGTGCATTGTTAGACTCTGGTTGTTTTCAGTCTATAATCCTGTCGCGTTTGGTCCCAGAGGAAAGGCGCTCTAGGGAGACCATACCACTTACTTGTATACATGGAGATGAGCATACTTACCCAACAGCTGAGGTCTATGCAACAGTAGGAGGTCAAACTTACCTGTTAAAGGTTGCCTTAGCAGAAAACTTACCATATGAGGTCATCCTAGGAAATGACATTCCAACTTTACTTGATCTCATGTCACAGGTAACTGAGGAACTCTCTGAGTCAGTTAACTCGGTTAATGTCCTTACAAGAGCACAGAAAGCAAAAGCTATTCTGGAGGAGCTTCCTTTTTGGGAGGAAGAACTTGAAGCTTTGCCAGGAAAGAGTAGGAAACCCAAAGCGCAGAAAAGGCAAGAAAAGTTTGCAGGCTCTCCCAGGGAGGACACACAGTTGCCAAAACCACTTAGCCCAGTTGAATTTGGGATACCCGCAGACATAGGGACACTCCAGAAACGGGACATATCCCTAAAACCCTGGTTTGAAAATGTGTCTAATCAGCAGAGGGGGATAAAAAGGTTGGATGAGACAGAGTACAGGATTAAAAATGGTATCTTGTATCAGGTTAATGGGAAAAGTGAAGCTATTGCCTTGCCTCATCAGTTTAGACAGCAGGTAATGGAACTGGGCCACTCCATTCCTTGGGCCGGTCATATGGCTTTTCAGAGAACACTGCGCAGAATCGGCAGTCGTTTTGCCTGGCCTGGCATGTATACCCAGATATCAAATTTCTGCAAAAGCTGTGAGAAATGTCAATTGACGGCAGGAAAAGGGGTTGGTCACGCCCACTTGCAGCCGCTGCCCATTATTGGTACCCCATTTGAACGAATTGGAATGGACATTGTTGGTCCTTTGGAGAAAAGTTCCTCAGGTAACCGTTTCATTTTGGTCCTGTGTGACTATGCCACAAGATACCCAGAAGCGTTTCCATTGCGCTCAATCAAAGCTAAGCAAATTGCAAATTGTCTTTTGCAGCTATTTTCCAGGGTAGGTGTGGCAAAAGAAATTCTGACTGATTGTGGTACCAATTTTATGTCTAAACTGTTGAAGCAAGTTTACCAGCTGTTGGGGGTTAAGGGGATCAGGACCACACCTTATCACCCCCAAACGGATGGGCTGGTGGAGCGCTATAACAAGACTTTAAAACACATGTTGCGCAAGGTTGTTTCCAGCACAGGGGCTGACTGGGACCAGTGGCTGCCTTATCTTCTCTTTGCCTACAGAGAAGTCCCACAGGCATCCACCGGTTTCTCCCCCTTTGAACTCTTATATGGACACCAGGTGCGCGGACCTCTGGATCTGCTCAAGGACTACTGGGAGCGCACGGAGACGGAAGGGGACAACATTGTATCTTTCGTCATAAAGATGCGGGAAAGACTGGAGGGTATGTCAACACTGTCGCAGGAGAACCTGAAGGAGGCGCAACACAAACAGAAAACCTGGTATGATCAAAAAGCTAAGCAGAGAGTCTTCAGCCCAGGGCAAAAGGTACTGTTGTTGTTACCAACCACTGAAAACAAACTCTTAGCTAAATGGCACGGGCCATATGAAGTCACAAAACAAGTTGGAAAAGTCACATATGAGCTACACATGCCTGACAGGAAAAAGAAACATCAAGTGTTTCATGTGAACCTTTTAAAAGAGTTTCACGTTCGCCCAGAGCCTGCACAGCAGCTATTGGTCCGAGCAGTGCAGGACGAAGAGACCACAGAAAAGTTCTTTCCAGCTCATAGCAATGAACAGATTGTTGTTGACCTCTCCCACCTCTCTCCCTGTCAGCAGGAACAAGTTCAGCCCCTGTTGGACCCAGCTCTTTTCCAGGAGACCCCAGGCTTTACCTCTTTAGTCCAGCACAAAATCCGGCTAAAGAAGGATGCCCCAGTACGCCAAAGGAGCTACAGAATCCCGGAGCGGTTGGTCCCGGTACTGCAAAAAGAGATAAGGTTTATGCTGGAGCTGGGAATAATTGAAGTTTCCAGTAGCGCGTGGTGCAGCCCGATCGTACTAGTGCCTAAAAAGGACGAATCTTTGCGGTTCTGTATTGATTTCAGATACATCAACGCCATATCCAACTTCGATCCATATCCGATGCCTCGAATCGACGACTTGTTGGAGAGGGTTGGATCTGCAGCTTATATCACAACACTGGACCTCAGCAAGGGTTATTGGCAACTGGCGCTGGCCCCTGAAGCAAAAGAACTCACCGCTTTCAGGACACCATTTGGTATGTTCCAATTCAGGGTAATGCCATTTGGTTTGCAGGGGGCTCCAGCGACGTTTCAGCGCCTGATGGACCGCATACTGCGAGACGTCTCTGAGTTCGCAGCTGCGTATCTGGATGATGTGGTAGTGTTCAGTAGTTCCTGGAAAGAACACCTGAACCACCTCCAGGAAGTTCTTCAGAGGATAAGAGAAGCTGGGCTCACAATCAACCCCAGAAAAGGTTCGGTGGCCCACAGGGAAGTACAGTACCTTGGATTTACAATCGGCTTCGGGAAGATTAGGCCCCAGGTGGAGAAGATGGAGGCGATACGCTCGTTTCCAGTTCCCACCACCAAAAGGAAGGTGAGAGGATTTGTGGGACTAGTCGGTTGGTACAGGAAATTTGTGCCACATTTTTCAGAAAGAACGGCAGTCTTAACAAACCTGACCAAGAATGAGGAGCCAAATAAGGTGCGCTGGACATCTGAGTGTGAGCGGGCATTCAATGACCTGAAGGAGGCCATTTGTGCAGAGCCAGTCCTCCAAAGCCCTGACTTCAGCCAGCCATTCATCCTCCAGACGGACGCCTCTCAGACAGGGCTCGGGGCAGTCCTAATCCAAGAGATGGAGGGGGAAAGGAGGCCGGTTGTCTTTTTAAGTCGCAAGCTTTTGGATCGGGAAACCAGGTACTCAACCGTGGAAAAAGAGTGCTTGGGGGTAAAATGGGCTGTTGAGTCTCTAAGATACTATCTGCTTGGACGTCACTTCATACTGGAGACAGATCATCGCGCCCTCCAGTGGCTACACAAGATGAGGAACGCCAACAACCGTATCACGGGATGGTACCTCTCCCTGCAGCCTTACAACTTCACCGTCCAATACCGGCCCGGCAAGTCAAACGTGGTCGCGGACTGTCTGTCACGGAGTGCTGAGGATGAGGCTTCGCCTTCGGAGAGGGAGGGGGAAATGTAAAGAACAGCTGTTCTTTACGTGTAATATCGCACTGCACTTTATGAATTTACCTTTTAAATGTCACATCACACTTTAAATTGCACTGTACACATATTGTCACATGCTAATTTGCACATATAATAAATTGCACACAACTGTTGGGTAGAAAGACATTTATTGAGGGCTTGGGTTGTCCAGAGTCCGGTCTGCGGAGACAAACAAAACAGTTTGAGTGGGGCTTTGTGCAATATATGTGGTGTTTGAGTTAGTTGTGTTTGGTATGGGTTCGGGTGTGTGTGATGTGTGGTTTTAGTGGGTGAATGATATAAGTGTGGCTGTGATATGTATTTTAAAAATGTGTTTACTCACCACTGTCTTGTGTCCAGGTGCGTGGGCCAAAAGGGTCCCCGGGCCACAAACACCGGCATTTATGGTTCCGGCTGGACCAAGTCAATGAATTGGTGGAGGGGGGATCTAGCACTGTTTTTAGTCATAGTTGGTGTAGATATTTTTGTAGGAGGGTGTTTTAGGAGTATATTTTTGTAGGGGGGTGTTTTATTATTGTAACTGGTTATTGGTATTTTAATGGAGGGTTTTAACATAGTTTTTAGAAGCTAATGTTAATGCTATACCCCTGGAGTTTTAATTGGTTTTACCCAGTAGTATATAAGGCGCCCATTTTTACCATTCCATTGTCCTGCTGCTGGGGAACACATGCTCCTGTCCTTCATCCACTGTGTTGGTTTGTTTTGCATTTTTGCACCCTTTTCTTTGTCTGCACTGGTCACTTTAAAAAAAAGGAAAAACAGAAAATAAAAATAAGTGGACCAAGCTGAAGCCTGCCTCCGTCAACTTTGTTTGGGTTTATCTCACTGCCATCCAGCCGCTCAAAGCCAGGCCTGCTAACACTAACCAACAGAGGGAAGTATAAAAAGCTAGGTCCACGGCTGGTCTATGCAAGACAAAGTATATTTTAGCCTTTTGCTAATTGTATAGAATGAACCTTAAGCAGTTGCCTCCTTAATTTGCAATCATTTGTTCTCACTTTCATTTTCAAAAAGCATTCTTGTGTTTTGTCTATTGTTCAAAAAACATATCTAAACATATTGCAGCCTTAATCTGACTGATAGTTGTATTTATTTAGCTTAGTTTAGTTTAGTCTTTATTTGAAGGGACAATGTACAGAGACATTAAGCTCAAAGACAGATATGTTCTGTACCAGATTATAGCTAAACAGCTACTTTCCATCTGCAGTCCCTGGGTACATGTACAATCCAATAAAAATAACATTGCAATTCAACCCACTCTCTATGATACAGACACACACATTTAGCCTTATACGTGTTTGTTAAAACCACACCTCATTCCCAGCATCACACACGCACAATACATCTACACAGCCACATGTCACAACCACACATTCAGATGATACATTTACTGTACACATTCAGTACATTTCACATCATACAAAGTTCACATACATCAGTTTCTCATCATACAAAGTTCACATACATCAGTTTCTAATCATACATAGTTCACATACATCAGTTTCTAATCATACATAGTTCACATACATCAGTTTCTAATCATACAAAGTTCACATACATCAGTTTCTCATCATACATAGTTCACATACATCAGTTTCTCATCATACATAGTTCACATACATCAGTTTCTCATCATACATAGTTCACATACATCAGTTTCTCATCATACATAGTTCACATACATCAGGTGTCCTGGGTCATGGCCTCAGAGCACACATCAGTGTTCGTGTGAGCAGCTTTGATGGCTCCATAACCACAGTTCTACTGTAAATGTTGAATAGTCTGTTTGACTTTTTAGGTCCGTAGTGAACTCGTTCCATTCCTTTATTGCTTTATATGAAAATGCTGATTGTGCAAAAGCAGTTTTACACCTGGGTATGTTGCACTGCCCCCTGGTGGAGGTCGCAGCAGATGTGAACTGAACAAAGTGTTTGAGTGGAGCTGGTGCGGTGTGCAAATCTTTGAATGTTTTCAAAATTTAACAGTCTGTATTTTTGGAGAACTAAACAGTGATGGTGATGGAACTAAACGGGGCTGGGTGCAGCTCTGACTGCCACCCCCCCGACCCAGAAATGGATTAAGGGGAAGAAAATGGATGGATGGATGGATAAACAGTGATGGTGATGTCGCGGTTTCCGGTCGAGGATCTAAGGGCACGGTCACATAGGTTTTTACAAACGAACTAGGCAAAGTGGCCCGGATCGTCGCCACAGGGGTCACATGAAAGTATTGTCTGAACCGTGCCATGGAAATTGTGCTGTAGTGCAACACTCGTTCCAGCAGAGACTACTTCGTTGCCCTGGTTGAGATCCGCTTCTTTTCCTGTTTACATTCTGCTACTGCAGCTAACAGCTACAGCTACAGTAGCTAACAGCTCAGTATGGATCGCGTTGTTTAGGGAAAGATACAACTCACACTTGTCCAAATTGCTCTGATGCAAAGTGCAGCAGTTCAGTGGGTAACATGTGAATGCACACGTGTGTGTGTGTGTGTGCGTGCGTGCGCGCCGCGGACACACACTCTTTAGCAACGAGCGTAAGAGCGCTGAGAAATGAATGAATGAATGAAAAGTGTGGTGTGGAGTAGAGCAGAGCGACCGGAGACAGGGAGGTTACAAGTGTGTGTGTGTGTGTGTGTTTGTGTACTGGTGATGAAATAAAGACTGATTCTTGAATGTCTGAAGTGTTATTGCAATAGCACCGCACAGAGAGCGAGGGTCAGGACAGAAGAGAGCTATACCCATAGGAAACGCTTTTCTTTGGCCCTGCAGAGAGACACTCCCCCAGCGCCCCTCGAGCACGGTCTGGGGCTTATATGAAAGGTTTAACACAAGCGGAGAAAACGAAAGTGCAGGAGAGACGTGTGTGAAAAAGCATGTCACAGGAAGACGTAATGTGACGCACAATATCAAGTCCCCACCACACCTCATCGCCCCACTCCCCACCACCTGACACACTGACCCCCCTCATCGCCGCTGGGAAGCGAGCCCTGGCCGCAGTTTTTAACCTCTGGCGCAAATGCCGCGGTCAGATGGCACCTAAAGCCCGGATTTAATCGCGAAGTGGGCCCTGGCACACTTTAATCGGGCTTTATGATCATTGCATTAAAATAATTTTGGGCTCCCTCCAGTGTAAGTGCGTTCCTGATACATTTGAACGTCTTTATATTGTATTTGAGGCTAAGGCTCATCTGTTTGATATGTTTTTTTAAAGCTGAGGGTGGGGTCTAAAAATACACCCAGGTATCAATATTCATTCACATTTTTTACTGTCTCACCTTTCACGCTTATGTTTGGATGGTTGTTTGTAAATAAAAACAAAACAACCTACAAAGTACATCGTTGCTGTTTTACTGATGTTTAATGTGAGACAGGAATCATTTTCATTAGATTCCAAATCGTTTCGTTGATCCAAGGTATTTTCATCTTAGCTTCTCTCTTTCTCAGTTGTGTTATAGTGTACTTGCTGATAATGTGTTTGATTTTTGTGAGTAGACCATCACAAGCATGATTTGCATTAGTCCAATTGACGTCAGTCGATGGAACATTTATTAAAGGATAGCCCTAATGAGATAATCTGTCTCTTTTTCGTGGGGACCAGTATTGATCACTTAAATTACATCGAGTTGCAATTTGTTTATTAAAAGTAGCTACTGTATATCAAACTACTTCTGGCAGGATTCTGTAACTTAGCTTGCTACATTTTTATGGGTGGTAGCTTCTGTGTAGTGAAGTTGAATTTATTGTTAAGTAGCTTGTAGTTTAGCTCCCTACTCAAATCAAGTAGCTAGCCTATCACGAGTTATCTCTATGCAAAAGTGAAACTACAATTCGACTGAGACTTCACAAACAACCAGAGGAAATTGATTCTTGCATCGAGGAGCAGGAGCAGGAGCAGAAGCTGGCCCAGGGAAACGCCCGCGACGTGTGGAGAGGCCTAAAGAACATCTCCGGCTTTGGACAGAGTGCCAGAGGAACAGCGGATGGAGAACAGCACCGGGCGGACGAATTTAACCAGTACTTCAACCGGTTTGATTCTCCCCCCTCTCCATCTGCCCCCCCTCCCGTCCCCACCTCTTCACACGTCCCCAGCCCAGTGGACACCGCCCAGTGGACACTGCCTCCGGCTGCCCCGGGCCCTCCTGCCCCCGCATCCCCAGCCCCCACCTCGGACAGTACAACCCGGTCCCCCCCCCCCCCCTCTCCATCACACCGGACCAGGTGAGGAGTCAGCTCCAGCGCCTGAAGCTGAGGAAATCCGCAGGACTGGACGGGATCAGTCCCAGGCTGCTGAGGACCTGTGCAGACCAGCTCTCTGGGGTTCTCAGCTACATGTACAACCTGAGCCTCAGCCTGGAGAAGGTCCCTGTCCTGTGGAAGACCTCCTGTGTGATCCCGGTTCCAAAAACAGCACACGCCAAGGAACCGGCTCACTACAGACCAGTCGCACTGACCTCCCACCTGATGAAGACCATGGAGCGGCTCATCCTCACCCATCTCCGCTCCGTGGTCAGCCCCACCCTGGACCCGCTGCAGTTCGCCTACAGACCCAACATCGGAGTAGAGGACGCCGTCATCTACTTCCTGCAGCGGACGTTCTCCCACCTGGAGCCCTCCGGGAGCGCTGTGAGGGTCATGTTTTTCGACTTCTCCAGCGCTTTCAATACCATCAGGCCGGCACTGCTGCAGGGGAAGATGGAGGACGCGGGAGTGGACCTCACTGCATGGACCATCAACTACCTCTCAGACCGACCACAGTACGTGCGGCTGCGCAGCTGTGAGTTTGAGGTGGTCGTCTGCAGCACTGGGGCCCCTCAGGGCACTGTCCTCTCACCGTTTCTCTTCACCATCTACACCTCAGACTTCACACACGACACACACAGCTGTCACCTGCAGAAGTTCTCCGACGACTCCGCCATCGTGGGCTGTGTGTCTGAGGGGAACGAACTGGAATATCGGTCGGTTATCAAGGACTTTGTCGACTGGTGTGAGTGCAACCACTTGTGCTTGAACACCAGTAAGACCAAGGAGATGATCATCGACTTCAGGAGAAAACCACTTTCCCACACGCTGCTGAACATCCAGGGGGAGGACATTGAGCTGGTGGACAGCTTCAAGTACCTGGGTGTTCACATTAACAATAAACTGGACTGGTCCCATAATACAAACGCCCTGCACAAGAAGGGCCAAAGTTGCCTCTTCCTTCTGAGGAGGCTGCGGTCCTTCGGAGTGAGCAGGCCTCTGCTCAGGACTTTTTATGACTCTGTGGTAGCTTCTGCCATTTACTACGCTGCCGTGTGCTGGGCCCCAGGCAGCACAGAGCGGGACAGAAGCAGACTGAACAAGCTGGTCAGGAGGGCCAGCTCCACTCTGGGCTGCTCCCTGGACTCTGTGGAGGAGGTGAGGGACAGGAGGGTGCTAGCCAAAGCCACCTCTATCATGAACAATACCTCCCACCCACTGCACAGGACTGTAGAGGAGCTGAGGAGCTCCTTCAGTGGAAGACTGAGGCACCCTCAGTGTAGGAAGGAGCGGTACCGCAGGGCCTTTATCCCCACCGCTGTCAGACTGTACAATAAAGCCCAACGCACACCGAAACGCCTTGACGCGCGGCAAAAGAGCCGCCTCCTTTATTTTCTATGAGAGAACGCACACCAAGGTTGCAGTGACGCGCGGCGACGCTGGACCGGGCGCCACGATTCAGTTTTGTTGAATCCAGACGCGGCGCCGCGGCTGAAACTGTCCCTCCAAGCACCCGTAGTTTTCTTCTTCTGCGCTTCTTATCACGTAGCTGTGAGCGCGGTCTCAAATTTACACACTTGTCGGCGCTATTGCTCAAGTAAACCGGTCACAATGGACGAGGAAAGCTTGATAACCCAAGTACAGCGTTACCCAGAGCTAGTTATTAGCCTGTTTAAAAAATGGGTCCAAATAGTCTTTTCTTGTAATATTTGCCAGCATAATTTCACGTAAATACTTTGTTTCCTCCCCCAAAATATTAGTAGAAACTTCCAAACGTCACTCACCCATTTCATCTGCGATCAGCTGGAAAAGGACGCTAGCCAAGGCGTTCCGGTGTAATTTGACACATGTCATGAACGCGCGTCAAATGACGCGCCGCGAGGCGCTGCGTTTCGGTGTGCGGTGAGCTTAAGTCACTTTAAATGATCACTGTGTGAAAACCCGCACTACTATTGACACTGTTTCCAATTGACACTTGTCACTTTTGTTGTACATAATTATTGTCACTTTTATTGTACATATATCCTGCATGTTACATGTTTGCACATTTCCTCCTTTTGCACAATCTGAGTGTTTTATCCATGCCAAATGTGACATGTAAATTTCTCGTATGTGAGATAAATAAAGCACATCTTATCTTATCATCACATCTTATCTCTTCTTGAAAAAGCCAGTAACAATCACATTAAATCAATGTATTTTTGTATTGCCTGAAATCACAACAGCAATGTCTCAAAGGACTGAACAAAATTGTATATTTTCAAATAGCATAATATTGTGTACACTTTCAGAAAATGCACCCATTTTGGGGATGTAACTTTAAAACAGCAGAACGATGCAGATCTCAGGTGATTTGTTGTAAAAATAAATGGCAGAGACAGTGCATCAGTAAGAAACAAGCACACATTTATTTGCAAGTCAAATGGCTTCTCTAGAGAAAAAGGCAATTCTGTAATATACACAGATCACTTACCCAGGCCTACGAGCAAAATAAAAAATTATTCCACTGATGGCTTCTGTCTGCTGGAAGATGTCCCAACAAAACCATGCAGAACTTTGTTTCCTTTTATTCTCATCATGTTTTCATCCCATTTCTTGTAGGAGTCAGACCTAAAACAGTGTTACTTACAAGTAAGTATCCCTTTTTCACTCTCTGAAACACTTCCACATTAGTGTATAATGTGGAAAAACAGATGAATCCTGTTTACTTGAAACTCTTTAGGCGCTTCACGTTGCAAGATTACATTATAAATTCAGTCCATACATGCAGTGATAAACTGCTCCTCTAGCCACTGCTGCACCACACCATACCATTATAGTTGTTAAATTAACACAAACTTATGAGACCACATAGACATATATGTTTATGTGACAGATACAACACAAATGTATCTGTTGTACTGTGTTGCAGTAGTGTCAGCTGATCAATGTGCAGAACCATTATGCTCCTCAAGTGTGTGTTAGGTCAAATATCAGGCCTGGGCTCAGTCTGTCCTTGTTCTACAACCTGAGTCCTGTGCCGCATGGCCTTGGTTCTCATTCTGTAGCCTGAGTCCTGGATCTATAGTCTGTCCGCCCGTGGGAGCGGATCCCTATCTCACTGTGGACCCCTTGGTTTTTTACCTTGTCCCTCTGGGTTTTAGGGTTCCTTGCCGATGCAGGAGGGATTGTTAGACTGCTAGAGGGAAGGACAGTGGTGATGATTTAGGGCTATACAAAAAAACTTATTTGAATTGAGTTGAAAGTTAGGAAAGCAGAAAGGACAGCCTTGAGTTACATATTTATTTACATATTTAAAATATTGCGTAGATACGCTTTTGTTTTCCCGCTGTATATTTAATGTCTTCTAATTTCCTAATTCAAGGCAGACGGGGCACTGCCAAGTGGTCAGGGTGGCGGTTTGTTTACCTTGTACATTTGCACATTTATTAAAAGTAATTAACAGCACATTTGTTGTAATACAGCTCTGGGTGGGCATTTTATTTGACTGTTTATGCTGGGTTTTTTTTTACACAAATTCCACAACGATATCAACATCCATCCATCCATCCATCCATTTTCTTCCCCTTAATCCATTTGTGGGTCAGGGCTGCACCCAGTACACTTAGCACCAGCCCCTCACTGATCCTCATCAATCTGAAAATGTCTTTTCTTTTCCTTAGAGGAATATGTTTTGTTTAGGCCCTCAAACATGGTAGCGAGATGACATTTCATGTTTGAAAATGTAAATTGAATGTGATTCATTACCCTAAAAAAACTGGGATAAAGGGATAAAAAATCAATCCTTTTTTCATCAAAATCAAACATTACATACAGAAAATACAGCCACAAAAAGTGAGAACAAAATTTGCACCAAATGTGAAGCTTCAAGCTTTTAACCAATCTGATCTTAATTATTGGTAATTAAAGCAAAAGTAAAGGTTCATTGCAGAGTGGTTCATCTGTTGAGTCTTTCCGTGTGCAGTCAGTCATGCAGCACATCCGTAGCTCCTGATTGACTGTTTAATACTGTGGGAATGATTACATTGTTTATCAAGCAGCAGGGCCCCATTGATGAAACACGTTCTCTGCAAATAACAAATTCATCAGCGCCCATTGTTGTTTTCCCGTTGCTATTGTATGTAGGTCTATGTACTGTACATATAGAGTATGCATGTGTAGCGTTTACACATTGATAGATTTTGGTGAAGAGTAAACTAAGCGGTATTTCAATTTGTATTCATAATTTTTTATATTCATTGTATATAGTATAATGCAGCCTGCAGGAATTTAGTCTGGTAAGCTACCTACAAAACCGGCCCCTTTCACCCTTTCACTCTATTGGCCAATCACACTGCGCTGCCAACCTTCGCCAATTAAGCCAGCTGTTTAAAAGCGGAAACTTCCCAGCAACACACCCCTTTTCAGCCTCACAAAGAGATTGTTCAGGTATCACTTTTGTCTACTCACGCACACTCTCATCACAGCTTCACTCTTATGCCACCACCAGTACCTGGGTCCCGGGGGATTATAAGCGGCACACGAGAAATGATCGTCAGACAAAGTGCCACAGCCAAAAACAAATTCAGAAATATATTGAATGTAATGTTGTGGCTGTGTATTCTCTCCAGATTGGAACATTGTTATTCTTGGAGTGACTGATTGAAACTTTACACAACCGTTGAATTTGTCAACATAAATATATCTAATGGGAAGGTGATGGGAAAAGTTGGAGCAAAGTGGAGATTTGTTGATCTGTCTGTGCTAATGTTGAAACAGCACCATATTCTCATTAGCAACTTTAAAAAGTGTTGCTCCATTTCATATATAGATATGCCGACAAATCTCTGCTCAAAGTCTTTAAGAGCTGAGTCATTGGCCCTCCTTCCTTCCCCTTTAGGGAGTGAGATCCTGGGGTGACGCTCAGAAAGCCTGTTCCCTGAGGGCTGCTCTTGTCACCTGTCTTCTGTGGCCTTGTCAGCAGCCAAAAGGTTTTCATTCTTCTGTGGTTGGGAATTTGTGAATATCACTATAGTTTTGTTTCAAAGACACAGGGGTTGACAAGGGGTTGCAGACCTCTTTGAGCTTCAACCCACAGATGTTGCAGGATATAGGGAGGAAGTGCAAATTGAGTTGAAAGGTTTTTTTTTTTTTTTTTTTTAAAGACAAACCTTTTGTAACTTGATGCTTCAACAAAAACATAAAACCTAATCCAAGACCCTTGAGTTCTTTCTAAACTACAGGTAACACTGAAGTATGTTTTGACATCAAATTACTCCAAATTACAAGCTCAGTCATTTTTAAAAAAATTAATTCAGTATTATGTCCACAGATTGGATAATCTGCTTATCAATCAATCAATTTTATTTATAGAGCCCTTTACAACACTCAAGGCGACCAATGCTTCACAATAAAATTACATAAAATCCATATTTATACATTAAACACAATAAAACAGATTAAAAAACATTAAAAAAGTGTTACCTGCTCTTGAGTGATAAAAGTGATAATAGCCTGTCTGTATAAATACGTTTTGAGCCTGGATTTAAAAAGGCCAAAATCAGTGAGGACACGCATATCAGGGGGCAGCTTGTTCCAGAGTCTGGGTCCAGCGACTGAGAAGGACCGGTCTCCCCAGTGTTTTTGCCTAAAAACTGAATAGCTAGTCAGCTGTATATATATATATATATATGTATATATATATATATATATATATGTTTTTTAAACAAACACAATACATTATACATTTAAACCTGGTACAAAAAACTATTGTATTTGTAATACACAGAGTTTGTGCTGTTTCTAGATTAATCCCAGCAGATGGTTTTCTAGGTAATCAGTGCATAAGCGAGCTGTGGAAGATTCTGGCAACAAAAGTTGGATTGTAATTGCAGCATCTTTGTTAGACCACTAATTGTGCAAATCACCTGTTTCCTGCAGAACTTAAATAACAAAATAAAACAGTAACACACAGAGAGTTCAACACTCACCGTATACTGTCTACTAATCTATCAATTATGTGTTTGACTAAATGCAACATACGACTTCTTTTTTTTAAGCACAACTGTTAGCCTTACTCTCCAAAAGGTCACCAGCAGTATCAGTCATTATTTAGTAGGGATGAGAACCTCCCAATTGCACTTCCAAGACTTTGGCATCGCACAAGTCCATGTCATAAACTCTATCCCTGAGATCTACATCGTCACTGGCCTGGCTTCCCCCGCGGAGAGGACGCTCCACCGTGCCGCCTCATCAAGTCTACTTATCACCATCATCTTTGAAAACGCTCTTCCCTCCCCACTGGCCTACTTAGAGGCATGTCGCGTTGAGCTTCCACTTCCACATCACTCTACTTTTGCTCTCATTATAGCCACTACAAGCCATGGTCCTACTATTCACTGGGAATTAATAGCACTAGCGCCTTTGTCAACGTGTATAAAGATCTCCACTTGACAAACTTTATGTAACTTTGATGTCTCAACGGAAGCACTTCTTTTGTTTGGGACTTGATTTGAAATTTACTACTTTGATCGTTATTCAACCGATGTTTCTCAATCTGGGATTAGATAGAAAGGCAAGCACTTTATTCATTTGCAGAACTCAGAACTCGCTCACGTCAAAATGTCTCCAACGCTGTGCTGTCAGTCGCAAACATTGGTAAATGCGTTCCCATTTCCCTGCTTGACGACATCTACTCTTTCAAGTCCTCAAACTCAATGAGGCGAGGACTTTTTAACACACCCCAAACATGCTTTCAGAGGAATTATGCTTGGGAGGAACAACTTTTAGCATAGTTTTAAATTGGTGGCTGGGTACAAAGTCACGTTTCACAATAAGAATGCTGACCCATCTCCTGACAAGTTTCTCGAGTACAGCGGTTCTCAAACTTTTAATTCAGGCCTCACCAACATATGGATTATCAACTCACTAGGAATTTGACGTGTTGAAGCATGACAAATAGTAAGTCATTTTTATTGCGCATTTTACAGACCAAGATCATCCAAAACGCTTTACAACTTTCAGAAACCAGATATTTTTCAATTCACACACAGTGATGACGGAAGCAAGACTACGAACACATATGGCGCATCAAAGCCCCCAACCAACACCATCCATTCAATCTCTCATTACATTCATACCTATTGTGAATGTTTTAGCGGTAGGCAAAACCGGAGCATGCGGAGCAAAGCTACGCAGGCACGGGGAGAACATGTAAACTCCACTTAGAAAGGCAGGGTTCGAACCCAGGACCTTCTTGCTGAGAAGCAAGAGTGCTATCCACTCAGCCACCGTGCCGCCCAATCTGTACAGAATACAGGTGACCCAAATTTCACTTGAATAATCATTTTGTCCAATAATTGGTTAAATACACTGAAAAGGTTTTTTAATTGGATCTTGAAATCATACTGCGCCCCTTAAATAAGTGTCTTGTGCCGCACTTGGCCCCGACCCCCACTTTGATAATTGTGAGAGTTCTGACGGAATAATGTGTACCATAACCTAATTCATATTTAAGAACATTATTTTTTAGCAATTTAGATACATTCTTGCTGCTTACTAAACAGAAGTCACTCGCCAAGAGCACTAGTTTTTTCCTTCTTCTATTTTTTTCAGTTACAATATTGTTCTGGCTTCATCCCAACTTTCAAGATTTCATCACAAACAATTGTGTCCAAAGGTCAGTGAATACTCCAGGCCCATGTAAAGAGAAAATGCTTTTGTTCCAGCTTTAATTGACAATCATCTGCCCAGTGTATTTCACCACTCATGGGCTTTACCGCCTAACACTTTTTTTCAATCTTCCGATGGTGGTTTCTCATTGTTATTGTAGAGCGCCATTGAAAGAAGTTATCGGCTTTTTTAATTGAACATTGATGCACTTAGATTCTTTTCATAAAATCCAGCCTAAGACAAGACAGACACATTTAAGAACAGTAAAAACGCACCGTTAAAATACCGTTATTCCACCTAACTTCTTTGTGGTTCAACTTTTGCTCTAAATTGCTTCAAGTTGATTTGCACTTGAATGGTGTGATTTACGGGCGCCTCTCCAATCAGCCAGATTTACAGCTTCTGAACTGACACTAGCTCTGAAAGAGTCAAGTCTTCTCCGGGTCTGCTCCATTTAACACACTACTGATGCTCTCCGCTTCAGCTGTCACACATATATCTGAGCATCGTCAAAAATCTGTTCAGAACTGCAGAATACAGCTCCAAAGCCTGTCCACAGAAAACTGCTGCATTTAAATCCATCTCACTCATTATCATTCACATGCATGAAAGTTTGGCCACTGGCACAACCCAGCAGCTTTTTCACAAACAAGTGAATTAGGCTGGACGACCCCTGCAACAGCCAATCAGCTCTTGCATAGTGTAGCTGACACTTGTGTTGCATTTTCAATGCACTTTCTAGAGTTCAATATATAATTTATACATTAATAAGAAAAATAGTGAGGGATCCATGTCTATTAACATAATTAAACATACATTTAAAATGCATCATCAACACCAGTTCATATTGCATTCAAAGTATATCTTACTTAATGTTCACTTATTCAGGGTTTGGCACGGTAAATGACCCATCAGAATCCTGACCAACCACAACCAGACGCTTCAACACTAATTAAAAAGTCAGTCTGAAACTCTGCCTCAGCTGCCAATTCCAGGGTTGCTGCTTGATGGATACAGACGGAAACAAGTGAAACCAAAAGAACATTTGAAATGTGTTCTCACTAGCTATGAAGCAAGGAGCGCCTGTGTGTGTGTGTGTGTTCCCGTTCTTGCGCAGATCCACCTGGAGGAGGTGACAAAGAATAACGTATAGGTTTGGAACACGCCTGCTTGAGTTTGGAACAAGTGACCTCCAGTCAGTGAGCGAACGTCTTTGGACAGAAGCATGTGAGGAATTAGCTGGGGCACAAAACTCAGGTCCGTGGTCGAGGGCTGTAGACGGCTCTGGAGCCACCTGGCTCAGGGAGGAGACTTTTGTGCTTTCATGTGAGCAGTGCCGGCGTGGCTAATCGAGAGAGCCGGGAGGTTTCCCGGTGGGCCGGTTGGGCTAAGGGCCGGTGGGCTGGTTGTTATATTTTGCTAGTTGGAATTGGCCGGCGGCCGTGCTTTCCTGACACCGCTGCTCACCGCAACCTTTCTCGGACCTGTCGCTCGCCCGGGCCGTGCGCACTGCCTCTCTCTCTCTCTCTCCCACACACACGCACACGAGTAAACGGCACACACACTTCTGGCTAGTCTCATTTGGCCACTTTCATTGGTTACAATGTGTTCTACTACGGCCTGATTGGTTGTCTGTAGATTGTAGGCGGGACTAACCGAGAGGGCGGGCCAAAGATCAGGTTGAATGACAGAACTGAAGCAAGCACAGTTACTCACTGGCATGACATCTGACTCAAGTGTTTTTTTTTACTATGGAAAGGAACAAAAGCAAGGGCGGAGCAGAAAAGATTAGAATTAAAAAAGAAAAGCTCTTGAAGCTGAAGCAGCCAAATGTGAAAAGTTGGTAGTTTTTTTTCAATAAAGTGCT
Organism: Knipowitschia caucasica; assembly: GCA_964034765.1. NCBI lineage: Eukaryota > Metazoa > Chordata > Actinopteri > Gobiiformes > Gobiidae > Knipowitschia > Knipowitschia caucasica. Next base: position 29,283,931 of record OZ035838.1, on the reverse strand, counting down.
GCGCCGATGAAGAGGTATCAGACAGCGGTAAGCTAGCAAAAAAACATGCAAAACACTGTGGCAAAACATGACGACGTGATTTCCTAAATGATTAGCATCCCGTCAATAACAATGATTGCTTCTTAGATCCTCAGATACAACAGTTCATTCATATTAATGAAGAGCCTAATTACACAGGAATGCGCAGGTAAAAACCAAAAAGAATATTGTATTTTTAATAGGGATGTACCGAATCCAGGATTCGGGTTCGGATTCGGCCGAATATTGGCTTTTTTGACGGGGTTCGGTTTCTGGCCGAACCTTATAAATTTTCCCCACCGAACCCGAACCCTGCACTTACGCTATGCGCGCTGTGGCTGTTGGATTCGTCACGGAAATCAGATTTGTTCGGAAGTGTAAATAAACATGCACTTTAGCGGAGGTTTATATCCTGTTGCTCTCTGTTCCTCTTTGGGTGCGCTGAGGTCTCTTCCTGGTCATGTGATCCCCGCGGACCAATTAGCTGTAGTTATAAAGGTACTTGTCATCTGAGCTGCGTATGACCGTGGAAGCAGAGTTGGTGAGTCCATGTTTAGGCAACTAGCCTCTTAGCATTAGCTTCTCTCAACTTGTCTCTACGAGTTTGGCATATTTCTCAAATGTCCATATATATAATGTTTTATATATTGTTTTATATATTTATGCATGTATGGTGCTTTAGCTCTTATTTCTACATGACATGCACAGTAATATATGTACTTTATCACTGAAGTTTTACACTGCTGTGAACTGAATGTATTTGTGTTTAATGATAAACGGGATTATTATAAATGTCATAATAATAGATTCTGGTCGAGCTATATGTCCAATTTCCAATGCCGTGGTAAGGACCCTAAACAGTACACAACACCGCCGCTGTTAAAACATTTGCGTATGAAACATAAATGGACTGAGGATGGAGTAGGATTCGGTATTCGGGTTCGGATTTGGCAGAATCTTAACCAGTGGATTCGGTATTCGGCCGAACCCCAAAAACCTGGATTCGGTACATCCCTAATTTTTTATCGAATTTGACTAAGCCTTTTTAAGGCCATGAATTTATTTATTTCATAATGTATATTGCATGAAATTGAATATTTTGTGTGTTTGTCAAAAGATGTGAAGCATTTATGCTCATGTCTACAGAAAAAGACATCCTTTTTCATTGGATAATGACATTATCATTAACAAAGTTGCAGAAACAAGTGCACTTCTACAGAGTTTACTCATGTTTTAATGTGCTTCATTTTGCTATTGTTCGTCATGAAGTCATTTGAACGCCTGGTTCTCTCCCATCTCAAGTCCCTCACCTCCCCCATCCTGGACCCCCTGCAGTTCGCCTACAGAGCCAACAGATCTGTAGACGACGCCATTAACCTGGCCCTCCACCACATCCTACAGCACCTGGACTCCCCGGGGACCTACGCCAGGGTCCTGTTCGTGGACTTCAGCTCTGCCTTCAACACAATCCTGCCATTCCTGCTCCAGGACAAACTCTCCCAGCTCAACGTGCCCGATTCCACCTGCAGGTGGATCACTGACTTCCTGACGGACAGGAAGCAGCGAGTGCGTCTGGGGAAGAATGTCTCGGACTCTCAGATTATAAATACAGGAGCCCCACAGGGCTGTGTTCTTTCTCCCCTGCTCCTCTCCCTGTACACCAACCACTGCACCTCCAGCCACGACTCTGTGAAGCTGATCAAGTTCGCGGACGACACCACCCTCATTGGACTCATCTCCAACAACGATGAGTCCGCCTACAGGAGGGAGGTGGACCGGCTGGTGTCCTGGTGCAGTGGTAACAACCTGGAGCTGAACGCCCAGAAGACAGTGGAGATGATTGTGGACTTCAGGAAGAGCACTGTCCCCCCGCCCCCACCCTCCGTGATGGACTCCCCCATCACCTCTGTGGAGTCCTTCCGTTTCCTGGGCACCACCATCACCCAGGACCTCAAGTGGGAGCCGACCATCAGCTCCCTCATCAAGAAGGCCCAGCAGAGGATGTACTTCCTGCGGCAGCTCAGGAAAGCCAAGCTGCCTGCACAGATGTTGGTGCAGTTCTACACGGCCATCATCGAGTCCATCCTCACCTCCTCCATCACCGTGTGGTTCGCTGGAGCCACAGTCAGGGACAAACAGAGACTACAGCGCATTGTGCGCTCTGCAGAGGAAGTGATCGGCCGCAGCCTTCCATCGCTGCAGGACCTGTACGTCGCCCGAGCTCGAGCTCACCCTGCACATGGACTATTCCATCCACTCCCCTCAGGCAGGAGGCTGCGGTCCATCAGGACTAGAACCTCCCGCCACAAGAACAGTTTCTTCCCCTCTGCTGTTGGACTCTTGAACACTTCTTAACCTGTCCCCCCGCCCTTTATAAAGTCACTTTACTGCCCATCATACGTCACTTTACTTCACTGTACTGCTGTCACCTTACATTGTGTGCACCATGTGCACTTGTATATTGTAAATAGTAACTGTAACTCTATTTTAAATTTAAATGTATTCTTTAGAAGTGTTTTTTATTCTTATTTTTATTATCTCCTTTTGACTGTTGCACTGAGCCAAAGCAATTTCCTAGTCTGTGACCTCCTGTTACTTACGTGGCAATAAAAATGATTCTGATTCTGATTCTGATTAATTTAGGTTTGTTTGATTTATATAGTGTGCAGTTTGTGTTGTCGTCTTGATGCAGGTTAACATTTAGTTTGCCTTTAGTTCTCCCCTGGGACAACATTAAAGTTTGTTAAGATTAATTTTGGTTTTGTATCAAGTCGTAGCAAGTACTGTTTATATCTATCTAGGTCTTAGTGTAGTATTCGCATTAGTCTTCGTTTTTGTTTAGTCTTGATAGGAGGCTAATCGTTTAAAAGTTTCGATTCAATTCAATGCAAAAAAATGCAGCCAAATCTTTGGGAATAAAAATTATTTGAAGGAAAATTGACATTGTTCTAAAATTTGTGAAATTCATGCTTTTTATATCCACATAAGTCTAGAGTCAGTCTAAAATTTGGTACAATTCATTTTGTGATACCAGAATATTCAAATATCATGATTTATTCAAATGCATTGTTGAGTTATTTTGTGACAAACACTGAGAAGTCTAAAGGGGTGAACAAAGAATAATTTGAATAGTAATAGTTTAGAAATGTATAAAACTTGATTTTAGGCCACCTGCGGGTTTTTATGAATAATACAACAGCATGCAGTTCAGTTTTTTTGATCGACTACTTTAACAGAAGGGCCGGTCTGACCCTGAATTCCCGGGCCAAAAAATTGTCCCACTCCGGCCCTGCATGTGAGCACAGTGTTATGGAACAGTTGGGAGAGTTGTAATCCTCAGTGCTTATGTGTGTGTGACGACCTGAACACCGCTGTGGCTGTGCGTGTGTCAGGCACATTCTGCAACCTCCACTGGGCTCCGAGACGGAGAGTACAAGATAAATGAAAGCCAGCGGTGCGGATCATTCACATACAGTACATACACATGTAAGTATTAGTTTTTATCAAGTATTATCCACAGACTAAATATCAAACAGTTAAAAAATTAAGCAATTTAGGAAAAAAAAGACAAGCCAGACATCGCTGACTCAATCCCCCATGCCCCCCATGTGCAGCTTTGCAGTTTTACAGTATGCGGTCATTTATCTGCTCAGCTAATCATCCTCTCTGAGACTGAGGGAGAGCAGCAGTCAGGGTTCACTCGCCCACCAGCCCAAATGCAGCACCACCTTTGCACTCCTGGTCCATTTCCATGTCCATGCTTCTATCCCCCATCTGAACACTGGATTTGGCAGCAGGAATTTCAACACATTTACCTGGCTTAAGTGGACCAGAATGTGGCCATTTGGCACAGTGATTACACACAGGAGAAACCTTTGCAGTAGAGTAGAGCAGAGATTGTTATAAATGACATTGGGGTGAACTTTATAGTTTCACTTTTTTTTTGTTTCTTCTTTATATTTTGCAAGCGTTAGAACCTTCACTTTGCCGTTGCTGAAATGGAGGCGTGCGTTGTACAAACAAGCTACAATTTGCTAAAATTGCATACCTTGACCTCAATGTATTTTGTTCCATTTCAAAGGAATATAGTCATGCTGATGCATGCTGCCAACAGCATTCAAACATCAAATAGGCTTTTATTGGCACAATAAGCACTAATGTACTACCGTAACTTCATAAGGATAATTTAGCATGTTGAAATGGCAAGTAGAATCACATCAAAACAAAAGGCAAATTTTCTACCTGCTCATTGCTCCATGGATTGCAAATGTCGCGGTTTCTACATGAACAGTGGGCAGCCTTCTGAGTGCCTCAAAGCTATTCACGGGTGGTTGGACAAGGTCTGCAGAACATTATCTGCACAACATTATCTATTCAGTTTACGGTCATATAGTGCACACTGAAGAGGGGGTAAGTAGCCTCCAGAAAATGGTAGGAAGTGTGTAAACACATTCAGTGAATTATTGACACAAGATAAGGTATATCTGTAAATACATTTTGAAGAGTGAGCTGCCAAACCTCCTCTGTGGGTTATAAAAGCTCATGTCCAACAGGGAAACACAGGTTCACACTGAAATTAAGAGTTCTTAAACCAGCCTGCAATTTCTTACCTGCTGGGCAACATTATTATTTATACACCATGGAGTAAGAGCCAGAAAGAAGATTACACATGTTATACAGAAAATCTTAAACTAAAAAGCTACATTTATTAACATTTATGAAACCATTTGGCCCCAAAATCTTCAAAATAAGCTATTCATAATTCATAGTTATATTAGCCAAGCTGATTGAAGGAATAAGCGCTGATTGTGTGCCAGCTTTGGAAACAAGAAGACCAGCTAAAGCACAAAAAAACAAATGGTCTGTGCCCTCGGAGAGTGCATACCACGCCAAGGACACGTATCATCCTTGAATGGGAGTCAATCACAACAAAGAAATACACTGAGATGATGTTATTACCAGTTGGCAAGCAAATAAATTTACAAATGGTTGCTTCCATAGTGCGTCATGAATACATTAAACTGGTTGTTTTGAGTACCCCCATGGGCATTGTCTGTATGCTTAAAACTGAGTGGAAGTGTTATTCGGCATGATATACAGTGGGGCAAAAAAGTATTTAGTCAGTCACCGATTGTGCAAGTTCTCCCACTTAAAATAATGACAGAGGTCTGTAATTTTCATCATCGGTACACTTCAACTGTGAGAGACAGAATGTGAAAAAAATCCAGGAATTCACATTGTAGGATTTTCAAAGAATTTATTTTTAAATTATGGTGGAAAATGAATTGTTGTTATTGACCAAATACTTAACTCAATACTTTGTAATATAACCCTTGTTGGCAATAACAGAGGTCAAACGATTACTATAGGTCTTTACCAGGTTTGCACACACAGTAGCTTGTATTTTGGCCCATTCCTCCATGCAGCTCTTCTCGAGAGCAGTGATGTTTTTGGGGCTGTCGCCAAGCAACAACTCCCTTCACAGATTTTCAATGGGGTTGAGGTCTGGCTAGGCCACTCCAGGACTTTCAAATGCTTCTTACAAAGCCACTCCTTCGTTGCCCGGGCGGTGTGTTTGGAATCATTGTCATGCTGGAAGACCCAGCCACGTTTCATCTTCAAAGCTCTCACTGATGGAAGGAGAGCAGGATTTGATTCCCTGTCGTCATAGTGTGTTACCGATGGTAACCTTTGTTACTTTGGTCCCAGCTCTCTGCAGGTCATTCACCAGGTCCCCCCGTGTGGTATTAGGATTTTTGATCACCGTTCTGATGATCATTTTGACCCCACGGGATGAGATCTTGCGTGGAGCCCCAGATCGAGGGAGATTATCAGTGGTCTTGTATGTCTTCCATTTTCTGATAATTGCTCCCACAGTTGATTTGTTCACACCAAGCTGCTTGCCTATTGTAGATTCACTCTTCCCAGTCTGGTGCAGGACTACAGTTCTTTTCCTGGTGTTCTTCGACAGCTCTTTGGTCTTGGCCATAGTGGAGTTTGGAGTCTGACTGTTTGAGGCTGTGGACAGGTGTCTTTTATACAGATAACGAGTTCAAACAAGAGCCATTAATACAGGTAACAGGTGGAGGACAGAAGAGCTTCTTAAAGAAGAAGTTACAGGTCTGTGAGAGCCAGAGATCTTCCTTGTTTGAAGTGACCATTGTGACCAATGTGAATTACTGGATTTTTTTTCACATTCTGTCTCTCACAGTTGTACCTATGATGAAAATTACAGACCTCTGTCATTACTTTAAAGGGGACATATCATGAAAAATCCACTTTTTGTGTCTTAAATGCCTGATGTTGTGTACTGTAGTTGGAAAAAAGTTTAAATCAGACTCTTCATGGGTTGCAGAGAACACTTCATATTCTGTTTAGGTAAGATTTTTCAACCCGTTCTGATTTTGCCATTCTCTATTACGTGTTTAGAATTATTACGTCACAGTATTTGCAGCGAGACTGCTATATAAGGGCATGGGCGTCTAACAAAACACTTTGGCCCAGCCCTCTACTGTGCATCACTTCGAATTTGTAGTCCAAGCTCAAGGATGCCTGCGAACAGGGCTGGACTGGCCATCGGGCGTACCGGGCAATGCCTAAAGGGCCGATGCCCATATTTGGCCCGGTCTGTCTGCCTCATACAAAACACATGTTTATGAGAAGTGTAAATCCGTTGAGAATTGTTCGAGCGGGGCGCGCGTATCCGCGGGGCACCTGCTGTATGTACTCGAACGGGATTCCGCCACCTCAGCGGCCGCAGTGTTCTGGGGCATCTGCGGCCGCTTTGTAATGCGGCTGCGAGAGGCTGTGAGCGTCCAGCGGCTGCAAGAGGCTGTGAGCGTCCAGCGGCTGCAAGAGGCTGTGAGCGTCCAGCCGCTTGCAGCTGCTCCACCGTGTTGTGGCTGAGCGCGCAGCCTCAACGTGTCCATGTACCCAACCCCATAAACGCGCACAGGACCAGTGTCTTTGAGTAATCTGTGCACCCAATAAATACACTGCTGCAGGAAACAGTCCGCGTCTCCCCTCTCCTCTCGAAGCGCGATTAAACACCCTAAATAAAGCTCTGATACCTAAATTTTGCATTGCATTAAAAGTTCATGTTTGAGCCCAAAAGTAATATGTTGTGAACAAATTAAACAGATTTAGATCCAGCAAATGGCTGACAATATGCATTTCAGTCTTTTTTGACCAATTCTCATCCCTGTGACAAACAATAGTGTTGTCTGTGTCCACCTCCCTCACTCTGAGACATGTTCATTACCCTCTTGTAATGTAGACTATTGCATTTTATTTTATTGTTGAAACTGCACATATCCTGATCCTCTACAGTATTTGCTTCCACATAATGTATAAACTAGGAGTCGGCAATCTGTGGCTCCGGAGGCGCATGCGTCTTTTTCCTTCTGTAGAAGGAAAAACTTTCTTAACGTTATTAAATGCTGTAAAATTGTGCATAAGTAATATTCAATTTAAACATTTCTGTCAACGTAGTGCGTCTTATCCTGCGACGTAGGCCAGCGCCAGGCGGCCGCTGTTGTAAACAAACCGGCATGTGAGCTCTGCTTGTGTACAAGTCTCTCCATGGCCTCGCTCCAAAATATATTAGTGACATGTCAGTACCATACGAACCAGCCCGGACTCTGAGGAGCACAGGGACTGGACTCCTGTTAGTGCCCAGAGTCAGAACTAAACATGGGGAGGCTGCTTTTCAGATTCATGCTGCTAAAATCTGGAACAGTCTTCCTGAAGATGTGAGACAGGCCTCCTCTCTGACAATGTTTAAAACCAGTTCACTTTGGAGAGACCCAAGAGGGAAAATGCAGTTAGAAGTTTGTTGATTGAGTATGTTTGGCGCCCTAGGCCCGGGAGAGATGCTGTTGAGTGTGGCGCTTGCTCGCGCGCATAATCCCCCCCGGGGCCTAGGCACTGGTGACGGCAGAGGCAGTAGGCAAGCACGCTTCGATGAGAGAAGGAGGAGGTGGGGCGGCGGAGGCTTTGCAAACTTCAGAAGGCCGGGGAGTGGGCGTCTCCGGCTTTTAACTTGCTGTCCTGGTGGTTATTGGTGGATTAGATGTGGGCGTTTTGCTGGTGTAATGAGTAGAGGATGAGCAGGCTTGTAGATCTGGCAGCAGTGGCCGGGTCTACCACAGTGAACTTTCGCGAAGAGCTTCATGTTAAAGACAGTTCTGTTTAACTGTGCATACAACTGAGGGATTTTATATTTGTATCTTTCTTTTTAATGTTCTGTGATTATTTATGATTTTAATGCTTTCTTATTTTGTTCAGCACTTTGAATTGCCTTGTGTATGAATTGTGCTATATAAATAAACTTGCCTTTGCTTGCCTTGACTGTGCGCATGGATCCCAAAGCTAAAAAGAGAAGAGTCGATAATAAGACTGGACAAAGAATGAAAATTAACATTTGCTTTCAGTCAATGAGGAAGGCCTGCTTCATGTTTGCAATGTAATGAGAAGTTTCTATGAGATAATTGTATCTGTGCTTAGAAACTACGAAAATGGCCGCTCGGGGTGGAGTTGAACCTGTGTCACCTGGATGGGGGCGTGGTCAAAAGTGCCTCATTTGCATTTAAAGAGACAGCACCAAAACAGGTTGCTCTCAGACGCACCTCAGAACAGGTGTAGAAGAAAGGCCTGTGGAGCTACAAATAATGAGACTCAGACCCAGGCATTGCAGTTACGCTTTATATAGGCCACAAATTAATGATTTAGATGTAAAAATCAATTATTTGAAAACACGATATGTCCACTTTAAGTGGGAGAACTTGCACAATCGGTGGCTGACTAAATACTTTTTTGGTTTAATCATTTTTATGATAACATTGTCCAACATAATAAATACACTCAAGTATTATTCAAATCTACTTTTCTATTCAACCTGAAATACAGTAATTCGTACTCAGCCTGACAGGGAAACTGCAGGATATTTCTTTGCCTATAGATGAACCATTAAATTCCATGGAGGTGGGGCTAAAGGTCGGCTGGAGCCAGGCTAGAACCATTCGCCATGACACTTTGTAATTCCATACAAGTTGAAATCATGTCTGTAGCATTTATCTCAATTGGCTAACTTTTATATTAAAATCAATTACAAGATTTGAAGAAGAGTAGTTGGTGTATTGGCTTAACCGTGTAAAAAAAAAGCTCCTTGTATTTGCTCCTTGTAAAAGCTCAGCAATTTCCCTTGAAAACAAATATTGACTTTCTGAATGTCATGGTTAAATGCCACGCAGTCGATGCAAATGTGCACGCATATTGCTTCATGGATAACTATTAGGTGTGTGGCATGTGCGCTGGTAAGGTTTCATGTGTTTGACTCTTGTAAATGATTTTATAATGTGGCAGAGGGAGGGAAATGTCAGAGCGCTAACACACTGCAGCGGACGGACACAAGAGTATCTTCAAATGACCACCAACTGTATGCGATTATTGCACCTGAATGGATGCATAAATTGCAACCAGTGAAATTATCTTCATGACATAACAGGATGTGGGAAAACTGAGCAGCGCAGATAGTTTGTGTGGGGCTGACATTTTAAAAATGGTCTTCTGGGAACACGCGTTTGCTCTCTCCATGGGGAGACTTGTAGACTTTCTCGGTGGCAATAATGAAGCTTATTTATCTTTAACTCGACACAGGATATATCACAGAGACGTGCAGACAGTACATTGGGGGCGGCGACATTGTGGCATCCTCTGACACTGACAAACTGGGAAGGTTCCAGCAAGCTTCATGTTCATATTAAAACAAACACGAAATATACTTTGCATATTAGGGCTGTAGGGTATGATAAAAAAAACATATTGTCTTTGCGATAAGTGCAATATTCTTAGCAATGATAGTTTGAGTTTTTAATAATTGTAATTCATGTATTTCTTTCACTCAGATACTTGTTTTTAACTTTAACCAATCACACACTTAAAAATACACTTTCGCTTTATCATTGGCCAAAGTGAGCCCACAAACTCACATGAGCGATAGAGCCAATGAACTTCAGAAGGCACAAACATTAAAATTGTCTGTGAAAAATACAAGCTGAAGGATGATCCTTAATGAGAAAAAGGTCTTACACGATTTTACCCATATCTTTATATTTTACTGCAATGAAATCAACTCATTTATTTAGGACACGTTCATCTGTTGTGACGGACATAATGGCAATGCATTAAACCTTAAATTCCAGAAAAGGGAATTGAATTTTTGCAAAAGATGTATATTGCAATAAATATAGTTATTGCAGTCATTAGGATTACGGGTTAAAACTATTGCACCACTTTCAATTTGTCATTCTTCCAATATTTTGCATTAACCCTAACGCAAACCCTAATCCTTATCTTTAGTTTAGCACAATGCCTGTATTTGCAAATTGAAAAATGCTGACAAACAAATTTTGAGGAGCATTTTATTTGAGCTCAAAAACATTGTTTCAGTCCCTTTTCAATCTGCAATTTTTGACCATTTATCTTTGAGGGAAAAAGAGATGTATTTTCACAAAATGGTTGCGATCAAGATTCTCAAAGAAGAGATAAACACGAAGTCTACATTTTGAATATCAAACAACGAGGCTGTCACATTTCTGTGTTTCCTTGTTTGATGTGAGATTCTGCAATCTGAAAGCACAGGTTTTATGTATTCTTGATTTCAGGTAAATAAAAGAAGTTATTCGTATTTTATTTTTGATAAAAACTTTCAGAACCTGTCATTCTGTCATCGCTTCTACTTCATTTGCTTCACAATGAAGCAAGAAACTAGTTGCAAAAAGTATTAAAATAAAGTAAAAAGGTATTTCTCTTTCATTATCACTTTGGTAAAACCTTTTAGAAATTGCAAGACGACATTTGCATCTTCTGATTTCCAAACATAAACATTGACAGGATGAGCTCTCCTGTGTGCCGCTAGCGTGCATTCAGAAACAGACTCCAAATGCAAAAGTTGGGAGAAGCGTGGGCGGTGGCTTATTACAACTCCCATTGGACCAGGTTCAAAAGCCGAGCCCTCAAACAGCCAAACACACTCTCGTCTATAATCTACAGCAAGATGCCTACATTTATGTTTCCATACACTGCAAAAAATTACAAAATATGAATTAATAAAAAGTCAATTTTAATACATTCTGACTGTCTTAAAAGTAAGTGGTGGTAAGTAATCTTTATTTATATAGCGCCTTTCACATATCCGAGTCACAAAGGCCCAGGTCGCCGACAGGAGGCCATTGTACATGTTTTTAGTGGCAGGTGCAAGAAGGTCCTGGGATTCGAACCCAGGACCTTCTTGCCCAGAAGCAAGAGTGCTAACCACTCTGCTACCGTGCTGCTCATTTAGTCTTATTTCAAGAACTGTTGCTTTATTTTCTAATTCCAAAGGAGACATTTCTTGTTTCTTTTTCAAAACAAGATTTGCTTGTCCCATTGGCAAATCTGGTCTGAAGGCGGTCAAAATGTGCTCAAATTAAGATACTTTTTGCCAAATTTTGGAAATGTTTGATTTATTTTTCATCACTTTGTGCATTGTGAGGTGTCCAGACTCTCATCCCAGTACCTGTTTCCATGTTGCTATACATGTTGCTATACATGCTGCTATACATGCTGCTATACATGCTGCTATACATGTTGCTATACATGTTGCTATACATGCTGCTATACATGCTGCTATACATGTTGCTATACATGCTGCTGTAGATGCCGCTATACATGCTGCTATACATGCTGCTATACATGCTGCTATACATGCTGCTATACATGCTGCTATACATGCTGCTATACATGCTGCTGTAGATGCCGCTATACATGCTGCTATACATGCTGCTATACATGCTGCTATACATGTTGCTATACATGTTGCTATACATGCTGCTATACATGCTGCTATACATGTTGCTATACATGCTGCTATACATGCTGCTATACATGCTGCTATACATGCTGCTATACATGCTGCTATACATGTTGCTATACATGTTGCTATACATGCTGCTATACATGCTGCTATACATGTTGCTATACATGCTGCTATACATGCTGCTATACATGCTGCTATACATGCTGCTATACATGCTGCTATACATGCTGCTATACATGCTGCTGTAGATGCCGCTATACATGCTGCTATACATGCTGCTATACATGCTGCTATACATGTTGCTATACATGTTGCTATACATGTTGCTATACATGCTGCTATACATGCTGCTATACATGCTGCTATACATGCTGCTATACATGCTGCTATACATGCTGCTATACATGCTGCTATACATGCTGCTGTAGATGCCGCTATACATGCTGCTATACATGCTGCTATACATGCTGCTATACATGCTTCTATAGATACTGCTATAGATGCCGCTATAGATGCCGCTATAGATACTGCTATACATGCTGCTATACATAATAATAATAATAATAATGATGCATCGGTTTTATATAGCGCTTTTTTGGACACTCAAAGACGCTTTTACATGTCATTATTCTTTCACTCCATACACGGTGGTGATAAACTACTACTGTAGCCACAGCTGCCCTGGGGCACACTGACAGAAGCGAGGCAACCAGTATGTGCCATCGGCCCCTCCAACCACCACCAACCATTCACACACCTCAAAGGCCAATGTTCTACCAACTGAGCTACTGTCGCCCTGCTGCTATAAATACTACTATACATGCTGCTATACATGCTGCTACAGATGCCACTATACTGTACATGCTGCTATATATAGTCCCCATAGTATGAGTTGTTGAGTAAAGTTAAATTTGTTCAAAACGTTGTGATGAACACCAACATCCCCAACAACCCTTTTTCTTCCTCCCTTTCTTTTCTTCTCCTTTAAAAAAAAAAAATAATTATGGAGTTGAACATACTATTTCACATTTACCACATTTAGTTCATCAGAAAATAGCACACGACAAACTGAAAGAACATTGCTATCCTGTTTCAATCAGGATTCCCTCAAAAGACCTCTAATGAATTCAATTTCAAATCATTCACAAATTGAAAATAAAAGGCCAATTTTTCTGTCGCTGTTTCATTTTTTCTCCATTTTATTTACAAAACAAATCCCCATGTTTTTTTCCTGGTTGCTTAAGATACTCATTTTGCAGAGTGGTGAAGACTATGATTAGAAAAAGAACATTACGGATATCAAATCTGTGATAGCCGGACAATATGAATGCATGTGTGCAGTATTATTACATGTATTTTATTGTATTAGAATTATTTTTCTTACTATTTTAAATGTCATCTTTCCCTGTTCCTGCCATACTAATATTTTGTTTTGCGACATATGTTTGGAACCCATCTATAGTGTTGGGGAGTAACAGAATACATGTAACACCATTCCATATTCAGAATACTCTTTCTGAGTAACTGTATTCCCTCACAGTTAATACTTAAAAGTCTAGTATTTAGAATAAAGTTACTTTCTGAGAAACCCGGAAATACATAATTTCTCACATTACATTTCAAGGTAAAAAAAGAAAAAAAAATTAAACATTGGGTATTCTTAAAGTGAAGATTTTATTTTTTCTGTTTTTTTAATCTCAGCTGTTGAAGCACTTTGACTTGTTGTACAAAAATAGCAGATTATCAAAAACATGTATTGTTAATATGTTTTATTTATTTCTACATTAATAGAGGTTGTAGTTTTCATATTTTGTAAATAAACATTAATTAAATATAAATAACACAAAAATAATAAATAAAAGTATTCGTAATACAGGTACTATTTGTTGCCAAAGTAACGGAATACTATTCAAAATACATTTTAGGTAATCTATTTAGTATTCTGGAATGGAATACATTTTCAAATTATTCTACCCAAAACTGCCCGTCTATACTGTATATAAGCGTTCCAGAGGTTTCTGGTGTGTCCATTTCTCTCACAGTGTCACAAAGACCTGCACATAACCACAATGGATCTGAAATATGTGAAGTGTGTCGTGAAGAATACATTGAAATTGAGTTCTCAGACAGGGTCAAGCTTTCAATATCAACGCATCTAAGTGTACTCTGTGTCATCAATATGTACCGGGCCTATAGAATGCATACCGTATTGTCAACAACACAACGGAGAACGGAAAGGCCTGCATCTCACCACTCGTTTGTCTCATATCATTGGAAGCAGGCGTTCCGTTTCCCTTTCATGTGACAGGACACCATTCCGTCATGCCGTCTAGATCATATAAATATGTATAGCAATCTCTTCAGGGCTTTACATATTGAATGAATGCAGATATTAAAATCATTGTTCAATTTACCGTCTAGTTAGGAAATAAATCAAGCATTGAAACGGCCTGGCTGCTCTGTGTGGGCATCGCTGCGGAGAAGCAGAGGCATTCTCAGATTACCAGTTGGAGCAGCTGCAGTTTTTTTCTACTTCTTCCATTGGCACCGTGAAATGAGATGGGGATAGATGGGGACAATATTTGTATCTCTGACCTTTGTGCTAGCCTTAAGACACTCAACACGTGTACAAGAGAAAGAGCCCTGGCTTCAGGCACGGTGACGGTCGCCGGAACACATTCTGCATACTTCATTTCCTCTGTGTGCTAGGTTGAACATAACCTTTTCTCCACTGTATCCGGAGCACTGAGCACAAGAAAGAAACTGGGGGGGATCGTGTTGTTCTTGGTACGGTACTTTGAGAATTCTACTTATACAGATTTTTTTGTTGAATTATTAGCCTAAAAAAATGGCATTGTCAGAATTTCGAAGGTAGGGAGGCCACAGTATTGGCTTATTTTTTATTTCTAGTTCTCATATCCATTTATTTTGATGGAATTTAATTATAGGAATCCCTACAACCTTTGAAACGTGCATATTCAGTGGGTGAGGTCAGCTTTTCACAGATCAGACTTCTGACCCATTCTGGATATTTTCTCTCCTTGGGAACAAATAGCAAAACATAGCACAGTTCACACACAAGGCAAACGCAATCAAAATGCTTAACAAAACAAGAAAGGACACATTCAAATCATACAAGGACATTCGAATCAAACACAGCTAAAACATAAAAGTGTGGATACGGTATTTCAGTTGTATGCATAGCTAAACAGAACTGTTTTAACCCTGGATGGGCAGGGTAGAGGCCAGCTCACATTTGGATATTAGAGACTTATTTTAGCTGCGTACATGTGAAATGCTGCATCCCCATGTCAAGCAATGCAGTAGTAAAAAGCAGGTAGTTCAAACTTTATGGTGCTGTATTTGTTTGGATAATTTTTTCTGGTTAAAGAAGCCATACCCATTTTTGTATATGAGTTCATAAAAATGCTCATTACTACATACAAGTTGTATTATAATTCGTAATTTAATTTACAAATTGAGCTCATTGATTCAGCTTGTGTATGAATTCAGGCCATAAAAAGTACTGAGTAGAAACTTTGCGTGACGCCAGCTCTCCTCCACTCACAGAACGAGGCTGCGTCCCCTGGCTTCTACAGTGCTGCTAAACAAGAGCAGAATGGAGGCAGAAAGTACCTACAGTATATACCTGCTCTGGCTGTAAGTGCAGACACAGCAAAACAGCCCGACCAAAAAAAATGTCACAGAAGAAATCAAGCCCGGGTGAACATACTGTAGCTAGCTTACATCGTATCTTCTAGGGAGACTTAGGGCGGCACGGTGGCTGAGTGGATAGCACTCTCGCTTCTCAGCAATATGGTACTCTGTTTGAATCCCGGTCGAAACAGGGCGTTTCTGAGTGGAGTTTGCATGTTCTCCCCGTGTCTGCGTAGGTTTCCTCCGGGCGCTCCGGTTTCCCCTACCACTAAAAACATGCACAATAGGTATGAATGTAAATGAGAGAGTGAATGGATGGTGTTGATTGGGGGATGATGCGCCATTGTGTTCGGCGACTCGCTTCTGTCATCCCCGTGTGTGGAATGATTGGAACAATATCTGAACTCTGAACATTGTACAGCGCTTTGGATAACCTTTATCTGTAAAATGCGCTATATAAATAAATAAACATTACATTACTTAGGGTCTATGGGAGAGACCTGCAGGAGCGGTACTGCCTCCGTCTACATTCGGACGCGAAACTAACGATAATTTTTCAGTTATATATTTTGTTAGCAGTGCGTTGCTTTTGTACCATTCCATCAGTTATTGTTGTACAGCTTACGAGAAGTTGCGCTAATGCTAATGTTAGCATATGTATCAGTTTGCAAATAAAACTAGAAGGCTCCGTGGGATGAGAGCGTAAAGGAAATGAGAAGCCTGTGAGCGAGTTGGGGTCGCTGTGCTAAACATTCAAACCTTGCAGTAACAGGTTTAGCTCCTGACCAGTAAAGTGTCAGGGAGAGAACTCAGGCTCAGCCCAGAGACCTGTACTGTAAGCAGGTTTTCCAATTCTATTATTGGTTCTTTGTAGGGGGCGCAGTTTAAACTTTTACCCTCAAGACAACGGTATAGGGCTCTTGGGCGCAGAACAAAAAGGTTTGGAACTACAGTCATCCACTCATCTTAACAAGACATTGCACTTTATACAAACTGTTGCACTTTACAGCATATCTGCACTGAAACTAGCTTTGTGACGGCCTCTCTTGTTCTTGTTATCTTCCATGTTGTAATTGTTCTGTGTCATCCTGTTTTTAGATGACTGTTTGCAGCAAATCCATTTCCCCTATACTGGGACAACTTTCTAGTTTTCAGTGGGTCTGTAATATCGTTCAACTCTCAATCTTACGAATCAAAGACAATCACCAGAAATGTTCTCCGCACAGACTTTAAAATGTTCAGCAATCTGCACAAAAAGTGAAGTCTGTAGTTCTGCACAAGAGTTTTCTGCACTTGCACCAAAGATTGAACATTGGTTTTCTTCTTCAAAAAAAAAGTTAGACCATTACTTCTCTGTGTTCCAAATGTGTGCAGCTTACGGGTGCCATTTATATTTCTGCATGTGTATAATCAGTATTACAGCTAAGAGGTTATTTTGACAGCTTGGGCACAATTAGCGAAATGTCAGCCGTGCTCCTTATTAAAGATCCACCGGAGCGTCAGACATCGAGAGAACTTCACTGATTCGGTCTCAGTCTCTTGACCTCAGCGCTCCATGGCCATAAAAACAAAACCAGCTGCCATAGAAATCACCTCTTCCACATGCAACCCCTGAAATAGAAAAAAATAGGAGATTGCATGTGGGATCAGAGAAGAGGAGTTTGAAGGGAAATGTTCATGAGAAACTTTTAATTGCCACATCAATCTCAAAAAAGCGAGAAATTTCAAAAAGAATGAGCCAATTGTTTAGAAATAATGTCAAAACCGAGAGGGAAGAAGTATAGCAGTGACTTAATTGCACAAACGCTGCAAAATTTTAGCTAATATATTGTTTTTGTTTAATTTATTGTCTAAAACCGTCAAACCCACTGCACCATGCATACAGCCTTTCTGGTGGGAGAGTTGATTTTCCGCAGTAATGTTATTGATTGGACCAGAATGCACTGCAGCAGCTTTGTGTAATTCTAGAAGGTTTCTCACTTTTTCCCACTGGGTTTTTTAAGAGTTTTTCCTTGTCGATGCAGGAGGGTCTTGTTGGACAGTTAGTGTCCAACAGAAAGGATTGGTGATGATCAGGACACTTTAGCATTCTACAACATGTATGGACATTTTCTTCTGTGTGTGCTTTATATTCTTCATGTGTTTTAACTGTTGATTCTCTGACCTGTGTTGGTGATTTCAATGGTTTTGTTAAGTCCTCTGAGATGACTTCTGTTGTGACCTAGGGCTATACAAGAATAAATTGTATTGTATTGTATTGTATTGTAGACCAAGTTTGTGCCTTTTTTATAGAACATTCTTGGCCTGGTTTGGTGCTCTTGCTATTCTCTAAAGGTCAATTATTTTCTCAGGTGAGGGAAATGTTTCTTGCCATGTTCATTAATTTCATCTTTAATAAAGGCAAGGAGAGTTCGTTTGTTTGAGCACAATTTATACACAAGGCAACTCAAACAAGATAGAAGCAATCACACAAGGCATTAAAACATCCATCCATCCATCCATTTTCTTCCCCTTAATCCATTTCTGGGTCGGGGGGGTGGCAGTCAGAGCTGCACCCAGTCACAAAGCACCAGCCCCTCACTGATCCTCCTGCAGGTGGTGAGTCCACAGGAGCTGAGATCTTTCAGTGGGGGCTTCAGGCAAAGTGGGGTTAAGTGTCTTGCCTAAGGACACAACGACAGCAGTCATCAGTGGGAGTCGTGAAGTAGGTCTTACGGTGGGCTTGAACCCACGACCTTCAGGCTCAAAGGCGAATGCTCTACCAACTGAGCTACTGTCGCCCCTAACATTAAAACATTTACATATAAAGGAAGATACACATAAAGGCCCTCAGAACTATTTTTAACTTGGCTTTAGATATTGTCAGAGAAGAGGCCTGTCCCGCATTCTCAGAAATATTGTTAAATATTTTAGCAGTATGAATCTGAAATGCAGCCTCCCCATGTTTACTTCTGACTCTGGGCACCAGCAGAAGACCAGTCCCTGTGCTCCTCAGAGTCCGAGTTGGTTCATATGGGACTAACATGTCACTTGTTTACTTTTGTGCGACATAGTTTGAATGGTGATGCTGTATGATTGCAGTCTTGTGTCTTCCAAGATCAACTCTTTAAGGACAATAACAAAATGATAACACTTAAACAATCGTCATCAGACATAAGGAAGTGAAAACATAGCAGTTGGACAGTAGTGGTCACACACTGCTTCCCCAATGCAGCTATTGTAACGTCTGCCTTGTTATGGCCACTTTCTTCCTATGTTTTACAGCGTATGATAACAAAACAGAATGTATTTGTCAACTAAAAATGAGACATAACCGAGTTTAAAAAGTCTGATTACCAATAGTTCATCACTATAGCCGCCATAGGTCACAATGGTCTTTATCTTGACAGCTTGGGAACGATTTTTGAAATGTCTCTATACGATAAATCAAATATTTGGTCTGGTTTGTGAATGGTTGGTGGTGGTCGGAGGGACTGATGGCACAGACTGTCACTGTCAATCCTTCACAGGGCAGCTATGGCTACAGTAGAAGTCATCATAGTGCATGAGGTGACTGAATAATATAAATAAGAGGGTACATTTATTTGTTGTTGTTTTTTGTAACTTATTGTCTGTCCGGTCTCCTCAGCTTTGGACCGACCAGCCCGAGGAGATAAGGCTCGCAACATCAGTATCTTCTTTTAAATCACTTCTTAAAACGCACTTTTATCAAACATCTTTTAACTGCTTTTTTTAATTTCATTTCTTGTATTTTACTGTTGCTCTTTGCCTTTGTTTTGTCTTTCTTGTTGCTTTATTCTGCTGTATTTATTGTTAAAAACTAGTCACATTTCAACAACATAATCTCTTTAATGAATGTTGTCAATGCTGGTTCAAACTACAGTTGTCTCGACATGAGCACACACAGACAATTTACAGACAAAAAATATAGTCCGGGTCATCGCTAGATAGAAAAGCAGAGTGACAAAAGAACGAAGGAGTTGCAGGTCCTTTATAATAGTAGAGCGTCGTGGATTGGTCAAATCACAAGTAGAAGAGCCTTCCCCAAAAGTAAACATGAGGCCTAACCAAAAGCAGATGTCTTCGGCTTCTTGCTTATTTAAACGTCTTGTGTTTTACTCATGACTGGGGGATGGGCAGAATGCTGCCACTCCATCACATCCCTATACACATGAGGTTAGCTATCATCATGTCTAGACTTACATTTATTAATATGCTAATAACACATACGATTTCTTTTTGATCCGACTGTTTTTTTTTTTTGGACCGTTTTTTGTGTTATATGTTGCGCTTTGTAAACACTGTATTTTAAAAGGGCTATGAAATAAAGATGTATTATTCATTAGTATAAACTATAGACGTAATTTGACCCAAAAAAAATTGTATGAAAGATGGTGGTTAAGTTTTTGGAAATGGATTGAATAATGCCATGTGACGTGTCTCCGGATGTCATGAAAAGTATCATTTGAATCTAAAGTGGTAGGGCGTTATTGACCAGCACATGCCATGGACAGACTTTTTATTCCCTTCTTTCTTTCTCTCCCAATATGCTCTTAAACCAATACACGCTCACTCAAATATCACTAGTTTCTACTACCCAGGCAGGCGCTTGGCTCAAACTACAAACGTTGTATTGATGGGCAGAATTCAACCACTGAACCACTGCTTTCCCAAAATCAATAAGTTATCTTTCATTTACTGCATCCTGGCACTCTTTCTTACTTTAGCTTTGATTATGAGCTACGCACTGCTGTCGTGACCGTCTATTCTACTTGAGAAATGTAAAAACTGTACCATAGGAAATGCACCAAATAAATTGAAAATCCAGAAAAAAAAACAAGCGCAACAGGCAAGGAATCTATTCGGATGTGTAAAGAAATGCTGCTGCAAAATTGAAATCATCAATGACCGTCAGTGCGAGAGAAGAGGTGGAGTGGTTATCAGAGCCTTATCCACACATCTGCAGGCAGCACACCAGACACTGGAAGCACTCCCAGAGCTGCCTGTAAGTGAGAAAGTCTGAAGCAAGCTGCAAAACAAGCCACTAATCCATTATCACCACCACTTTCTCACCAAATAGACTCCCCCTCGAAGTCCAAATCCAATCAAATCACATGGAAGAACATTTTAGCATAATTTCTGGTACTGTAGGGAAATAATTCAAACTAATAGAACGTCTACTATTTTGCCAATGCATTCAGAACAAGCAAATGTTCAGGATATATAAAGAATCCTGTCTTATGTGAAATAGAACACAAACTGAAAGCAATTCAATAAATATCAGACAATTCCTATAAACCATCAGAACAAGACTTATTATTATGTTTTTGAATAGATAACATCTAATATAGCTGTATGCAAATGATTTCTATCCTGCACACATGTTGATTTTCTCTCTGTGTCTTAAACCACACTGTGAGATATTGAAAGGTCTACTTGTATTCAATATTGTTGAATAATAGTATTGAGTGAGTGCTTGATCAGCTTTTGTGAATATTAATGGCCATACAATACATAATTTCAAAGCTCAAAACAGCACAAATTCAAATGCAAAATCAGTTAACTCCAGATATTAGCTTTAAATCAATACAGAAGTCTTTGTCTAGGTTTGTTTTTATTGCTTTATTCAGCAGAACACAAGACATTTTTGAGCAGGTGTTAATCACTCAATGAACACAAGTAAATGTATATTAAAGATCCTTTGTGGCTTAATACTTTAAAACACTGAATATTTATACAGAAGCAAAGTACTAGTCTGTAAATATGTGGGAAAATATTCGTTTTATTTTAAATGATTCAAGAGAAGATTCTTCCACTTTTTAGACATCTTCCATATCAGTGGTTCGGTTCCAGACCCTTCAGCCTTCCAAACATAAGTGTCACAGAGAAAAGATTTCCTCAAACTATAACTCCTTTCTGAAACTTGACTGTGATGTCACACAAAACACCTCAGTGATATCAAAGTGTCCAATACTGAGGCTTGATAGGATGAAGTAATGCAGATGTTGTAAAAGGTGCCATGAAGAGCCAAACATGTATCAAACATGAAGTGTGGGCAAGCACCGGGTGTTAGTCCTGCATCTGCTCCTCCACTTTGATGTTTTATGTATTGTCCCTGGAGTCTGAACATATCATTCCAGCAGACACCAGCAGACACCAGCAGACACCAGCACATGCAACGGAGCAAGATGTCCTGTCACTCTCAATATGGCTCTGTTTACTCAATCTCATCTGCGCTTTCTCCTAAACGGAACAAATTGAGACAGGTCTTAGTAACTTAGCAACTGCAAGTATATTATTATTTTTATTTTTTATTTATTTCAATTGTGGACTTAACAATACATCACATATTGCAATTACATTTCAAACAATGAAAAGGAGTAAAGGAGAAAATAAATCTTATGTTGCCTGCCCCTTCCTTCAAACAACACAATAAAAAATAAGATGGCCTTCAGCACTTCTTCAAACTGTTTTTATTTCATGTTTTTTTAATGGTTTTCAAAAATCTTTGTTTTTTATTATATAATTATTTTCTCTTTTTTTTCTAATCATTCATTTCATACAATTTCACTGTTGTTGCTTTGATTTTTTCTCAAACATGTGGATGTTTGTGGAATTTTTTATTTCATAGTCGAGTTGATTCCATAATTTTACCCTGACCAACGATATTGTGTTTGTGTTTCTGGGTGGTTCTGGCAAAAGGGACAGAGAAGTGTATCTTCCTTCTACTGTCCTGGTTGGAATTGAGAGAGCTAATTATCACCTGAACTTAGATAATAAAACAACGTGGGGTGATTTCAGCAAGTGGATCCGTCTGTTCTTTTGAAAGACTGTAATTGAAAACATAATAGACCCGTGCACAAAAAGCTAACTTTCGGGTTTGAGACCGGATGTAGGTTTGCATATTTCCAGTTTTTTTGCTGCTGAGGATGGACAAAAAAAACTAGGAATTCTAATAGAAACGATGGCTTTGCTTTTCAAAAAGCACACGGTAGTAATAAACAACACTGTAGCTCGCCCTTGTGCACTGCTTCAGGCAGATTTAACAAACTGCTAAGTTTCCACAGATTCCCGAAAGACCCGGATTTGCGTGCTCAATGGCTGGTGAAAATCAGAAGGGAAGGCTTCACCGTTCAGACGAACTCAAGAGTGTGTAGTCGACATTTTGAGACTGGAGAAATCTTCGTTGCTAAGTCAAGGAAACGGTGCCTTCAGCCAAAGTCAGTTCCATGTTAATTATCTGAAAAAGACCCCGCGTCCCGGAGTTTGGGAGCGCCGTCCACGTGTTTCCCAGACCGCGGTCACAGCTGCAGAGGATGATGACAACTCCAATGTGGACATAGTGACGGAGGATGAGCCCTCCTCTAGTTGTATTGAGCTGGCTCCAGACTCTACCCCCATCATTGAGGACCACGACTATGCTGTTAGTTCATTCATTGTGGTGGACCATATGAGATATGAAAACGTGTCGAGGGAGATTGAGGAGCTCAGGCAGCAGCTAGAGTCGCATCATTTGACTCATACATTTGGACTGCAGCCGTTTGCCTCATCACCTGAAGACATTCGGTACTACACAAGGTAAGAAAGATTATGTGCATGTGTGTTAAGAATGTGTATAATGTATTCTCCGATTAAATGTGTGGATCGATTGATATTTGTGTTATTGAGCGTGGCTAGCTCCGTTAGCTTCTCTGCAGAGACAGTAATGACGTAGCTCGTTATGAGAAAGTGTACGAACTACTGTCTGAGTAATCTTAGTATTCTACACTCCTGAATTCCAAGCAGAGATTGTGTTGCCAAAGGGCAGCGGCCATCATTGGTTTGCGAGGTCCGTGAAATAATGATTGGTAGAACGTTATTTAAATTACATTCAAATCAATGGAACGTTATAATGCTGCTGTGAGAAACCATATAATAAATTATGATTAAATATTTGAATATATTTGAACATATTAATAGACAAACGCGAACTTCGAATATGATTTTTATGCCAAAGTCAAAGCCTCATAGGTCACTACATCATAACAACAAGGTGCAAAAATGTATTTTACTTGTCATTGTCATTACTTTATTCGAGTGGACTCCCTAATCGCATCCGCCTCTAACTCCAAGCCTCTCTTCATAGGGCCTGTCTGGTGAGTACCTTTTAAGATGCGTTCGGCCAGCAGCTCTTCAGAGGCCTTGCCCACATAACATATCTCTCTGAAGTGGGATGCAGTCACCCGTGGCCTTCGTACATTATGCCAGTCTATATTACAACTCTGCTCACGTGTAGAACAATTTTATACGTGACTCAATTTTAGACTAAATTTTATGGGACATCTCTAGGGTAACCTCCAGACTTCTCATATGCAGCTGTTGTTTCCTGGAACAGACAAATGTGCACTCGGATGGTTTCAATTTGTAAGTCTTCCAGTGGTAATGGTGGAGAAGGTGGAGCATGATGGAGAGTCTGCGCTCTCTCTTTGGCTGGGTGGACTTCGTTTCCCAGCGACAGTAGCTCAGTTGGTAGAGCATTGGCCTTAAGGCCAGAAGGTTGTGGGTTCAATTCCCACCTCTGCACCTTCTCCACCGTCTCCCACTGTTGACTGCTGTCGTTGTGTCCTTGGGCAAGACACTTAACCCCACTTTGCCCAAAGCCCCCACTGAAAGATCAAGGCTATGCTCACACTCAGAGAGCAGCCGTCCTCCTGTGGACTCACCACCTGCAGAGGGTCAGTGAGGGGCTGGTGCTATGAGACTTGGGTGGCATCTCTGACTGCCACCCCCCTGACCCAGAAATGGATTAAAGGGTAGAAAATGGATGGATGGATGGATGGACTTCGTTTCTGCACAGTGACTCCACAAGTAGGACGTCGTCGGTTATTCCCATGCTGGAGATCATAGGTCGGTCAGCTTCAGGGAAAGTATGGTAAACTTCAAATACCCGAAGAACCGAAAGGTCAGGAAGTTCCCCATGAATGCCTCTGTATAATTTGCCCCTGGTTCTTGATGACAAAAAAGAAAAAAACACAATTTAAATTTGTGTAACATTTTTTTTTTTTTTTATCTACTGATACATCAAGCACTGTGGTCTTTCTTGTTTTGGGTTTGGCTGAGAGCACAGCCATCTTCAGGCCCAAGCTTAAACCCCTATTACAGTAGAAAATGTAAATGATACATAAAACATGATTTTTTATGTGGATATTATCATGTACATAGAGATAGATAGATTGATAGATACATTTGTATTTATTATAGTGTCTTGCATACAAAGATGCCCAGCCCACATGGGCTTATAAGACACCATTTATGCAAATACAGAGACACAGGCCAACAACCGGCACATAGACTTAGAGAGATAGCTTTACTTAAAAATGAAGACACTTTAAACACTTGATATTCAAATAAAAATGTCATCTTGTCATAATCACAGCCCCAAAACAAATCAGGATCCCGGGAGAACGTTTCATAAAACAACACATTTCTAAATTCATCATAAAAAGGACAATATAACAAAAAATGCACTTCACTTTCCACTTCATCGAGTTCACAAAATAAACACAGTCTCTTCTCCTCAGGGGTTTGTGAAAACCTCCCTGTTTCTAGCGCTAATGGAAGAATTCCCGTACGAAACTGAGCCATCACAGATCTCTGATTCCGGGGCAAATTTGCTGTGACGTAAAGCTCTGTTTTGAAATTTTCTTTTAACTGAATATATGTTCTTGATTTTGGTTTTGTCAAAATTCCAATTTGCCACTGTTTTTCAAAATTGGCCACTAGTTTTGCTCTAACGCTACTGACGCTGCCTGGCAGATTGTTATGAAAAACGTATTGGAGTTGCACTTCAGCAAACACAGATCGAAGCTCTGCGGCCCAGGGCGACATGGCTTTGCTCCATTTAAGGACCTTTTTTGTTAATCTGTTGTCTTGCATATAAATGATTCGATTCCACAATCTGACCATGTCACATTTTCTTTGGACCGTGCCAGGAACCCAGCCCATATCCCCCTGCGCAGCCAGAACAGGACGAAACTTGTGGACCCCCAAAAAGAAGCGGATTGCTCTGTTTTCTACAGCATCTAAGGCTGAATACTGTCTGGCTCCCCAAACACCAGCAGCAAAGTTTAGAACAGGAGAAACACAGGCCTCATACAACTTAGAGTATGTTCTAAAACCAAGATCTTTACATACTTTATATTTGTTTATCGCAGAGCCTAAAGCACGGCTGGCAGAGTCCGCAATAACTTTGACTCCACAATCAAAACTCATGAACTCACTCACTAAATGTGAAACCCAGATATTTGTACTCGGGGACAAATTCCAATGCTATGTTACCGAGCTTGAGAACATTTTTGCTTAATGGGATTGACTTCCTCCTAAAATGAACCATCTGAATTTTAGTTTGATTTATGGAAAGTTTCAACTTATAACACCAGTCTCGTAACACGTTTAACATGGTCTGCAAGTCCTCTTCTGATTCAGCCATGAGTGCAACATCGTCAGCATAAAGCAAAATGGCTGCTGTGTCAGAGTCCATATGAATACCCATGTTCGATTGTTTTATTTCCAGAGCCAAGTCGTTGATAAAAAGTGAAAACAGGTTTGGAGACAGACTGTCCCCTTGTTTTACACCAGAGGGTATCGGGAACCAGTCAGTCTGGAGCTCATTTAATTGAACGCATCCGATACAGTTTGTATACAATGATTTTAGTGCTTTATAAAATCTCCCATCAACCCCAGCCTGAAGAAGTTTCAAATACAGTAGATCTCTATTTACCCAATCAAAAGCTTTTTTAAAGTCTACAAAACATAGAAATGTGGATTTGTTTTCAGCCAATCGGGTTCTGACAATAGTTGAAACAACAAAAATGTGGTCAATACATGCTCTGTGTTTTCTAAATCCATTTTGTTCATCCACTAACAACTCGGTATCTTCAAAAAAATCAGTCAGTCTAGTATTTAACAAACTGGAATACATTTTATAGACTGTACTTAACAAACTTATCCCTCGATAATGGCACTCTAGGATCATCTTTAGATGCTTTTGGTATGGGTTTGATTATGGATTTATACCACACTGAGGGAATAAGGCTGTTGTCGAAACAGAATTTGAACAAACAGAAGAGAATATTTAGGAGATGTGGAGATTTTAACACTGTTGTTCACCTTCAGTGCAGCTTAACATCGGGGGGACAACTTGGAGTTTTCATTTCATTTCATTTCATTTCAATTGAGAGTAATGTGCAGATTGAAACAGAAGGGCAACACAATGATTGCATAAAGCTTTTCCAGCCTTACATGTGCATGCAAAGTGCAGCAGTTGCACAGGCTGCGAATCTGTTAGGACCACCTATAAAGTACAAGATTTGTATTTAATGTTATGTAATCAAATAATATGCCTAGAAAGTATTTTACATTTGAAAAAATACATAATGATTATCCAACAAAACGCCTACAACCTGTAACATTACAGTTCATTATACAAAACCATTTCATACTGCTTCTTTCTATAATCATACTCTGAGTTTGTGAGCTTTATCGGATTTCCTCATCGACCTGAAGCACTCTGCCCTGACCACCACCTCTCCTGAGCCATCTTTATCAGACACTGCCGAAAACAAGAATTGTAGTATGGTTAGCATTAGAATAACATGTTAGCATTCTTTAGTATAGGAACTGTAACAGAAATAAAATGTATAAGGATTTATATAATATGCAAATATATGTTATATAAATCCTTGAAGGAGAGAATGTACAATGTAGCTTTGCTTACAGACTCAAGGTTCAATGCTTAACAAACAGACACACAAATACATTGTATTATTGCTTAGCCTTTACATTAATAGTTAGACCTGCATGTTCATTACATTATAAATATGTTCAGATTTCGGCCTATATGAAAATGTAGCACAGCTGGCAAAATACAACAGCATTCCGATGGGTTTGTTGTTAGCATCTATGCAAATTTTGCAAATAATGCTACATTAACAATCTTGAGGGGCAGTTCTGCTAGTGATGTTGTTTCCTAATGGTGCTTTTGGTGTTAATAGCATGTAGTAGAGAGGTTCTTAGTTGACAAAATAGTCCTCGTTCATGATAGTTTATTATGTTTGAGTAGTTGCTGAAAATGCACCTGCTAACATAGTATATCTGCTCAGATAACACCCTTTTCTTTAGTATAGTTACATGATATTGCTTCTTAAAGTTAGAAGCAATATCAAAATTATGCAAGTACTGGGAGATATAAAATTTAAATCCTTTTTCGCGTTTACTCTGAGGAGCTGGAGAAGAAGATTCTACAATACAATGGACATCATTGATGGATTTGTCTGGTAAATTCCCAAGTGATCTAGAAAAATGTTAATCTGCGGTTGCTTGAGCCATTTTAAACACCAACCCAGACCTTGAAGTGAGACTCCCACCAAGTTTAAACATAGCGCCAATGTCACCGGAAATGGAGAACCGAACAGAAGTTTTCCTTATGCTAACATGCACGTAGTCTATTCTAATTGTGATGTGAAATGTACATGTATTATATATAGTTCTTCTTCCATATTTACACCCAAGACGAGGTGCTGAGCTTCATATTCCATAAAACACCGTCTGACCCGGCAGAGAGCTGGTCTTCCTCATCTGCTGAGTGAGCGGTTGAGTTTGAGCTTTCTAAGTCTGTGTCTGTGGGGGGAGAGGGGTGATAGAGAGAGGGAGCCAATAAGGGAGAACATGGTATAAATATGAATAGACTGGAGCTAGTGTAGGAGTCGTTGGAACCTGGTGGTGTGAAGCTAAACCCAGGAAAGGAAGGTTGAAGTCTGTTTCTGAATGAGTAACTAAGTATTTTTGGAGATGGTTTTAATCTACAGTAGAGAATAGAGTGCAGAAATGGTAATTAAAATGTCCACAAATACCCATAATGAAACGCTATAATAGTTGGCATATGTTACACTCCTGAATAAGAGAAAATATTTATTTATTCATTTTATTTATTTGAATTTAGGACAGTACATATGAATCAATGTGTTGGCAAACAGTGTCAACATAAAGGTTCAGATTCGTTTTATTTGTCATTTGCAGTAAAACCTCATTGGAATACATTCGCAAAAAGTTTCCAGTGTGCACAAGACTTAAACAAAACAAGATTAAAAGAATGATAAATGATAGAATTCGCACAATAGCTAAATTGCATCCACGATAGAACCAGACTGTATTGCAGACTATTCTTGTATTGCCCTAAAATCCAGACAGTAGTTATCTCGGAGGACTTTACAAAACCGTTGAATTTGCCAACACAGATCAGAGAATCAAAGAGTTCAAACGCAATAAAAAAATAAATGATAAAAAACACATTAGCCATAAGGGGCAGATGACCAATGTCCATAAATGTTGATAAATGTCCATAACTGTCCTGTTACAAATTCTTTTAATGATTTTTCCGGGAAATTTGATAAAGATTTCACTCACAGAGAAGCCAATTCTCATCTCAGCAATGCATGATACTGTATCGGTCTTGCAAACAAAAACTATACAAAAAATACATTTGTCTCTTTGCATGTGCCCAATGTTATATTTTCCAGTACTTTTTTTACATTCGCAAATAAAAAACCCGAAAGAGTCATGACATATTGTGGGTTTTCCAAAGATATATTTGACTCATAAATTCTAAATCGAGCAGTCTAAATATAGAAAGCTGCACAGATAGTTCCAAATAAGCACGTTTGGCGCCGCTCTCATGGAAATAGTTGTTTGGCTTGTCTGCTGATGAGCGTGGCAGAGCGCGGTAATTAGAAGGTCCGTGTTTAGTGCATTCACAGAGGAAGGGAGTGGGCAAAAAGGACACGCGGTAAGACACGGGGAGATAAGTATAGATCGCAGAGAATAGGAGTCCATTTGAGGGATGGGAGAGGTGAAGGAGAGGAGACAGAGTAGGGTAGTTTGATAGATGGGTGCAGGGGGGAAGAGGCGATGCTGATGGCCTGTCTGGGAGAGAGAGAGGAGAGCGCTGTGACTACCGTGGCGCTATAAGAGCAGCAGCCGCCATTAGCACACATTATCTCCTGTTTGTGAGACATGGGGATGCTCGCTAGGTGCCAGACTATAAGGGAGTAGTGCAAAAGAGCCAAATGAAAAAAGAAAGAGAATGTAACCGACTTGTCTGACTTTGTACGAGTGAGAGGAAGGGAAGGAGAAATGGGCATTGTGTGTTAAGCGCTCAGTACAGTTAGGTTTTAACTGGAAAGATAAGTTAATGTTCTAGGATTCAATTTTGATTTGGAAGGGAAGGTGGCTATATAACTATACGGCAAAGAAACCATAGATTTTGAAATGATGAAACAAATCAGGGGTCTCCAAACTGTAGCTCGGGAGCCACCAGTAGCTCGCCACCCCCTTCCAGGTAGAAATGAACAAATCAAATAGTTTACTGAAGATATATTGTATTATTCATTATTGTATTGTCAATGCACTTACTTTGTCACAAATAACATTATGTGATGATAAATATGGTTTGTACCCAATATCAGCCTTGTTCACACCGATATATATCACCACATTTTCCCAGGGCCGCTTAAAGGAAGTAGCTCTCTGCCTTTATCGTCCCGGGAAAGTAGCTCATGGGTGAAAAAGGTTGACACCTGGTCTAAATGTTTCCGAGATCATTATTTTATAGTAACACAAACAAACCTGCCATAGCATTGTTATGTCCATTCTATAGTAGACAACTTTATTAAAAAAAAAAAATTGTCCACTCACCTTTGGCCCTCCGCAGGCGGTTATCGCTCTCTAAGCTCGGGTCCTCTACCAGAGGCCTGGGAGCTTGAGGGTTCTGCGCAGTATCTTTGCTGTTCCTAGCACTGCACATTTCTGGACCGAGAGGTCCGAGGTTGTTCCGGGGATCCGCTGTAACCACTCATCTAGCTTCGGGGTCACTGCCCCGAGTGCACCGATCACCACGGGCACTACTGTCACCTTTACCCTCCAGACCCTCTCCAGCTCCTCTCTGAGACCTTGGTATTTCTCAAGCTTTTCATGTTCCTTTTTCCGGATGTTACCATCGCTTGGAATTGCCACGTCCACCACCACGGCTGTCCTCTGCCCTTTGTCTACCACCACGATGTCAGGTTGGTTCGCCATTACCATTGGGTCGGTCTGTATCTGGAAGTCCCACAGGATCTTCGCACGCTCATTCTCCACCACCTTTGGAGGAGTTTCACACTTAGACCTTGGGGTTTCCAGCCCATACTCTGCACAGATGTTTCTGTGCACTATGCCAGCCACTTGGTTATGGCGTTCCATGTAGGCCTTCCCTGCCAGCATCTTGCACCCTGCAGTTACGTGTTGGATCGTCTCAGGTGCCTCTTTGCACAACCAACACCTTGAGTCTTATCTGGTGTGGTATATCTGGGCCTCTATTGCTCTGGTGCTCAGGGCCTGCTCCTGTGCAGCCATGATGAGTGCCTCTGTGCTGTCCTGTAGGCCAGGGGTTCCCAAAGTTTTTAGCCCGCGACCCCATCATAAATGCCCTGCTAACCCGCGACCCCCCCCCCCCCACAACAGCCCTTTCGTCACATGAAATGAGCATGTATTTCCTTGATACGGAGTAACGCTTTCTAGAGACTCACGCCACTACCGAGCTGCACTGTCCAGCCCAAAAAAGGAGGCTTGCATATTTTTACTCATGTAGTGAGTGACACAGTGATGGGCTTGGTGGGCTCCCTCCTCAGCAGAAGTGGAGCGCATTTCTTGCGGCTCACCCTCACTGTTCTCATACCGCGGTAAAGTGGGCCGGCTTTCCGGAGTCAGCGGTAAAGAGGTCCGCACATTAAAAAGCGGGCGGCCGCTTTCTGCTGTTACTTTATGCGGTTCATCCCCGCGGCTTCTCTTTCCAAAGTTACTGTCAGTAAAGGCATAAACCGGCCACCCGCTTTTAATGTGCGGACCTCTTTACCTTTGACTCCGAAAAGCCGGGCCTCTTTAACGCGCTGTTCTACCGCTGTCCTCCCTCCCTCCGCTGCCCTCTCTCCCTCCTTTGCCCTCTCTCCCTCTCTTCGCACCATCAGCCTGACCCCTGATACAAGTGACTTTTCTCCCCCTCCGGGTTTTTCTGTTGTGGATATTAACCACGTTTCATTTTAAAGCAGGTATTATTTATTTGTAGCCTCCAAACACCTTTAGTTTTAGCAAACAACAGCAGGACACGCTTTGTCGCTGCGCATGATGTGAGCTGTGTTACGTGATGATTTTGATTGACGCTGCAATGACTGGGACAAAATTACTAACGTTATTAAAATATATTATAGTCTCCAAACACAATTTAACAAGTAGTCCTTTTGAATCAAATCAAATGCTAAATAAATATTTAAGGGCTTTATATTTGCTCAAAAAAAAAAATCTTTTTTTTTTGTTTGTGTGGAAATCATCTTGCGACCCCCCCAGGGGTTCCCGCGACCCCCCGGGGGGTCGGGACCCCCACTTTGGGAACCACTGCTGTAGGCTAGCCCTTTCTAGCCATTGGTAGGACTTCTGATGGGCTCTCCTCCAGCACCTCCTCATCTCGCCACTGCCTGAGACATTCACTGTCATCCGTTTTGGCCTTCTCCATGATGTAGTTATGGAGTTTGGATGTTTCGTCCTGGACAGTGGCTCTCACACTCACTAGTCCTCGGCCTCCATTGTATATATATATATATATATATATATATATATATATATATATATATATATATTTTTTTTTTTTTTTTTGAATATTGTCTTCACCTCTAGACACTTTTAAAAGAAAATAATTTCAAGCTACAGTCTTTGTGGAATGTTCATACAATATTGATAAGAATAACCATCTCCTGGAAATGTATAACACTTGTATCCTTCAGATGAAAATGCGGGAGGTGGGGGGACCTGGACCAGTTTGAATGAAAAAGTTGTCCAAAAAATTTTTCAAAGGTTGAGAAAGATTTTACATGGGGACCGCCTAGAGCTTTTTGGGTTATTACGCGTTCCTAAATTTAATTTCCAGTGACATTTGCCTTAACTGTGAAAGGGGAATCGTTTAAACCCAAAATGTGGTAATTCTACTGTCAAATAGATCCCACATGTATCCCCAGACACCAGCATTAGATTTACCATTAACATTTTAGGTGCTTTCTCTGTGCATTTATTGTTCCCAGCTACTGTTAAAGATGCTATACCCATTTTTTTTCTTTTTTATGAGTTCATAAAAATGCTTATTACTACATACAAGATGTATCATAAGCCGTATTTTAATTGAAAACTTGAGCTCATTGATTCAGCTTGTGTATGAACCGGCCGTAAAAAGTGCTGAGTAGAGACTCAGCGTGACGCTCGCTCTTCTCCACTCACAGAATGAGGCTGTGTTATGGCGCCAGATTTACGCCAAAAGTCCACACGCGCAAATAATACACACACGCTTAGCTTTATTTAATTCACACGCGCGCAAACCACTCTCCACGCGCATATTTCACCCCACACACGCGCAGATTCAGTACCACGAGCAACAATACGTGCGTGTGTGCGTTCGTGACATGCCTTCTCCCTGCTCGTGGTCTGTGTTCTGCGCGCGTTGAAAACTTTTGCCATCTCTTCTACGCGTTTGACCAGGACTCACTTTACTATAAGTATAGTATTTCTACAGTATCCTCCATGATGATCCATGATTACTGAACAGGCACGTTAATGTTTATAATGTCATTGTAGCCTTAGTATGTATAAACATATGAATAAAGGACGTAGCCTACATTGTAATATGTTTATATATCAAATAAATATAAAATGCTCACCAAGTATTTGTCTTCTGAACCAAATCTTCTAATCGCGGAAATTCCTGGAAAGCAGTGGCCCCGCCCCCAAGCGACAAAAGTATATTTCACGCGCGCGTAGAAGAGATGGCAAAAGTTTTCAAGGCGCGCAGAACACAGACCACGAGCAGGGAGAAGGCATGTCACGAACGCACGTATTGTTGCTCGTGGTACTGAATCTGCGCGTGTGTGGGGTGAAATATGCGCGTGGAGAGTGGTTTGCGCGCGTGTGAATTAAATAAAGCTGCGCGTGTATGTATTATTTGCGCGTGTGGACTTTTGGCGTAAATCTGGCGCCATACTGTGTCCTCTAACCTCTACAGCACTGCTAAACACAGTAGCATGTTAGCAGAATTGGCTATAACTCTTCTTGCTGTAACTGCATACACAGCAAAACAGCCCAAACGACACAACAGTGAGGAAGAGAAGACGGAACTAGAGCAAAAAAATGATCAAAGAAGAAATCAAACCCGGGTGAACATAGCTAGCTTACATCGTATCTTCCGGAGAGACTTGCGGGAGCGGGACTGCCTCGGACTATCTATGCTCGGGCCACATTCGGACGCAGAACTAGCGGTAATCTTTCAGTTATATATTTTGATAGCAGTGCAACTGGGTATAGCTCCTTTAAATTGTCAAAACTATAAGGCATCAGCTTCACAGCCCATTGTTTGTGCTCCAAAGAGTTCTCAAACGGATTGAATTGGATTTTTTGCAGGGGTTTGACACAATTATGAATGGTTTTACTTTATCACAATGTTTTACAGTTATCATTCTTTTATTTAAATCCAACTGCTTCTTTTGCTTAAAAATAATGTTTTCTATGCACATTTCCATAGAGATATGTAAGCTTTACAAATGTTTAAATAAACCACAGACAATGAGACAAATTATACACATACAAACGTCAAAAACATATCACACGTTTCCTAAAATATGTGAGTTATAAATAGATGAAACAGCGTGTTCTCAAAGTATTACTATTGACATTACAAATATAAATAGTAGTTTTAACATCATCCTTTTGATTTTCAGACCTGACATATCCCGGCGTTTTCACACTTCTGTCATTGTTAATTGCACTTTCAACAATAAAAGGCATCGCACTAAAATATAGTGACAAATACGATTCAGAACGGATTACAGATAATGGAGATGTTTCAAGAGAGATGCTAAATGTGACCTTTATTTACTCTCAGCTAATAAATGCTTTCATTCACATTAAATCTATGGCCAGGCTTAAAGGCACTGGAGGCCCGACTGCAGCATATGGCTGGCTCCCTGCACAGTTTTACAGTACATAAATAAAGTCTATGAGACACCCTACAGTAGTGTGACTAATTATCTGCTGGAACACTGTATTAGTTGCATGATTACCAAGCTCCTCTATAGCTAATTACATAGGCTG
Source organism: Knipowitschia caucasica (assembly GCA_964034765.1). NCBI lineage: Eukaryota > Metazoa > Chordata > Actinopteri > Gobiiformes > Gobiidae > Knipowitschia > Knipowitschia caucasica. Next base: position 29,249,202 of record OZ035838.1, on the reverse strand, counting down.
CTCTTGGCTGACCTCTGCCAGCATGATGCATTGGCTCCACTCCTCCGTCTACTCCTTTGTCCCTACGCTCATCCCCGGATTTTTTAAATATCTAAAAAGTTCACTTCCACTCTCTTTGGGGAGAGTGACCTTTTTATACCTTATCTTAACTACCCATAAAATACGGCCATAAAACATACTATAAGAGGACATTTTAGCCTTGATGTCAAAATCAGCATAACCCGCTGCTCTGGGTAATCAAATGTAGTGTGTTTCGTGGGGGGCAGTGGCGACCTTCTGTCCCATAACTGTATTTTAGCTATTGCATCACACGTGGCACACATGTTCGCTTGTCATTTCTCTGCATGGCTCTACACTAAACAAAGAAAGAAACTAGAAGAGATTATTAGATTATGTTTTCAAAGTAAAGATGAATTTGTATTCCTATTTTTAACCCTTTAGGTCACATGATCTTATATGATTCAGATTCAGATTCATTTATTTGCCATTTGCAGTAAAACCACATAGGAAAAACTGTGCAAGACTACCCCGGTGTATGATCTGGCATCTCATATGTTTTTCTTCTCTTTTCTTGTTATTCATGTTAGTAATCTTTTATCTGGTATAAAACAGCTCCACTTTTGGTTTTTGCATAAAATTTCAGATTTTTATTTATTTATGATTTATTCCGACACACATTATAGTGAAAGATTATGTTTGTACTTTTTGTGAATAAATTTAAATGTGTTTGTTTAAGACAAACAAAAACAATTATAAGATGATTATTGGTTTAAGCAATATGTCAATGTTTTGTTACCAATTCAAGAAAACACTATTTCTTTATACATGCCAAAGAGTGTTTCCAGTGTGATAAATGCTTTGCTTCTGTGACTGTTTGTCAGATAATTAAGTATTAATTGGATTTTGATTAAGTTGATTTAAAAATATAATTGTTCCAAAAAAGCAATTATTAAATGGATTTTGGTGTGGATTCTTTTATCCTAAAACAAAGAAAATAAATTAAACATAATATTTCAGGGCTTTTTGTTCCGTACTGACCACAGTATAATTTCCCTGTAATATTGTTCACAGAGAAGCTCATCTATGGTAAGTGCATGATCAGATATTGGCAGACTTCCATGAAGACAGTACGGCATTCTGGGAGTATGTGATCTGGGAGATTTCAGTAAAGTTTTAAAAGTGCAGCATCATCAATCAGTCCCTGGATGAAGGTCTCGTCCTGTCAAGTTTTAAACATGCTGTGGTCCAGCCACTTTTAAGCCTAATTCAAGCACTATGGATTAACTTTCGAACATTTTTTACAACCCTTTTCAAAAATCTCTTATCTATTCAAAGTTTAAGAGAAAATTGTTTCTATTCAGATTTTAGATTGCATTACTGAGAACTTACACAGTGCAGAGACAATCCTCCTAGGAGTTTCAAATGACCTTTACGCCACAGAGGAGAGTGCTCCATTTTAATTCTTTTAACTTAAGTGCAGCCTTTGACACAATTGACAACAATATTTAATCGGAAAGCCTCAAAAAGTGGGTTTCTTTCTGAGAAAATTGTAGTGGTTTAATTCGAATAACTCTTACAAAAGCCGAGAATAAAGCTTAGGGAGTGCATTATTAATTAAGTTTTAGCATGAGAAAGACCGTCAGTCGATAGTCAGAAGTTTTCACATATATATTTAACGTGGTCAGTCCTGATCATACGGGGCATTTGGGAGGTCCAGTAACGGTCTCGTCTTCTCTGTTTGTTCTATTGGCCATTGTCTTCTATTGGCCATTTCTCGATTGCTCTTCTATGTCTCTCGGCCAACACCAGGAAAATCCTCGTTCGCCCCTTCCAAGGACTTGTCTCCTTGGCAGCCATGGACATTCTCCTTGATGGTCTTTTCCCCGTTGCTGTCCGACCTAAGGCCTTCATACAGTGATTCAGGTGGTACCACATGGACGATCCATTCACCTGCACCACCGTTGATGTCGCGTTCACGATCTCGTAAGGACCTTCCCTCCGTGGTGTATGCCACTTCCGTCGGAGGGTTTTTCACATAGACCAGGTCCCCCGGCTTCACTGCAGGTGGCACCTCCTCCTCCTTCGTCTGGCTCTGCACAGAGTTAATACGAGCAAAACCACTCCTGTGGACGTTAGTCAATTGTTTCACAGATGATTTCATACAATCTGTTAACACATCAATCAAAGGGCCCTTAGCAGCTTTGTACACCGGTGATGGCACATACCGGCCAGTAAGCGCTTCATGCGGTATTAGTTTTAAGCTTCTGTTGGCGCTTCCCTGATAGGGCATCAGGGCAAGCGGCAGTGCATCTGTCCAATTCAAACCGGTGTTCATGCAAATTTTTAGTAGTTTGTTTAAAGTATACCATTCACTCTTTCAACCACTCATTGACTCCGAGGACATATCCTAGCCTTTGTTTGAACTTCTGCAACACACATTTTAAGTTTCTTGTCTCCATAAACAAATTTGTATTTTTCCGGAGTCAGACACACAGTTATGAGGCTTTCCCTCGAACTGGACTGGGATTGAGTCAGCAGATTTTTCACTTTACACACGCGAATGGTCATATCAGGATAATCTACAAGTAAACAATACTCGTTCAATCTTTGTGCCGTTAACACAAACTTCCCTTTCTCAAGTAGATTCCCCAATTTTTGATGTGTCATAATTTCTTTGACTGTTTTTGGCCTGGGAGCTTGTGATATAGCTTCAAGGTGGGTTGTTGAGACTGATCGGGACCCCTCCCTTATCAGTCTCCATAAATACTCAACTTGGTCTTGACAATATTGCAATTTCCCCAAGGACGCCTTATGTCCTTTGTCTGTGAGCATGGTCAGCAGAGTCATAGAGTCTTTATGGCACGTTTCCAGATCAGGTGCACACAAAATAATATCATCAACATAGCTAATTATGGTGCTGGACACTCTGCCTGATAGATCATCCAAATCGTCTCTCAAGATTTTATTGAGAATATGGGGACTTAGTTTCAGGCCTTGCGGTACACGACGTTAAGTGTAGGATTGATTTCTGTATGTGAAAGCAAATAGACGCTGGCTTGAGGGAGGATGACATCTTCCGTCGAACAGCCCTGAGGAAGCGAATAGTCGAAAGGCTTCCAGAGATGGCTCAAAGCAGACCGAATGAAGCAGTCGTTCTGTATAACATGACAATTGAACAGTCCACTAGCATGTTGTTGATTCCATTTGTACTCAGAAACTGGGTTCAAACATTCAACAACAAAATATTAAGAGATCCTTTACTTCATCCCACAGAGGGGAAATTCAGTGTTGCAGAACTTGCAGAAGTTACAATAGGATTGAGGAGCACACAACACAACATAAGTGAATACTAAGTATAGCACAACACTTCACTTTCAGATTCAAATCTCTACATTTAGCTTGATAGATATTATTATATTTTAGACCAAACCTTTGCGGTCACAATTGGTAATTTTACATCCTCAATATCCCCCATTACCTGTGGTGTGCTGAAAGGTTGTTGGGTCCCATCATATTTTCTATCTGCAGTGTACATGTACTGCAGAGGTCTGGCTGCTGTGGTCGACTGTTTTAACGACGTGAACATACGGGAGTTGAATGGTCCAAAACTCCCAACAGCTCAACACCACCAAATCTGAAGTCCTCCTCATCAACTCACCTGCATATTTGACTGATTATCATTTTGATTGCATTCTACAGCATCATAAAATTATCAGATTAGTAAAACCTATTTGCAGCATGATAAGTAAGGGATAAAGATACAAAAAGTATAATGACCTGCGTAATATACATTATCCCGTTTATTATACGGCTTTGGACCAACAGAACACACAAAATAAAATGAATTCCACTCGTAGGAATGCCGACAGGTTTATTTAATGACAGAAAATAAAATTGTTCCCAAAGGCTTTCCCGTGGCTATGCGAGTAACAGTTAGGCTAGCAACAGCTAGGCTAGTAAGTTAGGCTAGAAACTTCCAAACTAGAACCCTCTCGAACTGCATGAAACAGAGAATTCTGAACATCAGCAGCGAGTGACCCATAAACTTAACCTAAATCCATATTTCGATCCTCCGCAAATGTGTCCTAAAATGTCCCGGGTTTTTTGCAATCGCTTTTTCTCGCATTAAAAAACTATTTTTGTCATGAAAACCTTAACAACTTCCAGAGTTTGGCGCACCACGATCCGTCTCTGTCTGCTTCATTCCTGACACTAAGCAGGGTAGGGCCTGGTTAGCACTGTGATGGGAGACCTCAAGGAACACCAGGTGCCACCGTGGGGCAGCTGTAAAATGCCAGTTTGTCCTTAGGCAAGACAGTTCACCCCCATTGCCTAGACTCAATCTGGTGTTTGTGTAGATCATTGGTGGTGGTCAGAGGGGCTGATGGCACATACTGGTTGACTCACTGCTGTCAGTGTGCCCCAGGGCAGCTCTGGCTACAGAAGTAATTTATCAGTAGTAGTAGTTGTGTGTGGAGAGAATGTATAATGTCATGTGAAGTGTGTCCAATAAAACTGATGCATTTTTTTTTTCCTCAGGGAGCTAGTATACTGCTCCCTGCAAGTCATGAGATTCTGACAACATGAAATATGGGTATAATATTTGTGCAACGGTCACTATAAAATAACTTCTATAGACAACAAGGCAACATGACATTTCAGCTACATGATACAAGACAGGCGACCAAACATAAATGTTTAAAAAGAGGAAAAGCTACACCCAAGCATCCAGTGTGGTGTCAGCTGGGATCATGTAGACAAGATGCTTCAGACTAAATGACTTGAACATGGAACACAATTAGCATTCTGTGTATGGAAGTGGTCATGGCCGACGAGCTTTAAGGCAAAACGTTTGGAAGGAATGGCAAATCCCTTCAGGTGTGCATAAAGCCACCTGGGAGTGTAGCCTGGAGGAGTACGGATAAAACATAGAGTGATTGACATTCACTTGAAGCCACGACTCACCGCGTGGCATCCAATTTTAACACCTGAAACAGTGAAGAAGAAGAAAAAAGATACATTGAAACATTGTAGCAGGCGAACAGGATGAAAGTGGGCAACGGGGAGTAGAGCTGAAATGACGAAGACTTACTTACCGCTTCCAATGGGATCAAGGCTCTGAAACAAAATAGAAAAGAAGCGAGACAGTGTAAAATGTGAAACAATGCTTGCAAGATCTAAGAGTAATACAGAACCATTCAGATAGAAAGTCAGGAACAAAATGAGAGAAAGGGAAAAGAGAAAATACAGAGCTGAGCACAGTCACGTACTGCAATTATCTGGGTGCTAATGATGCTAATGTGGTGCCTTGGTGCAGGCTATTGTTTTTTTACAAGCGTCAAAGCTGCTTTAATGTGTCAATTACTGTTTTATCAGAGTAAAAAGAAGACATTTAACTTTTCATGTGAACAAAATGTCAACTATTGAACTGCTAAAGTACAGACACAAGGCAGAAACCGTTTCACAATCCACAGTCAAATACTGTATCAGCCCAAACATTTTTATTATTTTAAATTTGCGAAATGTTTGTATTAAGTAAGTAAGTAATCTTTATTTATATACCGCCTTTCACAGACCAGAGTCACAAAGCGGTTTATGGCTTGAAGCTCAAATAAAAAATCCGAACTGATGGATCACCAAGTGAAACATAATGTTGTGGTTTCAGCATCAAATGTAGATATATTTAGATTTTTTGTGTTCTAAACATTTACTTGATACATCAAAAAATGAATTGCTTCATTAGTTGAGTTTCAAGGGGTCAGTTAAGAGTTCACAAATTATGGTGATTCGGCTTCTCATTCTTTGTTACAGCAACAAGTGCGGGTGATTTAGTCCATGAGAGGAAAAAGATGCTGTTTGGCCATTACATTAAAGATGCAAAGGTCAGTAATAAAACGATAGAAGCGTGATGCAGAAAAAACAGTTGGACTTGCACATTCCTCTCCTCTGGGGGCCGCGACTCCCCTGAAATAGAAATTGTGAACTCTCAGCAGGACAACCTTAGTTTAAGAACCAGAAATGGTGGAATCTTGCGATATATAAACACTTGCACAATTTTAGGAGAAGCAGTCATGTTAAATTTGCAGCTTGGCCGTTTTAACAAACCATAAAGAAATTGCAAAGAGACAGTGAGATCATTTTTGTGTTGTGTTGTATTGTCCTGTTTTGAAAAGACCATTTCAGTTCTTTCTGGGAACAACAGCTGTGTTTTATTGTGGGTACACCAGTTTTCAGAATTCAGTCTGCATACATATCATGTTTTTTTTTACAATTCTGAGAACAAATTATTTTGCCTTCCCAGTGACACACTCAGTGGTTTTGGAGATCACTGTTGGCTGCCAGTGATCTATCATTAGTGTTGCATGTTTGCTATCAACACATTTTTGGAAACGTTATCTGATTAATTGGTACAAACCACTAAGTTCAGTGCATCCAATAAATCAAGAACAGTCCAACTTTGCGACATTCAATATGACGTTCAACATTCAGAATAGATAAAAAAATCATCTCTGTGATGCGTAAATAAGTGCACTCTGTCCACTGGGTGTTCCACTGTCTCCTACATTCTACCTGATTGATAAATTGCCTATGTGCTGCACTTCACAAGTTTCCGGACTTTTGACTGCAGTTATTATGTAGACAAACAACACCGTGGACTACAGTGGACAGGCAATATCACTAATGGTAGCCTCAGGTAAGCCATGAATGTTTTAGCTTAACTCCTGCCCTATACACTTCCACATATGGCCGATACAAACATACATTTTTCATACAAGCATTTCTCCAGTTCCCTCTCCTGTAGTTATCTATATATATCCTTTATTTATGAGGTGAAAGTTTGAGAAGTAACCCGTAAAGTTATCTGGGTATTGGCTATAAAGGGGTCAAGGATCAACTTGGGTTCAATGACTTCCAGTTTGTCATTCTTCTTAAGGCTTTTAGCCACATTCTAATTAGCCAAACAGCGGCATTGAAGGATTCTTGTTTTTCCCTCGAGCAAAACGTGTGAGTATTTTACAGCTCAAACACGTCTGCTTTTATCACAGCCCCACTCCTCCCGTTGTGACCCTTGTTGCGGATGCTTTTTCTCTAATTAAAAAAAGATGCGAAGCTGCCAAGCAACTGTGGTGGAGTCTACAGTCCAATGCGGTGTCTTTCTTGAGCCATGCGGGCCGTATAGAGCATTGACACACACAAAAGCTAGTGCTTGAGAGATGACATCCTGAAAAATCTCTTCACCCATCAGGTCCCATACTCCATGCACTGTGTGGCGTCTGCAGGATGGCAGAGATAAGATTTGGATTCCATCTCTCCTTCGCCTCGGGCTGCGTATCCATGGTGAAGTTTGATCAAGTTCAAAACTCGCTGGCTGTAGCTCTATTCAAACAGAATACAAACCACTAGATCTGAGAAAGAAATGTTTGGAACTTACTCATAGTATGTGTTGCATTGTCCGAAAGCTGTATCCAATATTGATCGAAATAGAACTGCCACTATGCAAAACTAGATTACCGCTTTAAAAACCTGGCTTGTCTCTTTGTAATCGTGAGCATTTCTAAACACCACGACACTGGCACTTCTCTCCCTTTTCCGTCCAAGACCCCTCCTTTTTCTTCCTGTTCCCAGTTTAATTGTCTGATTGTTTTAAAGAAATATGAATAATTCTTTAGGGGGAATATTGATCTTTCTGTGATGATGATGTAATGGGGGACAGGAGGATTTTCTTCAATTAATTTCAATGCTATTTAACTTTGTATAGTCGTAAATCACAAAAGCAGTGATTTCTGAGTCCTTGACAAAGTTGCAGATTGCCCTGCAAAAGATCATTGAATTAAACAGTTCAAACACACGAAATGCATAATAAACACATAGGCAACATTATTCCATGGGGAGCGGGATGACCAATGTCCATAAAAAGACAGAAGGGACGGAGTTACTGTAAATTTTTGTCTTGGTAATTCCTGATATTAGCATGGCTGGATTTTGTATGAGAGAACAGTATTGAAGGTGGCCCGGTGGCTGTGTGGATCGCTCTCTAGCCTCTCAGCAAGAAGGTCCTGGGTTCGAACAGGGTCTTTCCGAGTGGATTTTGCATGTTCTCCTCGTGTCTATGTAGGTTTCCTCCGGGTGCTCCGTTTTTCCCTACCACTAAAAACATGTACATTAGGTAAATCCTCCAGCTCCGGTAGTCCTGCTCAAGCCAAGCACCAATATCTGGAGATGGGCTCTCGGGTTACTACGGCGACCACTGCTCCTGACAGACGCCCTAGTGGCATCAGTATTGGTCAAATTGCCCTATGGGGAAAAATAAAGTGCAAGTATTGTAACATGGTTAAAACCTCAATTTTGCCCAATTTGTCTGTAGTCCAAATGTTGAAAGATAAAATGCCGAAAGCAAAGTTATTCTAAATGCATTTTTTATTATAAAAATGTAGTATTGAGTAGCCCTGAATTTTTTTTTTTTTTAAAAAGCAAATATTTCATTTGCTTTTTGAAAAAAATAAAAAAATACTTGATTGGGCTGTCATGTCCACAATGGCATTGGCTAAAAAATAGAAGCTTGGAACCTTCAGAAAGCCAATTTTCCAGCTTCTCACGCCACACACTCTAATCCCAATAAATCTTATCACGGCCGTGTGAGAAACTCAACCATATGTGCTGGAGATTAGCCTGTGAGTTTTGGCCCTTTTCTTGATTTTCTCCTTTCTGATAACGGAGGTGTCTTGACACACAGACAGGCACACAATCACTAGTCGCATTTGCTTTTGCGAGTTTTAACTTTGAAGGGTGGTTCCCCCAAATCGCTATCAACCTGAAAGGCATTGAATGGGACCGAAATTCAATGCCCTGATTCCCTCACCGCTGCCACAGATATTTCTGGTTTCCCATCAGAGACAGCCATAGTTTGGATGCATTTTCCTGGCTATGTGTCTTCTACTTTTACCTCCAAATTCCAAAACAGAATCCAATCTAGTGAAGTCTTTTGAAGTATAGAAATAGGAACTGGGTCTTCATACAAAAGGACAGGGCAAAGAATGAAAAGTGGAAGAAAAGAATCAAAAAGTGAGAGAAAATAGTGGAGGAGATGTATGGACTCTGCAACAAATGAGACAAAAAGCAGAGAGGATTACGATGCTCGGGATTGGGTTATTCCATCGCCAACATTACTGCGGTTCAGTTTTCTATTCATCTTTTTTGGCACAGTGGGAGCGCACCAGGCAAATCGGGTTTTAGGATGTGGCCAGTGGGCAATGAGGAGGGCTATTAAAGGATCATTACCATCTCTTGCTATAATGGCACCGGCGCAGTGCGGGAAGAATTACCACTGTAATGAGACAAACCTGCAAGTGCCAACGGTGGATCTGACATATATTAGCAGCTAACACAGAAGCACAAAGGCAGAGGTGAGGAGGAAACTGTTTTGGGCATTAGTTTAGGTCAGAATATCCACCTGCTGTGCGGAAGTCATATCCCTGCAGAAGTGGGTGGAATAACTCAAAAGCAGTGCTGAAAAGAAGAAGTGAAAGAATCAGTAAGTGTGTTGTATAAATGTGTACTTTAGGATACATTCTACACTTTACATAATATGCTAAATCAACCTTTGCCACCATTTTATTTTGTAATATCTTTTTATTGACCTCTTTTTTATTTATTCCCACTGAGATTGCAGATTTTCTTTTTCAGGGAAGTCCTAGTCCCAGATAGAGGGGGCGGGAGTGGGGTAGGGGAGATTTAAAAAAAACTATTATAGACCTGCACTTCTACATACTATTTGGGTACTTTTGGAATTATTAAAAAAACTGATAGTATGCAACATTGCACGGAATGCAATGAGACTGTTTTTATAAATAAATAATATACAAATGACAATGAAAAACAAAACAGAAGAATATGGTGTACATTATGGCACTGAATGTTGTCTGAAATTAACATTAGGTTTACATCAATACAATATAGTGGTAAAATATTGCGTGGGTGTCCCTTATATTCTGTGACATTGACAATTTTGTTTGTTTTTTAATCTGAGACACCCTTCTCCTCTGACTGTGTGGCCTGCAATATGCACATAGTCAAACAAAATGTGCAGTTAGAACTAATATCCTAAACTGTTTAAATGGCTGGGAAGTTGGAGCACAACAGCTGCAACACATTTACTCTAAACCGATGCTGAGACAAACAAACAAATAAGCAAGTGCAAAGTTTGGGATTGTTTTGTTCGCAGGTGATTGTGTGATGTAACTTTTCTCACTGCAGATTCAGACAGTCAGGTACATAATTCTTGGCACATCAACACAATTCTCACATGTTTTGGCTCCATACTCCACCACAATAGATTTGAAATGACATTGACAAGATACCAGAATTAAAAATTGTGTATAAACTACCACTTTTGAAAGGCTGAGATGTACAGAGACAACCGGCTGTTCCATAAGCAGATGTGTGCCATTCCCTTCATTTTCTGATGAGATAAGAGTTTTAGATTTAGTTTCAAGTGTGTTGGTATTGGTTCCTATTAATTCTTGATATAATCCGGCTAAACAGCAGCTGTAGCAAACTTAAGATCTTAAAAAACAGAGAGTACTAAAGAAAAAACAGAAAAATAATCTAGAATACCAATAACTATGGTGGACAACAAGGAATTCTTTCAAGGATGAAGAAAAAACTCAGAGAACAATTGGATAGATCAATATCATTCGCCAGGATTCTCCAAAAGGGAGGCGTATGTGAGTGCTGACAAAATGAGCAAGAGATGAATTCTGAAGTGTTTCAGGCGATATATTATCTGGCCAAACTTCAAAATGACAGTCACCGTGGTACAGGACATTCAGGCAAAACATGCAGTTAAAGCAAAAGAGTAGAATGGTATGTTAATCACAAATCCTCAATGTGGGAATGAGCTGAATTTCTCTAAAAAATTGAAAGGAAAATGCCTCATTACAAGCGGGAACTGGATACCATTGCAATAGAGGCCTGGCAGAGCCTCACCATGAGACCCAGTGCCAGGTGATGTCTTCTAGGCTCTAAATTGACATGAACTTTGATGCATTGTTGTTTGTTTGTCCCAATACAATAGTGGTTGGCAGTACAAATAATGGCGCTTGCAATTCATACACTCAATTTGGATGTTAATTTATTCTAAAGACTGAACTCAGACCAAATAGCATAAAAATTGATCTGCTATGCAAGGCAACATTGAGTCACTCGCAGACTTCAAGTTTAATATATTGTATGTATTAGTAAGTACGTTATTAAGTACGTTTGAAAAGTCAGAAATCTCAGCAATGGAAATATGGGTAAATATAAACAGGTAAACAAATCTTGAGACATAATCATATAACAAATATCAAATTCCAACTGACTGATATAAAGATGTCTCATCATAACATCCACAAATTCCCAGCAGCCCCTATGCTGCAGCCTCACTGCACCCTTCCAAGGGCACAGCTTATTCCCTCTTTACGATGGACCTAAAGGCAGCATGAGCAGCGAGGGCTCCGGCCAAAAAGACTTTATAGCACCATAAACACAGTTATACCCCATCTCACCAGCATAACTAGGAGCTGGAGACAACCCAAGAGCACAGCGCTAAGCAGGCTGGCCATAGGGATAAAGTCTTATGAGCAAAATCATTTTTACAAAGCTAAAAATCAAATGTGCTTATTGGATGACGTCTCCTCTGTCTGGCTTTATGAGCGCCCCGACATGCACACCACGTCTTTATGACTGATTATTTTGGTGGTTTGTTTGGGAGCTGGCAATATTAATCCGTTGTGCCTCATTTTCAGTCTCATAGTCATTTCTTTTCTCTTTGCCATCCGGATATGATTTTAGCGCGTCAAAACAATGATCACATTCAAAGACCTAAGAATTTGTTTGCGTGCATATTATGGAGATGCTTTATCATACGTGAAAGGCCAACCGAGGGAACTCTCTATATTTATTGCGGTTATTATCCCCATGGAGACGTTGGCACATTTATTGTGGTCTGATCTTTGGTCTGATTTTGGTTCTTTCAGTTTTCTATAAGAACCTATAAATCAGGTGCCACAACATTCTAAAGACCGGTATAATTTTATGGCATATGTTTAATGCATTTTAAAAGAAAGATTTAGGGTTATTCTTCAGTCCAAAACTAACAAGCAATGGAATACATGGGCTGTTTAACCAATTAACATGAGTATCACTAGATTTGTGTGAGACAATTATTTTGAATAGTTTATTGATAAGGCGGTTCTTGCCAAAGTAATAAAGATTAATTGTATTTGCCATTTCTATGAATAATACATTGAAATAATAGTGCAAAAGTCCCCAGTGTGCTCCAAACGAGTACATCAATAAAACAAGCTGGAAAGTACAAGAAACATTTGTCATCGTAAAACAAATCAACAAAAACTGTTGAAATTACAAATGCAAGATCATTAAAGTGATCTGTTCAAACTGATCACAGCTTGTGGAAAGAAGCTGCAAACATATCGAGATGTTCTGCGTCTCAGCGAACACCCTCTTCTGCCCGAAGGAAGAGGCTGGAACATGGCATTTCCAGGGTGGCCAGAAGAGTCATTGATTACACAAGTTGACAGCCAAAAAATGGTCAGGCGTTTCTAAACTGATTTAGACTAATTTTGGTGTTCTGAGTCCGAATGTCACATGCATTTTGCTCTATCAGGTCAACTTTTTGAGATACAGCCACAGTGTTACGGATTATGTACGTCTACGTCATTATGAATTCTGCTTATCAAATTTGATGGAGTAAATAAAAACTGAATGACTTTGGATACGTTGACTTTTATTTCTTGAGGAAGACGGAGAAAACGTCAAGGGTTTCTCAGCTAATGATCCGCAGAAATTTGTTTTTAACGCAAAATCGATTAAAAAAAATATTTCTGTAGCAAAAAATCCTGACCTGATTGAGCAAAACCAAGGTCATTTTCGGACTCAGAGCATCAAAATTAGTCTAATTCAGCTGGAAAACCCTGGACTATTTTCAAAAAATATTTTTTTGTTACCCAGTGTTAGAGCTCGCGTCTGGATTCACAATGAACAAAAAGAAGAGGATTACATATAGACAATAACTAGGCTTGACAAAACGCAAGAAAGCAGTTTGACTTTTGTTATGCACCACAAGTCTTTCTTAATGAACATGAAGCTGAATGCGCAGGTTCAGACTGAAAGACCGAGTGCCTGCCAGCCTCGAGCCTCAGCCAATAACACAGCTCTGCCAGCCTCCTGCCAACCCTCTCACAGAAAAGCGGGCAGTTTAAAAGGCAGCCACTTCCTGACAAACAACGCTTCCTGAGGCTCTTAAACACCCACCATCTCCCCAGCACCCCCTCTGGCTCTTGGCTCCCGCTCTGGCTCCCGCTCTGGCTCCCGCTCCGCCTACGCCTACGCCCCATTCACACCATACTCTAGCCACCACCAGTGATTGACCCCGGGGGATCTGAGATCATCTTCAGCTGCAATCGATCTCATTGCTGCAAGTGTCACTGCCGGGGTCAATGCGCCAAACAAATAAATAATTTTATTGTATTAATTGTGTCTTTGGTCTCTTCAGATTGAATTATAATAGTGAAGCGAGTTAGTAACAAAATTAAGCCTCATTAACAATTTCCACGAGACAAACATTTTTCTGCATGTACAGCAAATGTCCAAATTGAAGTTAATACCGAATTTTGCTTAATAAAATGAAAGGATGTGTTTTATATCAGCTTGAGGCTGTGTGCACAATTCTAAGCGCATCTGTCCTGGGAGAGTCTATATTATGCTCTGTCTTATACCTGCACCAAATACCACCTGCTCCACTGAAATAGCCATGCAAGCAACTAATAAAGACCCAGGATGTCTGCTATACCATCTATTTTTCTCACATAGCCTCTGCAGTATGTATTCACAAATAATGGGGAGAAAGCAGGCTGAAGTCATTCCATACGCAATGAATTTTAAAAAATCTGGGATTACGTCGACACTGCCTCTCAGACTAAATGGTTTTAGACTGATTGAACCTCTTTCTACCTAAGCATCCCTTGGCCTCATCCTTCATTATTTTCTCTTCTAAATATTCCTTTGTAAATCTGTGACAACGACTGGGGGAGAGAGGCAGAAGCATGCAGACAGATGGAGACAAGGAGCGAAGGAGAAAAAAATAAGAACTGCTTATGTAAAAGAAGCCAAATCCAGGTCAGACGCGACATTCTCCGCTGTGTCTGCTCCTGCTTTTTGTACATCGACTGGGATAAGGAAAATGTAACAGACTGACTGCAATTTAAGACACACGGAAGACAGGGGATAAAATTGGTGCCTTCTTAATCTTTGGAACGCGACTTTTAAGTAAATTGATACAGAAACCGTGACAGAATAGAGATTTGTCTACTGGAAATAATTTCAACTCTTTAATGTGTGCAACCAGTCAGAAATAATTCTTGGTTTGTGTTTTTTGCTTGACCACATAATTCCTAAGTTCCTATTGAACTTGTAGTGTTGGTGTCCAATTGTTTTAGTATGTAGACCACATTAGTTAACCAGGCTTGTAAACCTGTTTGGTCTGTATTCGGGCTGAATAACCCACCATTCCACTCCATTGATGGAATTTTGTGACACAATCAAAAACAGATGTTAGTACATGCAATTATAGTCCAAGGCTGAATTCCAGAGGTTTTGATCTTTACAATGGGGTATACCATGCCTTTATTGATTGAGCTGATTTTGGCTGCATGATGCTGTGAACTTATGTTTATACAATACAATTTATTCTTGTATAGCCCTAAGTCACAACAGAAGTCATCTCAGAGGACTTAACAAAACCATTGAAATCACCAACACAGATCAGGGAATCAACAGTTAAAACACATGAAAAATATAAAGCACATAATACAAAAAAAAAGTCCATACATGTTGTAGAATGCTAAAGTGTCCTGGATCATCACCAATCCTTTCTGTTGGACACTAACTGTCCAACAAGACCCTCCTGCATCGACAAGGAAAAACTCTTAAACAACCCAGTGCGAAAAAGTGAGAAACCTTGGGGAGAACTAGGGAAACCCACAGGGAGGGAGACCCATTTGAGAAAGGGATCCGCTCCTCCGGACGGACAGGCTAATGATCCAGGAGCTAAGCTAGCTACAGGACGTGGACCAGTGGCCGCTGAACGTGGACAGGTCCGGTGCAGGACTGAAGCACTCCCAGGCGGGTCGGGCGGGGCAGTCCGCAGGTGTAGATGGAGGAGGCCAGGTTCATAGGTCCCGTCATCGTACCATGAAACAGACAATGGGACAACGGGTGAATAGCAAGGAACAAACTACAGTCAAAATCCTAATAATGCTAAACAGGTAAAGGAGGAAGGAGGAGAGCCTACTTAACAAGACATTTTTTTACATAGCCAAATGATAGATGGATACATAAGATAAAAAAACACTTTATTGATCCTGTAGGAGAAATTTAGGTGTCCAGCAGCAGACAACACATCCATATAAACACAAAGGTACATCAACTCTATATCTAACTAACATTTATAACTAACTACATAAAAATAGTGCATTTTTTAACTCATCCAGGTTTGTTGTACAGTCTGACAGCGGAAGGAACAAAGGATTTCTTAAAACGTTCTGTTCAGCAGCGCAGTGATATAAGCCTGTTGCAACGATTACTCCTCTGAGCGGCCATAGTGTCATGAAAAGGGTGTCTGGAGTTACCCAGGATGCCCTGCATTAGAGCCCTCATCCTTCTCTCCAGCACAGCTACCACAGAGTCCTCACTACATTGTGCACATTAATTTCAATGTTCAATAATGCATCAGTTTTATAAAGCAGTTTTTTCAGACTTTCAAAGTCGCAATGCAACCCGTACTTGCAGCCTCTCCTACCACCAATGTTTCATGCACATTTGTCTTAATTCTACTCTTCAATGAGCTTGATGCAGGGACACATCAGATGTTATTAGGCAGGGGATTCCATTTACAAGGAGTATAAAGAAAGAAAGCCCCCTACCTTCATTTTTGCAGAGGAACACAAGGAGGTTGAGGATCTGAGACACAGGTTCATAAGGCACTTCAGAAATAGTGTGGAGGTGCTAGATTGTGAAGGGCATTATAAATGAGAAAGAGGATTTTAAAGCCAATTCGTGGATGAATTGGGAGCCAATGAATATCTTTTAATAAAGGTGTAATGTGAGATCCCTTTCTTGTCCTAGTCAGAAGCAAGCCTCAGGATTCTGACTAAGCTGCAGACACTGGACTGATTTAAGAATAAGTCAAGAACGCTTTGAGGCAGCAGTGCGTACCCTGGTGAGGTATTACAAGCCACACATTTTTCGGACATTGTCATCTTGCTTTCCATTGCTTAACCTTTACTTTTTTACCCTCAGCAGATTCCCTTTTGAGGGAAAAGGCTCATTGACAGATTGATGCCATGTGAAATCATATGGGGTAATAAACATGTCTTTTACCATGCATTTAATGGATTTTTTTGTTTTTTGTATATACAGGACAGTAATGGGACAAGTTTTCTACACAAAGATGTCCCATTACTGTCCAATAATGCTCTGAGTTGAATATGATGGATAAACTGCATCTATATCTTGCTGTACTACGTATATCTTGTATAGTATATATACTGTACATATAATTCTGTATCTATATCTTATCTCCAAAAAAATTAGAAGATTCTTGCTGTCAAAATGCATTCATTATATTACATTTGTTAAAAAAGAAAGTCCAAACAATGCTATATATATGCGTCACACTTCTATTTGTCATTTCTGTACCTTCACTACGCACATAAATTGCAAACAAATCTGTGTTTTTTTGTTATCTCTTTAATGAGTAAGAAGTACAGAGACTCACAAACCGTGTGTGAAAAATTAGCAGGGTAACATGTAGGTCAAAGCTTTGTGCATTTTCTATGGCTGTAGTTTTGTACGTCTGTAAATAGCCTGATGACGGTGCACAGGTGGAGAACAGTTTTTTAGCTTGCATTGCCATCAAATTCCATTTGTGGCCGTCTGCTCCTCCGCTCTGAGCAAATGGGTAAAATATAAATATATATATCCCCAACTCAACAACATCAACCTAATCCACCAGCGCTTTCCCAACTTTCCACAAATAATATTTTAGGTTTTTCTAAGCTCCACAACGCATGGAGTGGTATAGATCTCGCGAGGAAATTGGATTTTTCCGGAACTGTTATAAATTCAAGTGTACATGACTGGCTTGTTTATCAGCTGGGGATGGAATGCGAAAAGTCGAATGTTCATAATACAAGAAGAAATGAAGTTACCTTTTACAATCTAAATGGAAAAAAACACACACAAAAAAATAAAAAATAAACTGTGGGTCTCTCTTCCTGCTTGGTTGGTCATTTTTCTGCTCTATGTCCCGCATGAGTGGAGCAGGTGCATGGTATTGTTGGCATATGAGAGCGGAGCGAGGAGAACTGGAGAGCCGGGTGCGTATTGTTTGCAGTGTCTTCCAGCCACAGAGAGATAGCGAGCGTCTGGCAAAGCAAAAAGGTTGTGGTGACAAGAGCACTGATCCACGCTACAACACATAGCCCCACACTACGATTCTTGGCTGTTTTTCTTTTTTCAAGGCTAGAGATCCTTTGCAAGGCATGGACATTTCAAAGCTTTTTTTTAATTTATTTTTTCATGTGTGGATTATTGTGGTTGTCAGAATAAGAATCAAATAGCTTTATTCATCCCCAAAGGACAATTGAATTTTCAGTTGTTGCTGGCAAGAGCAAGAAACAAACATGGTGCCTCACAAACGGGAAAATAATGATAATGTTGTGATTGTCCGATTATGATGAAAAAGTGAACCCATTGCTGAAACCATTCATTATGAAGACTATAGCTAAAGGACAGTCCTCTATGAAGGCAAACAATTAATCCAATCAGTTAAAAAACACAATAATATCTGTGTCTGTACATTCAGGTTTTGTACGACTTAAATTACATAATAAATGTATTTGGACGAAATACACTATGAATACTGAAGTATAGTATATTAGAAGAGGCCTGTCCAAACTATGGCCCAAAGCCAAAATACGGCCCACAGTGTCATTGAGTGTGGCCCTCTTTCTTGCTAATACAAAATAGTTTGTCAGATCATAAACTCAAGTCCATAGTATCATCCAGCCAACTTCAGCTCAGCCAAAATAGTCATAATGTACCTCATTGAAATGCTCAGCACCTCTAGAATCCAGCCGTTGACTTTGAATACCAATATCTGTTTTCTTGTGTCACAAAATTCCGTTAATGGCGTTGGTGAGATGGTTGTTTGTCATTCAGCCAACTTCAGATCCATCGTAGCTAATTATACAGCTCAGAACAGCCCAAATCTAGTCCAAACAGTTGTACGATCCAGGTTGTTGGCCCGTGGACAAGCCTGGTTAACTAAAGTGACCCTCTTACTGAAAGATTTGGATACCCCTATGAAACTCCATCATTACAAACTGAACTATCCCTGCTTGCCCTGTACTAATATACACGAGTGACCAGCAATGAAAAAACATTTTAGATTTCATGCAAAAGCAGTAACTCCAAGAACACTCTTTGCTTTCAAAGTAATGTATCTATAAATAGTGAATACTTTTGTGCCCTTGTTGCCTTGTGTGCATAGTAACATTGTGAGTTCCTTATTGGCAAATAAATTATCAGAAGCAACACACATATGTGCAGTTTCTAACGTTCATCAAAGTCCCTCCCACGCGGAACATCATTTACAGGGTTCAAGCTGTTTTCTTTATTTAATGACATCAATTACATCAGAAGGTCTCGCTCATTCTTTTTCTTTTAAATGGCGAAGTAAATGTTTTTCATATGCTCGGCGACAATCCCTGACTTGAAAAACATTTGGAATTTGTGCCCGTTGTGATGTTTGTTAACTAGGATTTGATAAATCAGCATCAAAGAATGATTTAAAAGTGCAGTAGAATCATATGAACGAGAACATGCACATGGGGAGCGCATACGCCGCCAACACCTTGGATCGTCAACGTTTTATTGGGGTCTTCCTGCCTTCACATCCAATCTACACATTTCAATCTACACAGTTCCACACCATCGGCAAGTAGTTTTGGACAACACTGCCTTCACACACACACATGCCTACAATACCCCCTTTTGGTAGGTTAATAAGTAATTCTAAGTGTTAAAAGTGGATTTTCTACTTCAAGGTGGATCATCAAGACTAATACTCAATCTTTCTGGTGATTCGTGCTCGTCAAATAAGACCACAGGCTTTTGTTCAAAAGGTGGAGAGGGCGGTTCTTTCCTAAAATCTGGGAAAATCCTTCTACCTTTAAACTATATCGTCAAAAACAGTACAGCTAAAATACTCATTAACTTAATTTAATTTTCAAGTATTCCTTTGTTGCACTTCATAACATACATCATAAATGTCCATGATTGGACAAATTCTCATTTTTAAAAGTCCACAAAGTCATCCTAGAGAATATGGTCTCAGTTTACAATTATGAAAAATGTCACTGTTTGGTCATAGTGTTAAAAATCACTCCTAAAATTACTTTTAATATTACAATAAAATTCTTGTTGTATTTACATCCTCATCTAACATTGCATTGTCCCTACAGAAAACCATAATTTGACTACACAAATTTACACAGCATTTCCTTCTGAACATCTATATTAGCTAAACAATATCAGCTAAACATCACGGATCGTCCACAGGGGTTTGAAGCCGGAAGAGTTTCTGTGATATAGTATTTTCCTCTCACAAAGAAGCGTCAGTGTCCTTTATTGTCAGCGCATGATGTACACAAAACACTCTTATCTAAATCCACTAATTCTGCAGGCCTCTCATTCTCATCTGATAGTTGGCCTGATCCCGTATTCACAAACAGCCATGTACCCCGTTCTCGGTTTCACACCAGATCTCCTTGGATGGAAAACGCAGCCCAAGAAGATAAGAAGAGCTTTTTAGTCATGATACATGCTGTGCAACGGCCGAGGTGTGGGCAAAGTGTGCACAGTGCCATCTAGTGAGGCTCAGGGAACATGCACGCCCCGTCACAGCCTGCTCCAGAAGGTGAATATTTCAAGGGCTGGGTATCTTTAGAGTTTGACACCATGAGACGTATCAATCCATAGGTAATGCAAAAAAGTATGTACGTCGATATTGGTCACTTTCAATTGGATATGATTTGAGGCGACGTATTTCAAAGCACAATTTAGCAAAACATGTGATTTTTGGATCTATATTGAACTTTTTCCGACTCCTTTTCAAGCTGGATTTTTGTTGATAGAGCAAAACATACTGTATGTTTGTGTATTATCATGTATTGTTTCTTTTTCTATTTTGTTGTTGTTTTGTTTGGTTCTTATGTATGCTATGGCTCAAAATTCATTCATTCAATTATTTGAAGATTGGTTGCAATGTGTGTATCTCTGACCATTTCAAAATATTAATATATAAAATGCTCATATTAATTAAAAAAGTCTGATCTCAAAATCAAAACATAATGATATTCGTCGTTTTTGTAGAAACCTAAATTCGTATTACGTTTTTTATGAACAACAATAATGGCAAACAAATTACTTCCCAGAGAGGACCAGCGTGTACAGCGGATGATGAGTTAGACGCAAGAAGCCATCTTCAAAGGCCAGTTCAGGGCTCCGGAGGAAGGCTTTGTACTGTATTCATGCCACACCATGAAGAGTGGGGCGGCAGGAGGGGCAAAGGAAAGCAGCAGATGGCGTAAATACTTGGAACGGGAAACAAGAAGGTGTGCGTGAGGTGTGGTCCTGCTCCAAAGTCAAAGATACCTGACAGAAATGTTAAGTTTCCCTCGTGAAGTTTCAGCACGTTGTGGGCATCGGCGGAAGAATAAAATAGAATTGAATATTTTGAGTTACTGGAGCACTGTAGAACTAAAGCGAAGGTTCCCAATCCCAGGCTCACAATCCCCAAAGCATAGAACAATGCAAATCCATAATTAATAAGTAAAACATGTCAATCAATCGTAGTATTGTTTATATTTTGTATTATTTTGCATTATAGTAATTCATGGTGATATTATTGAAAAAACGTGTCGGAGGCAGTGATATTACAAACTAACCTAGAAGTTTTATTCCTAGTTTGTTGAGCAAAAGATGTATTTTTTAAATGTACCTCCTTCCATGAACTGGGAGGTTAGTCATATAGTCATTATGCTCTGGCAAAAATCCTAAATTCTTACATCATGACTTATTTTATCATATTTGAGACTTTAAAGTGTCAATGTTTAATAAAACACATTTAAAATTTCCTTTGATTAGAAATATCTGATGTAAGTATTGGCTGAATTAAAAACGGGATTATAAACGCAGCTATATTAAAAAATGTAGTGTAGCCTTCTGCCTGGATTGCCAGTTTTCATATCCACCATGAGTCAGTATAAATGTGGTTTCTTCCTCTGATCTCTTGCTCTCCTGATCACCTCACGTGGACTGTTGACCCCTGATTGATCGCTGTCTTTGGGGAGAGCGGAGACCATCAATAACACTGACACCAAACCAATCAGTTACCACCAGCCAGGGGGTTGGGGAATATCACACTATCAAAGCAATCCTTTATTTCATCAGAATTTTAGATTTCTGGCCCCTCCTTCATTAGTCCACAACTCTCTCCATTTCCCTTAAGACTTGTCATAAAAAGCAGTTTGAAAGGATGAGCAGTGAGAGTGATGGAGGTTAGAAGAGGGGTCAGGGCTGGATATTTGCGATGTGCCAAGCGGGGTGTGCATAATGGCCAGGGAGACGTCAAGAATCATTTAACTCACTCCACCATTGGGCTAATTTAAGAGCTCCATTTAAATTTGGTCTTTTCGGGCAGCTTAAGGTAATTCTGTCTTTGAGTGAAAAGGATTGCACTAATTGAAACTTCAATTCAAGATTATAGAATTTGTTCTTCAAATTTAACAGTTTTAGTTAGTAGCTTACTGGTGAAAATATGTCAGATATTGCTAGATGCTGTCAAAAATCGACATTGCAAGACGTTTAATATTTAGTTGTTTATTACTAGATGCGAGGATGGGTAAAAGGTAAATACATCTTGAAGCGTGGTGTCGGAAAGAGAGAGGATAATGAGACAATCTTTTTACTTGACCTTTTCCCATCTGCTGCAATGCATTAAAATGGACTCCACCAATGCAAAACAAACAGAGGAAGTCTACTTCAACAAAACAATATTGAGTAAAAAGTACAAACAAATGAGATATCGGCTGATAATGTAATGGCCTATTAATCAAGGGCATTGTTCAGAAAAGTAAGGTTAA
Organism: Knipowitschia caucasica; assembly: GCA_964034765.1. Taxonomy (NCBI): domain Eukaryota; kingdom Metazoa; phylum Chordata; class Actinopteri; order Gobiiformes; family Gobiidae; genus Knipowitschia; species Knipowitschia caucasica. Next base: position 29,226,934 of record OZ035838.1, on the reverse strand, counting down.
TTAGTCTTGTGATCTTTCAATATTGACAACCAATCAGAGGTTAGGTGCATATTTGAATAATTAGACAAGCACCTGAGGCTTTTTTTTTTCAGAAATTTGAGGAAGATTCAGGATTCCACATGATGTGATAAAAGACTATTAAACCAACGGAAATAAATAAAAACAGATTTGTAGCATGTAGCAATTCTGCTGCTCAGGGTTAAAATGCCAACATAAACAAAACATTAAGACTAACTAGATTGTAAAAGAGATTGTTTGGCTCTTCACTACATGAGAAAATATAATTGATACATGGTGGTCATAGATAATTGGCGGCAAAAAATCTAGCTGTGCAATGTTAGACTAACAAGCCTTTGCCCAGACTCAGCCTCAGGCCGATAGGTTTCATCCAGCAATGACCCATGCTTAAAAGACTGGAAAATTTGTGATTGATGGCGGTCATTAATAGAACCATCAAAATAGCCACAAGGTTGGCAGGAATTTAAAAAACAAAAATACAAATAATGATAGCCCTGTGAAAAAAGAAAAGCTGTCAACTGATGCGTTTAATTGCCTCCCACTAGACCTTTTGAGAGCTACTTGAGCCAAACCTGTTCAAAACACTTTTCCCCATCCACTAATGGACCAGGAAGTCAACGTGACTCTTTTAAACCGTCAAATTAAACTCAATTTAATATGAGAACCAAGACCAATTCTGCAATAAAACATCCTCTTACCATTCTGCCCGTTACATTTGAGCACTTAAGGCGGCACCACGGCGTGACCATGATATTATGGAGAGATCTGATTAGCAGATTGTAATCAACTAACCCAGCCATCGTCCCTGCCCTTAATATGCCACTGTGCCATGCTCGACTGCTCCCAGACACCGAACGACCAGCCGAGTTTGATCATTCTCCTGGACACTGATGTTTCTTAATTATCCAGACAATGGATTGAGGAGCTAAAATTAGCCAATGGGAAATACTAGCCTGCCCAGGTTAATTTGGGGTTCATTGAATTACTGTGAGAATTAGCGCAGTGTCGTAAATTATGGCAGGCCGATAATGAACAAATGGTAACTTTTAACGGGGGAAAAACAAGAGTAAAAGGTTTCTGCCACAACAGCGAAATATCCCTCACCCTGGATAATTAAATACAAGTGGGGTAATAAGAGGGAATTTGTATTCAGGCAAAGAAAAGGGAATATGGGAGCAGCGATAATGGGAATGACCAGTGCAAGGCCCACAGGGAAGAGGAGCAAACATACAGACCTCATTTGTATGGACTTGAAAGAAGGGTTAAATTCTGGGTAAGGATATATAAGGTTATAGATGTGAAAAAAGTAAAAAGTGACAGTGGCATTTCTGTCTGAAGGGTGGGAATAAGAATCTGCTTCATCCAACCCCTTTTCAAACCTATAATACTGTAAATACATGTGAAATTGTGTTCTGCAAACTAGCTCAGGCCTAAACAATCTGAACTTGCCAAATTGCACATAGACAAACCAAAATCCAGCTGGGTTGCTTAGCTTGGTACCGCAACTGCTTTTTTTGGACGCATCAGTAAATATTGACTACAATTTCCAAACTCCTCAGCGGTTAATGCTCCTGGGGTGAAAGATAATTGTTGTCATATTGTCTGTGTTTGTGCCAATAATACCATCTCATTAAGCTACCGATAGCTCCGGGATCCCACAAAGCTCTGTAATAGGCCCAACGCAGATTAATGACTTTTTCTTATGATCACATCAAGACAATAATGACATGAAGGAGAGAAAGGAGACTGAGTTTAACTGTGGATTTAAATGGCTGAGAAACAATTGTAGATATTAAGAAGCGTCAACAGCCCTGAACCACGGCAGCAGCAGGGGGAATGAATGGCATTAATTGGATAAGACAATGGAGGTGAAGGCAGTTATTAAAAATCATAGCATATTACAAAGCAGAAGGGGAAAGTGTAGCGTCAGCATGTACCTCTAATTGGGATAATGGAACAACATCGTCGGTGTAATATACAAGAAACACAAATGCTTTGGTTGTTGACGAGTGACTCTTTAAATGTGAACAGCCAATTGACACAAAATACTTGGTTAAGAATGATTAGCTCATCTGCAGCGTTTAATAAGGCATATACCCTATTTTTTTCATGAGGCAATGATAATTTTCATCTTACAAGTTAAGTGAGTGAGGTATGGATATCCGTTTCAGATTACACCTACACCTATGGAATCCGGGTGCCTGGTATTTTCCATTAATCACAGAGATACAGTAGTAATCATAAAGCGGGAAAGAATATCTATCTTGACAGCTGAATCGTAGACATCACTGTTTTGCGAAATGCGCCCACAAACAACAAGCAAAGTGACCGACATTCACAAAACCAGCAAAAATACAAACAGTTAATAACGGCTTCATACAAATCACGTTGAAATAATGTTGATAATAAGAATGTTGACCTGTGAGTTGCCCTCTGAAGTCCCTCCAACTCTGTCCCAATTTGTCTCAGTATTCCTCCCTTGACTTGCTGCTCTCTTTTTTCCAGTGGGCTGTTTGACAAGCTGCCACTCCTAATGCCCCTAGTGCAATGTCCCTTGTCAACTTCCATACAGCCTAATATCTATCAGAGCTTCCTCCGACAAAAAAAGAAACGTCCATTATCAAAGTGATTAAAAATGATCTTTAGTTTCAGGGACAGCCAAGGGTACTGCGTGTTTAGACAAAGAGCCAGAAGCCTGTGAACTTGCGAATCTGCATATCAGTACCATTATCAATGCTTTTAACCTGGTTGTGTCCTACTGCCTTGTCTTGTCAGGAAGCCCACCTCCCCCTTTTGTCAGTCGGGTCATTTGCATTGACGATAGTGTTAAATGCAACTGTGGGAGAGTACGTGGATCAATTAATCAGGCTGACCTTGACACCAAAATGTAAATGCACTCGTTAGATAACATGCGCAGCACATAATCACTTGATAAAATGGATTTTGCAGCCCAGGCTAAACAATGTGTCCAATCTAACAGCGAAGGCTTGAAAGATCAATCAACAGTTACCAAAGCGAAAGACATTGTGAAGGTGTCTAATGACCACACAGTTCGCACCAAGATAATATAGATACAATTATTTCAGCAGTTATCCCAAAGATCACTGTGTTTTACATTGCGCTAGAGTTACATCAGTTTTTGCGGAAAGCCCAATAAAAGATTTCTTTAAATTACATTAAGGAGAATATTTTCTCCTACCCAAAGACATCTATTAGCTTTATCCCGGAATTTTCTACTAATAGGAATACATTGATTGTGCACATATTTTAGAAAAAGAGAAACACAACCAATACTTAACCTATATTGTACAACCTGACTCGTAAAAGGAATAAGTGTTTATTCCAATTTCTATGTAACACATTTCAAAGACCAAGGACAAACAATTTGGTGTAAAAGAGAGACAGCAAACACGTGCCGCACCGAACCTTCCAACCATCACTCACTCATTACATGGAAACCGGGGCACCTTGAGGAAACCTATACTGGAGTGAGAATAACATGCAAAACTCCACTCAGAAAAGCCCTGTCTGGCCCAAGTAAGTAAATAAATAAGTAAGTAAAGTTTATTTGTATAGCACATTTCACACACCAGGGTCACAAAGCGCTTCACACATTAAAACACATAAAGTACACATACAAGTTAGATTTAAAAACAAAAACATAGAAAAAACACAGTTCACAGAGGTCTATGAACAGTGAGGCAAGAAAGCCTGTCTAAACAAACAGGTCTTAAGTTGGGACTTAAAATTGTCGACAGTCACCTTCCAAAGGTGAGGGGCAACTGCCTGGACACATCTGTCTCTTCTGGTTTTAAAGCGAGTGCGGGGAACCATCAACAGGTCCTGAGTGGAGGACCTCAAGCTCCTGTTGGAGACATAGGGGTGGATCAGGTCCTGGATGTATTCAGGCGCCTGACCATGAAGAGCCCTGAATGTCAACACCAGAATTTTCAAATTGATTCGGCGTGAGACAGGGAGCCAGTGTAATGACTTCAAGGTAGGAGTAATGTGGGCTCTCCTGTGGATGCGGGTCAAAAGCCTCGCAGCAGAATTTTTAACAACTTGTAAACGAGCCAGATCTTTTTTACTAAGATATGTTAGCAGGCTGTTACAATAGTCCAATCGCAAGGAAACAAAAGCGTGGACAATCATCTCCAGCTCCTGACCCGAGACCATATGTCTGAGCCCAGAAACCAAACCCACTGTAGCAGCAACATGTCTGTGACGCTGCTGCCAAATGTTTTCAATTTATGTTTGTAGCACCCAAAACACAAACGATTAGAAAACCAAATAATAAAACCAATAGAACAGCGATTGGTCCCGGGCGGAAAACATAATTGAGTACGAATGTGATTCCATCATAATTGTTGCTGTTCACTTTTATAACAGGCTGTAACTTTGCTAAACACCTTAAATTGTTCACTAACTAAAGTTCCAGTATGAAACCGGAGGAAAACAGAGACATATCATTTCCAACTAACCAATTTCTACAACTTACAGACAGGCCTATGTGCATTACCAATATGGGTGGAATATCTGCAGCCTGAAATGTTTTAGTGACAATGTGATGCATGAGTCACAATGAACAATCGGCTGTAAACAATCTGATCATCTGCAGGGAAAGGTATAGTTTAACTGCACATAATCTTATATTAATATGTAGCAGGTTTTGCATAGACTACACATCTGCATCTGCTTTATTATAGTCATATTATTAAGAGTTGAGAAGTAATTAGACCAAGCCCTTGTTATTCTCATGTCTATAAGTGTAAGAATGTGTGGGCAAAACAAAAAATATAACATAAAATAACACGTAGTTTAAGAGTCTACCAAAGATCTCACATATTTATTTACCAACACCTTTACATTTTACAATTCATATCAAAATTCTGTAAAAACCATGACTTTTACTATCTTCCATCCATCCATTTTTTACCCCTTAATCCATTTCTGGGTCGGGGGGATGGCCAGAGATCACTGACTACACAAAGCACCAGCCCCTCATGGATCCTCCAGCAGGTGGTGAGTCCACAGGAGGATGGCCGGTATGGCATAGCTTTAATCTTTCAGCAAGGGCTTCAGGCAAAGTGGGGTTAAGTGTCTTGCCCATGGACACAACGACAGAAGCCATCAGTGGGAATCTGTGGAGAAGGTCTCATGGTGGTCTCGAACCCACGACCTTCAGGCTCAAAGGCCAATGCTCTACAAACTGAGCCACTGTCCACCATTTACCTCCATTTGTAATAAGACATAAAAGTGCTTAACGCTCTGTTTTGCTTTGGTCAGCATCCAACTGTGCAAACCGGCTACAATTTAATTACAATAATGTATGTAAAACCGGTCACGTTTTAAAACATAGCTGCGAGAAGCTACCTCATAATATTACAGTCAAATGAGTGTGGAAAATGTGCAATGTCGTCATTTCTAAGGCGTTCTGGGAGAGATAATAGCTGGGGAATAAATGTGATATAGTGCTGAATATAAAAAAAGTGGTGAAATACAGTTACCTTTAGAGAACATCACTGTACCATGCATCAAAAGTACACGCTATAGAATTCCTAATTTAATCACTAAGTCCAGTTGTAGAAACAGTCTGGCACCCGGCGATTCCACTTTCTTTGACTGCGGACTGGATCAAGTGCCAGTGCGTTCAAGCTTCTATTACATTGCCAAGGTGCAGTGGTGGTGTCGTTGGAGACATTGAGGGAGTGAGTCAACTGAAAAGGGGCTATAGTGCAAAAGCAGGTGCCAGGGAAGAAATGAGCTTTCCACAGCAGAGTAAAATGCAGAAAAAGCTAAATAAGTTTGAGGCCAGCTTAATTAAAGCTAATGTCTATACTGAGCTCAGGAGCTATTCTGACAGGAGCAGTAAAAATATGAAATCCCACAAAATGATGAGTGGTCATTAAAGTTTGTATTGCAAGTGCTTAACCAAAGAGGAAAAATAAATCTTTTGGGTTGGCTGTTCTAATGGTTGTCTTATTCGTGGAAAATAAATACTTGTAACAGCCTCATATATCTTGTATATATCTTAACACTCAAAACAATCTGACATTTGCCTAATAAATATATTTTTTGAGTTTGAATGTTTATTTGAACATAGAATACAAAACAACAGAGTGAGAACAACAAAAGAACAAAGCTCATTAAATCCTACCTTCAACATTCTGAAATACATTATAAACATACAAATTAATTTGAAGAATTTAATGAGTCCAATTATATTTGAAACAATATCCTTTTTTTCCAGCATAGATTCAACTAAAACCACGATTCCCCAACTTAAGTATGAGTGGGCTTGTCATGGGAATGTTGGTAAGCTATAAGGGATTTGACTTTTTTTTAAACAATATAGAACATTTCATAATATCATATAGATATATCGTGTATCTAGGAGGATTTTCACAAATTTATGAAAGAACCGCCCTCTCCACTTTTTGAACAAAACTCTCTGGTCTTATTTGACGAATATGTATCACCAGAAAGATTGACATTAGGGAGGACCAATAGTATTGATGATTTCCCATTTTAAAGTAAATCAGTCCTGCACTCATTTTGATTAACTGTAGTTTGTATAGTTGTATATTGTATTCTGGCACATTTAAAATGTGTGTACAACTTTAAATGATTGTTCCTTAATGTCTGTTGTCCTGATTAAATAAATAAAACCTGGAAGTAGAAAATCCTCATATACACCTTTAAGGGCCGGACAATTCTCAAGTTTTGTTACTAACTAGATTGCCGCACGATTTGAAATAACGACTTTCCATCGACGCAATATAAGTTCAATTCTTCTTTTCAATAGTGAAGTCTACTCTTGAACTACCCAAAAAACAATAAGGCAAAAGAATAACTTTTCAAAGCCTTATATCTTACACAAACCAGTCAGAAAGGGGTTTGGGGTGGGGGCAAATCACTTTTTCCAGACGACGGCCATTTTGATGGGAAATTGATCAGCCTGATAAATGCATGGGTTTGAGGACTTTTGAGGTGAGCAATGGCGGAATGCTGAGAAGAAAAGGGGTGCACATTGTTTACTTTCAGGTGGTGTCGGAGAGATGAGAATGTGGGACGGGACGCAACGTGATGAATTCTACTAAAGACAGGCCACTGGACGTCTGACAGAATGTGACGAGGCCCGGAGGCTGCCCGGCGCATATCAAGCAGATGATTCCAGTCTGAGTGATACTGTCGGGGCATTATTGACTCGGGGGGGACTGGTGAGAACGGCAGCGGAGGAGGAGGAGACGCACGACCAGAGAGAGGTTTGTCTAATTCTAACGCTCAAGGTTTATTTAGAAATTGCACTGGTTCAATAGATATGTTTTTTTTTTTTTTACATAGACCAAGTAAAGAGGAAGTTGGACGGAGCTCAGTAGTAGTAATATTTAAGTGGGAACAAAATCAAGTGGGTCTAAGTCTCAAAAAGACCTTTTGGAACCAAATAAGATCTTTTTTTTGTTTTGTTTCAGCAATGCCCTCAGCAACTAACATTTATGAGAGGACACCTACCCATTATATCAGATTTTGTATATAATTGTATTACATTAAGGTATATCTATAAAATAATTGGCGTATGGGTCTCCGCACCTTATAATACTCCTTTCACTGGAAATTGTTTTTTGGGTTTTAATTTTCTTCATAAAAAAATAAAAAAACATATTTTCAAAAGAGCTGAAAAACAATAATTCTAACTCAATTAAACCGAAAACGTAATTTATAGATTAATGTTCAAAACCAATGGAAACTCTGCAAACGCATTATTGTTTAGAAAGCAGCATTTGAAGTTATTTGTAAGTATTTCCACTCATTGTGAGAAAAAAAAGACATAAATGGTTGCTAAAACAAAAAAAAAAGGTTTCTGAAAATCTCCCAACTTTCATTCCTCTACAGAGCCCAGCCACTTTCTTCTGTTGTTAAACCCTTTAGAAGGACCTGCAGAAGAAAAAGAATATGCAGTAAGCTTTAAAATTCTGACTGTCCAAAACATGAGTTCATCTTAAATGTTTAACGATTACTGAGTGCCAGCACCGGGTCATGTTGCTGTGTTTGTGGGAGAGATTACCACAACTCAGTGCAGTTGTAAAGCCGCCCCAGAGACACGGGTGTATTATGGAGGGTCGGTCTGCGCCTGTGCCTCAAGGCGCTCTGTGCACGCGTAAGTGAACTTCTGTGTCCTGTCAGTGTCTCCTCTGCATGGGAGGAGAGCAAAATGATTTGGCCTATGCATGAAATAAGCCCTGCACAAGGAAACCGCATTTCCAAAATCTAGACTGTTCTGAAATAGGAGCGGTAGCTTACTCATACTTGCATTTTCACAAATCAGGAGAAAAAATACACAAATTAACTATGATTAGCGTCACCTCCAGGAGCTGGAACAATGATGTCCATAAGATGAAATGAGGCCTGTGTTGTTCAGAGGCTGATGTAATGATGTAATCCACATGATATGAACTTGTCACTAAACCATTCACAAGGTGACGGGCTGTATTGACTCTACACACTCTCTGACACACCATCACCACCAAAGGCTTGGTATCGTGGATAGCGCTCTCCAACACGGCATCAGGCCTGCTCAATGTGAAATGAATTTCATTGGAGAAAAGCACTGAGGCCCATTGGTCCTGTGTCCAGCATAAATTCTCTCTGACCATTGCAAATTATGCTGTTGTGCCTGGTCCTGTGGTTTGGTACCCAGTTTCAGATTCATTTTATTTGCAATTTGCAGTAAAACCATCATTAAATATTGTTAAATATATTTGCCAATGTCCCAAGTGTGCACAAGACCCTGGCAGATCGACCAACACATAGAACATGCATGTCATCCTAGTGTCATCCTGATGTGACACTAGGGTCTCTCACCCCCCTCACATGTGACACTAGGGTCTCTCACCCCCCTCACATGTGACATTATAGGGTCTCTCACCCCCCTCACATGTGACATTATAGGGTCTCTCACCCCCCTCACATGTGACACCCTAGTGTAGGGTGTCACATGAGTCAGGAGTAGGGTCTCATTGATAGTCGGGTTTAGGGAGGCATTGCTTTTAATTCCCTTTGGACGTCCACTTCTCTGCCTTCCTGTGACTCTTTCTCTCTCATATTATATAATTGAACCAAGAAATCTATTGTGTTTGACTCATGAATCACCTAATACATTTCTTGGTTCAATTAGAATAGTTTATTATTATTTGATCAGCATCTTTTCATGATGCTGATCACATTTTGAGATCATGAGATCAAACACTTACACCAGTGACAGTTGTTCATGTTTCATCCTGAAATTCCACTCAAAGAAAAAACAAAATTCTAAGTTTTTGTGTGGAATGTATAAACCTGTTTGACCAAATGACAATTGAAAAAAAGTGCATAGAGAAAGGACAAAGAATGAAAGGCTTTGAGGCATGAGCCTGTTTGGAGGTTGCCATAGAATGTTGGGAGCAACAATAGCAGCAGATTGAGTTGGACAGAGTTCACCGACAGGTGTATTAGGTAAGCACACAGAGCTGTTATCTGGCTTTTCCTCATGTACCTGTTTGCAGGGGTGAGCAGGTTACGCCGCAGCCTTTAGTCCTTCTCACTTGTACCGTGTAAGTATACAGCACTTTGTAAGACTGACACGGATGTCTTAAGTGCACTGGGTGCCTGCTTTTTTGGAGTCTTCTTTCACTAGTTTACAAGAGACGTGTGCTTTATATCTGGAGTGTTTGGGAAATGTGGTACAACATAACAGCAGTTATTTTTAGTAACTAAAATGATGGGTAGCACTCACTCGAGCAGCAGGTCATTCATTTCCCATCATTTAAGCCCTTTTGGCAAGCCATGCTGTGGAATATTTTTCATTATGAAAAGAAGCACTATCCACTAGCCTATCCTGAACCATACTTTGAAGCAGGTGTCCTCGAAAGCATAATTCCTCGACCTTTTTGAGCTGAGGCACATCCAACTTCATCCAAAAAAAAATCACATGTCACACAACCAGCTGAAATTGACACAAACAAAGTATTTCTTATCTTCTTACCTTATTTTCCTAAGGCACACCAAACAACATCTCAAGGCACACTATAAAACGTACCAGGGCACGCTGGTTGAAAAACACTGCTATAAAAACATGTAGCATTGGAGCGTTATGACCATAAATGATCCCACCATGTGGCCCTCCTCTGGTCCAATCACTCTCATGGCATGAGTCCATGAAAGCTTTAAGAAATCAATCTTTCGAAAACTCCATTTCAGGAACGTTACAGAAAAATGCTAAATGAACTGCACTGAAAGATAATGGACTTTTAGTCGTTGTTGTTTTTCTGGAAATGTTCGATCTTCATTCATTCTGTTGCCTTCAGTATTTTTGCTGGTTCTGTGGTCCTATCAGAATTTGTTTTGAAATTTTGGAAGTGCTTAAACATCTTTATTCTATTCTCTGTTTACATTCTCTCTTCAAAAAAAAAAAAAAAATCTCTTCATGTGACTTATGAAACTTTTGCTTCCAACGATAAATCTCCACAGTGGGGTTGTGAATTTCTCTCTGCTTTCTTTAAAATAGCATGTATTACTAACATACTTAGGCTGCTGTCAGAGTTAATCTGGCCATTAGTGAGATCTAAGCTTTAGACAAAGTCCATCTTATCTATCAGACAGAGGCTGACCCCAGAGGACAAACGGCCCCTCTTTATATCCGGCCTGTGTCGCCGTCTTTGAACTGCTCCGACAGCACTGTCCTATTGACTGAGGGACTTTATTAAAGAGCCTTTGATTGGCAGCAACACGATTAAATGTTACACAAACACCACTTGTGCATCAAAATTATCCTAAAACACATATCAAAGCTCATCTTTCTGATTCTGACCAAAGATTCCCTATTTCTGATGGCTCTAATCGAGAGTATGTCGTGTCGACCGGGACATGTGCATCCAAAGTGTCTCTGCTAGGTCTAACGATTAAAAAATAAACTGTAACATAGACAAAGATCCATAGTTCAAGAAGGTCCAGTCTTCTCATCATGGATCTGAAATGTTTTGTGTGTAGATTTGTTGTTAATAATATTCTCTACGATGTGTCATAAGTGTGTTTTGTTTTTGTTTCTCACATATCACATTTGTATTAGATTAATACTTCTTGACCATTTTGAACCAGAAGATAGATGGGTGATAAATCAAATTCTAATGTAAGGCAAGGCAAGGCAAGGCAAGTTTATTTATATAGCACAATTCATACACAAGGAAATACAAAGTGCTGAACAAAACAAGAAAGCATTAAAATCATAAATAATCACAGAACATTAAAAAGAAATATAAAAATATAAAATCCCTCAGTTGTAGCACAGCTAAACAGAACTGTCTTTAATCTGGTTTTAAACATTGTCAGAGAGGAGGCCTGTCTCACATCTTCAGGAAGATTGTTCCAGATTTTAGCAGCATGAATCTGAAAAGCAGCCTCCCCATGTTTAGTTCTGACTCTGGGCACTAACAGGAGTCCAGTCCCTGTGCTCCTCAGAGTCCGGGCTGGTTCATATGGGACTAACATGTCACTAATATATTTAGCCACAGGAAGCCAGTGCAGAGACCTGAGGACTGGACTAATGTGGTCGTACTTCCTGGTTCTAGTCAGGACTCAAGCTGCTGCATTTTGAATGTACTGCAGCTGTTTTACAGCCTGTTTGGACAGACCTAATGTAATATGTTGTTGCGTTAGTATGTGTAACGTCACACTATATCGCACATATTTAGTCATTGTAAAAGTTATCCCGTGATAATTACAGCTTTTCATTCTTGTCAATATGACCCACCACATATCACTCTTTCACAACCAGCTTCGTTTCAGGGCTCATGCTTGAACTGTGCTCTCTTTGGGCAAAGGAAAGAACATTATTAGATTAGCGCAGACGATTGACAAAACACAAGGCAGTCGTAGCTGTAAGACATTGATTTGGACCTTGTTTTCAAACTAGAACCCACATTCTCATTTTTCACTAAGCAGAAAGTAATTGGCTCAGTCACCAGACTAAACAGATGAGTGTGCAGCCCAGTCATTTACTGTCTGAGTGAGATGGAGGATCAGGGGAAAATCCATGACACAATACAATGCACAAAGTCACTTGATTAAATATGTATGTTATCAAGTGTATTAGTCTGCTTCCTTATATTAGAGGGAAACGAGCAGCAAAATGTTTGTTGTACTATCTTGCACTGCAGGGCCAAGTCATTAGTAATCTAAATAAAAATCCAATCACCCACTTAGAATGTGTTCAAAGCAGAGTCCCTAACTTTTGTTTCATGAATGCATATTATAACCCAATAGAAAGTCATATTTTGTGAACAAATCAGACCAAATCATGTTTCCCCTATCTAATTATAACATTTTATCTTTCAAATGCTGAGAGTGGGTCAAAAGAAATGTAGAGAAAATTCTGGGATATAGCTAGAAACTATAGCTACATGGATTGTATTACATCCAGTTAAACATAAAATTATTCTTTATGTTGAAGGCTTATAAGGTTATTTTAACAAGACAATGAGTGTACAGAGGCTAGTACTGCTTAATGATCTGACAAGTTTCATTGGTAGATGCCTGCTTTAGCCAAATGTATCATGATGGCATGTTTTGTGGTTTCAAAACAAAGTCTTCCAGCTTTAAGTCGCCTAAGACTTATTACCAATAGCATTAAAGATACAATCGTTCTTTAGTCTCTTCCACATGAGACATTTGTCTTGGAACAGTGGTACATTAAGGATCATTACATAATATTTGACATAAATTCCACAGTATGTGAGATACAATCTAAAATTCAGAATATTGGACGTTGCCACAAGCTGATTTATTATATTTGCATTTACATTTTTTGAAAACTTTAGAGTATCTAAAAGTCAATGTTCAGGTAAAACTCAAAAATATCAAAAGAAAATAGCTTTACAAACCCCACTCAAAACTTCACTATGGCCATTTTGTCTTTGTGATGCAAAGTTACTAGTTCTTGACGACCCAGAGGCACCTCCAAAGTCCAATAAAACCAGTATTATCACTTATCACCACAAAGAACATGAGAAAGTACAAATCCAAGTCTTCACAATGGAGAAACAGCATGTTGGCAGCTGAAGGCACCGCAAGAACTCTGTAAAACCTGTAAGCAGCTGAAATCGCATAGAGGAGACAAAGGACAAGGCACAAGACAAGCAGAGACTGAGAACTGGACCAATAGGAGAAAATGCTTTGTGATTAAACCTTAATACCCTGTGAAAATTCTTGCTGAAGTTTTACTCAGCCTAAACCCTGCTGGCAACGCTCCAGTATCCATGAGTAAATCCACCACTCAGCTTGGCTCCAAAGAAATCTGCTTTTTTCTGTCTCTCATACTATACTCACGCCACTTTATGAGGCACTGCATTCATCCGTGCACATATGATGATGAATTTATCGTTTGGCTGAAATTTAATTGGCAAGATATGGCTTGGTAATTCCATTTGGTGCAGTGCCAGATTGGACTAATTGTTGAGAATATTGCATTCAACCACAAAGTTAGAAACAGTTATAGTACAAAATTGGCATGCATCTCAACTGAACCGAAGAGCTAACAAAAGGAAGGTCCTAACAGTGCAGCAGGTGGGGACAAGAGGTCTTGAGCTGTCCTCTGGAGCAAGAGAGCAGACGAGAGGGTAAGTTGGTCCATGATTGTCTTTAGGAGGCAGTGTTCTCGAAGGCAGCTTCAAAAAGTGGGCTTACAAAACATTCGCATAACTGCCCCCCCCTCCCCCGATGAGCTGGAGAAGTGTGTGTGGATAGGAAAGTCTGGGCGTCTCTACTACACTGCTGCCCCCACTAGCCGTCAACGGACGAAGCGGAAGAAAATGGCTGGATAGATGTATATAACTGCCATTTAAATATCTGTGTTGTGATTTATGAGTGGGGGGGCGACAGTGGCTCAGTTGGTATAGCATTGGCCTCTGAGCCTGAAGGTCGTGGGTTCGAGCCCACCACGAGACCTACCAAGAGTTAAGACACTTAACCCCACTTTGCCTGAAGCCCCCGCTGGAAGATCTAGGCTCCTGTGGACTCACCACCTGCAGGAGACGCTTTGACTGCCCCCCCCGACCCAGAAATGGATTAAGGGGAAGATGGATGGATGAATTAAGAGTGTGAAAAGAGTTTGTTTGGAATAATTAGTCAAACCAGTTCTAATGCGAATGATCTGCTCTGTGTAACCATGTCAAACGGATCTTTGGCACTGATGCGTTTAAGACTTCAGGTCTAGAGCCACGCTTATCACTCATTTTGTTTATTGCAATGAAGTACAGTCCCATGCGTTTTGTTTTTGTTTTTTGCCCAAAGTGAAAAATGTATTTACAAAGTGTCTTTCAAGCTTTTTTGCCGAGCGCACAGAGATGGGACTAAAAGTGGTCAGACTGGTTTGAAAATCAAGCCAAATAAACATACACCGCGGCAGACTGATCTGCTCTCACTCTGTGTCTTTTAATCATACAGAGCGGCCACAACTGCTCAGGTCTTAACTATTGAAGATTACACACCAAAACAAAAACACCAAGGGCCAATTTAGTTAAAGTGTGTATAATAAAATGAGTATTGTTGCTTATTTGCCGGTCTTCAAAGTTAGAAATCCATGGCTGTTGCAGACGGATAAACTCACCTGCGGCCGCTCATTAGTTGAACTATTATATGAGCGTAGGGGGACTGATTGCCGTGCACCTCTATTTGTTAATCTGATCATGTTTGGAGCTGTACAAACAAGCTCGCATAAACAACGCTGAAACCACTCACTATCCACCGCTCGCTCTCACACACCGGCAGCGATCTCCTCTCCCTGGCTAAATAATGAAGATCGGGTGGCACATCGCTTAGGTGATTAATTATCCATGTCACCAGATGGGAAGACGAGCAAAGAAAAAAGGTCTGATTTTCCTTTTTTTCCCTCCGTTAAATGCATTTTAGAGTGAGGATTCGATTGGGGTAATGACAGCCATATGTTGATGGATGACCAGAGGCGAGTATTAATCAGAAATTCACCGGGACGAAGGGTGAGATGTGTGTATGTCAGTGTGGGTGTGTGGACCTTTAGAATTCAGCAGGGTGAAATTACAAAAGGAGACAAAAGTTTGAAAGAATCGAGTTAGAGATTGCCCGAGGAAATATTTTGCATAATGTATTACTAGAAATAAGGTTATGAACAAAGAGTCTTTAAAGACTTCCCGGCTTGTGTTTTTAATTAGGATTCTTTTGTGAAATGTGAAAGCATAAACCTCTGCTGTGAACAACTTGGGGTGGTCGTTGTAAACAACTTCTATAAGTTTGCCACCACTCAAACAATCCATGTCTGTTTACATGGATCTCATTTTTTGTGTGCCTCCAGGCCTTTGTCTCCATCTTCAAGTTTTCCTTTCTTTTCACTACACCGTCCCAACCGATAAGACCTGTGTTTGACTCCAAAACTTTCCCTCGGTATGCACAGTTTTGAGATGAAAATGACAAAGAAGGTTATAACCAATCTTTGAGGAGTTATCCACCTCCTTTTTTCTATAGTGACTTTTTTTCTTTACTTTGATTGCTCCAAAAAAGGACACAACGTAAATACCTTGTACATTACAGTTTATTAGCTCAAAACTTGAAAACACATGTCTTTACTGTGCAAATGTACCTCTCAGATCAGATCGGTGACAGCCATCATATTTGCCTCAATTTATGAATAAATAAAATATCGAGAAATATTTCAGTGAGGAATAGCTTAAGATCTACAACTTACACTTTGGTTTTAAACGATTAGGTCACTGCCATAACAGTAACTGTAGAAGAACCCAGAAAGACTAAACAGAATCATGCATTCAGGGGGAAAATATCCAAATTAAAAAACAAAATTCCCTCATTCATTAATCTCCTTTGTCCATTCCTAGGTCGACAATTAGAGCTGCCACCCAGCGCCTCACTGATCCTCCTGCAGGTGGGGACCTCCTCCTGAGGACTCCCCACTTGCAGGAGGATCAGTGAGGCTGCTTGATCATCGACGACATCTTTGGTTTTATTACAAATATGTTAAATAATTTTATTAGAAGGTCATCTCTCTGACTTTACCACAATAGTTACCATATTCAAGACTGTATTACTCACATTGTCATAATTGCTATCATAGTCACTGCAATGCTAATAACTAGTGCACTTAAAGCACACTTCCTGGTCTTTTAAAAATAACACAAGCTTTTTATGCAGACAGCACACAGCAGTGTCATTTCCACACAAAGAGCTGCTTTTACAAAATCGTTTCTTTGAGTGATAACATTGGTTTAGTCCTCTGCATTTCTCCTCCTGGTTACGTAGGCATGTAGGCTACTGGTGAATGACTTTGAGGTTCAATAGCAAAAGGCCGTGGGGATGCAGGTGCACACAGAAGAGCAGTTATGAAGCTCGGTCAGGTGAAGAGACAGTGGTGAGACTTCATACCCCTCATTACACCGGCACACATATATCTGCACCCGCATATATCAATAGCCACGGGCGAGGGCCGTGGATGGAAATGTATACAAGACATATGTGTACCTTTTTTGTTGTTGTTTATATTAGTTACCTCTTGGTCAAAGATCATGTGTCAGCAACACTATCCTTTTTTATGTCTCCCGACCTGCATGACCTAGATTTTTCAAGGATGCTATAAATAAGTCCTGTCCAACCAAACGTAATTGATTATAGCAAGATTTCATTGTTATCTTTAAGCTTCATTTTGTTTTGGGATGAAAAAGACTTCATCCAATCCCTTTTTAAACCATGTACAAGTATACTTGTCTGTTATATTGATATAGGTAAAATAATTTTGTGCCGGTTTTAAATAAATGAATATACTGTATATATATTTTTTTCATTTATATTCTGTACAGTAAGAATTGCAAAAATATACCCATGTTCTGTGTTGTTTTTCATATTTCTGTGTTCATTCTATATCATTAGAGCAAGGCACTTTTGAGGTTACAAAAAGTTAGGTCTGGAAACTTTTTTTTGCATTAGTGCGAAACTCTGATCATTTCTTGTGGCCACACTTATGCTTGATATGTGATTTTGTAAATGTATTGACTCCATGCAAATACTTTCAGGCTTGAATTGAAAATATTGTTTGCGGCCGGTCACTGCCTGTGCCGAGAATACACAATGAAAAAGTGTTATGTATATAAGGCAGGATGAAATAACCTGGACGGCCGGGATGGTGAACTCTGCCCCTATTGATTCTTCTCCGTCTGAACGGCCCATTATTGTGACGTGAGGAGCACATCAAGTCTGCATTCATTATGTCCATACTTTTCAAACTTTTCGACAGCCTTTTAAACACCCCCTTGGAGGATTATGAAGTTAATACTAAATGCAGACAACATTAAGTAGTGGTTACAATATCTGTCTAAACAACCATTTTTAAGTATTCAGATCATTTTTCCATTTGTATATAGTTCATAGTTTCAACACATAGAAAAACAGCCTTAACAAATTCACACACACACACTGAAAATATAGGAAAAGTCTGAGAATAGTTGAACTAAAAACTGAATGATAAATTAAAAGAACTAAAGATAAACAATCAAAGTGGCGAGTTGACCTGCAGCTCAATAACCGCTATCTTCTCCGAGAAGGAAGAAGCTGGAATATTTCAAGGTTCTTTCAAGTTGGTCAGAGCATTAATGATTTGTAAAGCTTGATTTAAAGATTGTTTTTTTTTTTTTTTTTTTTTCAAAAAAAATAAAAATAATTACAAATAAGATTATTTGTAATTATTTTTATTTTTTTTGTGGAAAACATAAATACATTAAATTTCCCCACTGAGGGACAAATAAAGGCTGATCTTATAAAATTAAAATTATTTCCGACTTGAACTCTGTATTACCGCCAAAAGCCGTTTTTTTCCAATTCCAACTGCAAAAACAGATCTGCAATTAAAAAGAATGCAACTTTCACTTTCCCAAAACAAAAGAATGAGAAATACATTTATTTTGTCATAGTGGTACAGATAACATCATGCTATTATTGGACAGAGGCCCCTGCTTTTAGAAAGAAGGGACAGGGTTAAATGTTTTAGCCAGTAGAGTCTGATATCAGGGTGGATGGATCTAAAAACGACTCCAGGTCTGTGTTTGAAGATGGGACATAATTTTATAATGGGTAAAAGAGAGAAAATGTTGACTCATTCTTGTTGTTCATGTTCAGTCCAGTTTTATTTCTACCTGTATCTTTTAAAATAGTTTTTTATTTAGGTTTTTAGAACTTTTTTTAGGTTAGGTTCATATCTTTTTACGGCCAACCACGCAACTCAGTCTCATATAATTCAACAAAAAAGACCGGGCTGCTACCATGCATAATGCCACTAGTGCAACAAGCTCCTTCAAAGCTTCTCAACAAGTCACTGGCTGCACAAACAAACCTAATTAATTCTTGATGCTAATTGAGTGGGAGGGGGTATTGTTGTTTTGCGTTTTCGGCGGACAGCTGTGAGCGCAGATATCTGTCAGACGCACACAATGAGGGATGGCTGCGCTGTCCCTGATATTTGTCTGACAGCTTCTTCTTGTTCCACTGTCACTTACTGTAGCTGACAAGATGTTCTCCTATCCAAAACAAAGCACTTTTAGCTTCACTCCCTTCAAGATGTTCCGTTCCACCTTTTTTGACATGAGCACAGCGCACGTACCGTGAGCATAAACTTTGGGACATATTTAAGAGATAAAAATATAGTCTGTGATGACCTATTTAAACATCAGAATATGGTTTGAAGTGTCAGGCTCCGCACTAATGAGTTGGGGACCCGACAAGATGTGGAAAATAGGCTTTACAAACAGCAACAGCAACTAATGACTTTCTTGCAGTGCTTTTAGAAGGGTAAGCACTACTTTATTGATCATAATCAGCCGATAAAAGTTTTCAGAAAAAAGTACTTTCATCGATCAGTCAAATAGTGTTGTGCCAAAAGATAAAGGTGCAGTAAGCGATTTTGTTAGCTTAGCACCAACTCGAAACCACTCCCCCCCTCCCCTCGCCTCTCCACCAAACCAAACATCCAGCATTTTCTTTTCTATTTCACAGCAGGGAGAGTGGGTGGTGAACGTGAAATCGGCATTTTCTGTTCAGCCCTTTTAGGTTTTAGAAAATCCGATAACTCAGGTGCGCGCGCTCACAAGAAACAGGAAGAGGGTGAAGGGGGTAAACACATCCCATTGGTTCGTTTGGGTTGAAGAATCCTGTTGGTTTCTTTTGTTTTTTTGGAGACTATAGGCATCTGGTCCATTCCATTACTTTTTGAAAACACATGATAACTTAACCCTCTGGGGTCTAGAGCGTCGGATCCGACTCCTGCGCACATGTTTTATAAATGTTCAATTTTCTCATGAACGGCAAAACGTAGCGACTTACTTTTTTTTCTCCGTGAAGTACACATTTCAGGCATTACAGCGCTAGTTTTGTTTTGTCTGTGTGACTTTTGGGGAATTTTCTACGTGTGTTTGAAAGTTGGTGTCCTATCGGATCTTCGAGCGGTCTCCCGTGAGGTAAAACAGCCAAAACAGTAAAGTTATTTTGCTTACACGCTGACACAGGGACTGCCAAAGATTGTCAGAGAGTAGGATGATTCACTCTCCTGTGTGTATTTATTGTCCCATAGTTGAAATTACAGCTGCGATTGCAATTACTGATGCGTAAAAGACGCATTATTTTAGCTGAATGTTACGAAAATGCGTCCCCGACACAGCTAATGTAGCTTTGTATCACTGATCTACGTGATCTACGAGTGATGTGTGTGTTCAGAGTCTGGGCTTGAAAGTGCATTACACAAAGATAGGAGGAGACGCAGATGCAGCGCTCACAAGAGCCAGCACCTGGCTGAACAGCGCATTATTGATGTAATTATATTATATATTTATTATTGACATTGATAAATACATTATAATGATATGATGTATATGAATATAAGATGTTGTTTTCCTTTCTTTGTTTTCTTTGTTTTTTTTGTTTTATATATCTTACAGCTGTGATACTGAAGCAATATATAGACATAGACAAACTGCTTCAGGAAGGGCATCAGGAGTACAGCGTTTTTTTCACTTGTAGTGGAATTTTGTAAAAATTATAATAGTCACAGGTTCAATTTTTTCCCCCATCAACCCCAAGACCCTAAATAACATTTCTATACAGTGTAAAAAGTTAGCAATAGCATTTCATTGTGTTTTTCAAAACATTTTGGTGAAAATGAATTTCCGTTTCATTTTTTTCTTTGTCTTCATGATTCCATATTTTTTATATAATTCATATGACAGCTGTACACTATGAATATTATAAATCCACAGGTTGTACTGAAAAAAACAAAGTTTACTGCTTGACTCTGCATCACAAGATGACTGTTTTATGAGCAATTATACACAAAGAAAACCAGGCGAGGAAAGTTCCCCAAAATGAGCTTAGACCTTGAAGGGTTAACTACTTTTGTCTATGCGTCTGGAAAAAAATCACTGACTGCATCTTTAAATAAGAGAACTGAACTATGCACGATCGGCTCTAATGCATGTCACTTTACAAACAGGTCATTAATGGCTGAGTGCAACCAACTGGGTCAAAGGAGTGCAGCAAGTGGCTCACCCAAAGTCAAACTACAAGGGCCCAAGCAAGCGGTTGTCAGCAGTCTCCACGAGCCACGTCAAAGACAGAGGAGTAGAGTGCTCGTGTGCCACACCGAGCTGTCAAGACTGTCAGCGCAGGCTCAACCTCCAGGACCGATGAGAGGAGAGAGTCCAACGTATGGGAGAAACCAAAGCCAAAAAACCTATTTGTCCCACCCCATAATCAGTGCCACTGCCGGTGCGCGTGAAGAAGCACCCAAAGAAACAGGCAGGGGAGGGCAGGTGCAATCTACTGCCACAACAGCAAAGACAGAATCAACCTGGTTATAGATTATAAAGAAGAATTTAAGACACATCAACCTAATATCAATGAAAAGGTCAGACAGTGGTAGATGAAGGATTGAGACGTGGATCGAGCTTCGTCCGTGCACAAAGTAGTGAGAGAGACACGGCAGCTGCACAGGAGGATGCAGAGGGGTATGGAGGTGCTATGCCATCTGTGTGTTGCGTGGCTGGAGCGGTGGTGGGTCCTTTCTCTGTTTTTGTAAGTTTCTGTGTTTGTAAAATTATATCCATCCATGTTAGTTTATCTGCAACTCCGCATTGGTGTTTGTAGCATCTGCACAGTACAAAAC
This sequence comes from Knipowitschia caucasica, assembly GCA_964034765.1. Taxonomy (NCBI): domain Eukaryota; kingdom Metazoa; phylum Chordata; class Actinopteri; order Gobiiformes; family Gobiidae; genus Knipowitschia; species Knipowitschia caucasica. The sequence continues at coordinate 29,205,699 of OZ035838.1, read as the reverse complement.
TCTGAAGACCTGGCCTCCTGCTGCTCAGCTGGCCCGCGAAACTATCCCTAATGACACAGATATTTAACCCAGACACCAACATGTGTAAATTAGCAGCATTTAAGTAAAAGTGAAATTTGACTCTGGCAGACTGTGCTCATTAGCTGCTCCTCCTTAGGTCTAACTTGGGCTAATCAGAGGAATCAGCCTGTGTGGCATTTAATTGGAGTGAGATCCTGCTGTTTTTCCATCACCCATAATATAGTTTGAGGTCCTCCGGCACAGAGTCAATGTTTCCTTTGTGAATGTGACTTTTGTCTGGCTGCTCCACACCCTGCTGCGACACAAAAGCAGACTAAATGCATAGGACAAACCAGTGATAGCAGCTGAAGCAAAGCGTAAGGTTTAAAAATAAATTGCATTAAAATATATTTAACAAAATTTACATTTCGACATGCAGCTTGTATTACTTCAATCAAAACAGAAATGACAATAGGCCTATGTTAAACACTTAGTTTTAAATTTAAACTCAAAGGACAACACATTCCCACTCCTCAGTCTGCATCACAATGTCTTAATTAACCTAAATTGTCTAATGATTCCATTATTATTACTTGACAGCCTTATCTAATTTAAGCTAATCCATGCAAATTGTTTGGATCTTGTGTTCAGGCAAGTAGAGCCATTTGTGAAGCAACTGTGTTAATGTTATTTTGCGGTGTTTTCCTCACACTATTCACTGATATCATGTTGATGGCCACCAAAAATATAAATGTTTACCCTTTTTACATCGTTTTCAAACAAACTAGATACAAGAATTGCAAACAAAGATACCCTTTCTGTGGAAACATAAAAATAGGGTATAATCTGAAGCGCTCTGATAAATAAAAAGTCCTGAGAGAAAGGGACCAACGCGTTTTGGCAGTGTAGATACAGGAATTATTGAAGAATTAAGGTAATTCAATCAGAGATGTTGTGCACCTTGTACCTTACCATGTGTCAGAGAAAGAAATAACCTTAAGTCATCTCACAGTTTCATCTCTGCATTTTTCATTCTCACATTCTGCGTACAAGACACTGTCATTCAATTCTATATATTTTATCCTAATTGCATGTTTATGATGTGGATATCGATGTACATGTTACAATGTATTTCACTTATTTTATTTTTAACGTTTTGACATTTTCCTTTGTACTTGTTTGAGCTTCCGTGTCCAAGTCATTTCCCTTGTTGATCAATAAGTTTATCCAATACTTTTTTTGTCCTCTGCATTTGACTCATGCTTCAAAGCCTTTTGTCAGTGAAACCTGTTAGAGGCAGTAGTCCCACTCTCCTCCATCCATTGATTCTCGGCTCGGTCAGGACTGTCGGAGCAAAAGGATTCAACCTATGAGAGAATCAAGAACTGTGATAACTATATGTACTGTGATTTTTTTCTTTTCCCCGAATAAATTATGGTTGCTTGAAACAAATGTAAGAATGTCATGTCATGTCATTTGTCATTTTCTACCCCTTTATTAATCCATTTCTGGGTCGGGGGGTGGCAATCAGAGCTGCCACCCAAGTCTCATAGCACCAGTCCCTCGCTGATCCTCTTGCAGATGGTGACTCCACGGGAAGATGGCTTCGCCAGCATCAACGAGATGGTCTTGGTCCATCAGCAGGCGCTTTGGGCTATGTGGGGTTGAGTGTCTTGCCCAGGGACACAACGACAGCAGACATCAGTGGGAGCATTCAAATAGAAGAATCTAAAATGAATTTGCGTTGAACGTTTTTATATACTGGCATTTTAGTCAAAGCTGTTTGCACACACTAAAAGGAATCATTCATTTGTGTAGTAGAGGTAAAGATTTGGGTAAAATACTTTATACTATAAGGATAATATATTGTTCAGCGCAGACTGAATGCTCTTGTTTTGCAGTACACAATCACATAGACAATCTGTTTTTTCCTCTCTTTGTCTATTTCTGTCGTCTTTTCTGTAGCCGAAGTCCCACATTTCAGGAACTGTAGTGCTTATGTTTTCCATTCTTATTATGACCTGGATCTATTGTTCAGCCACGTGAGTTTGTGAGCTCGCTCCAGTCAATAACACAGGAGCACTTTTGGGCATTTATGGTTTTGTGTAATTGATCAAGGTAAAAATAATCATACATACACACATTTTCACTTATTAATAACTCTAACGTATCGCAGGTCAGAGTGATAGGGATATTGCACTTGCTATCATCACCATGACATTATCTTATGGTTCAAATTGGATGGTGGTGGGGAGCGCCGCGGGGACATCCATCAAAAAACAAACATTTAAACTCCACACAAAAAGGCCCAGTTTGGGATAGGATCAAACCACCTACCGATCCAGCCATTTCCAGAGTAAAAAAGACCCATGATGTCCCTATGATTGCTTTTACATAATGCCTTCACATTGTTGATACGAATATGAAAACACTGTTAGGAAAGCAACAATCCTCTTCAGTTATTTTAAAGTTCTCCAAAGGCAATCCTTACGTGAGAGAGCGCTGTGTTGAAGTGGCCAAGTCAAACGTATACACAAATCATATGAAATCAAACAGTACAATGGGTCCCCAGGGAACAGCCTCAAATGTAAAAGACACGGACGTACCATAGCTGTATATCCAAACTAAACACAACATTCTCTCCTCGTCCCTCCATCATCCCTCCACTTGATATATAGCTTCACTAAGGCACATTCACGCGGCCAAATGAAGATAGACAAAGTGAAGACGACACACGGGCAACACAAGTTCATGCTAGGATGAGTAATGGGGCTATACCTGAATAGGGTCAATGTGTTTTTTAAAGCTAAATGTACCTGCCATTAGCCAACGCCGGAGGGTCCCTTAGAGCCCACTGCACACTATTAACCCACACAGAGGGCCAGTGCTGAGGGAATGTGCAGAATATAGGTCTCAACGCCTGAAGGGAGCCTCTGCAGGGAATGTATGAGGGGTCGAGCCGCACACCCCTCCAGCGAGGCCCGTAGGGGGATATTTTAGAATGAAAGATGACACAAGAAAAGGCAAACCGCTCTTAATTATGACCCAACGCCAAAAAACATGTTCCATTTTCGTTTTTGTACAAGACCTTTACAGCAATAAACAATACTAAAAGCTCTGAGGAAGTTTGTCCTTTGCTTTCGACCAATCCTTCTTGTGATTTCAGGCTCGATCACAAGACGGGTGTTTCCTACCGATCAGGACTCGTTTATCGCTCATTATTTTGTGTGAATTTTTTAATCAACGCGAAATTGTTTTTAATCCAGGTACCCCATCATCTTCAGAATGAGTAGTAAGTAAGTAAGTAAGTAAGTTTTTATTTATATACCGCCTTTTCACTGCAGATCAGAGTCTCAAAGCGGTTTACAATTGTTAATTTTGGGCATTTGTCTCTCACTCCACACAGAGATGGGAGCGGGGTCGCCAGTACAGGAGGCATATGCCAGAACTATTGTACATATTTTTAGTGGTAGGGGAAACCGGAGTACCCGGAGGAAACCTACGCAGACACGGGGAGAACATGCAAACTCCACTCAGAAAGACCCTGGTCCGACCGGGATTCGAACCCAGGACCTTCTTGCTGAGAGGCGAGAGTGCTATCCACTCAGCCACCGTGCCGCTGAGTGGATAGCACTCCAGTAGTAGTGGCGGAGGCTACCTGCTGCTAGCTCCGTCTGAGGAAAAGCGGACTAAAGACTTTTGTGTAAATATTTTTCCAAGAATGTGATGCAAGAGTGCTGTTGACAGTCGTCTGTGGGAATATGGAGCGGAATATACGAGGGACACGGGAGAAAAAACACAAACAAGACAGAGCTCAGCGTGGATCAAGACTGCACTTCTTGGTGCTTTGTAAAACGTATATACAATACTCCAAAAACAAAAACTATTGAGTGATTGATTGATTGTATTTTATTTCAAGCTTATAAACAGGAATCAATTTTATATTTAACAGCAATTACATATAAGAAATGTACATGATAGAAATGTACATACATACATACATACATATATAAATATTATTATTATTCTTTTTTGTTTTTTCTTTTTTTTTTCCACTCCTGTTAAAGCTCAAAAAGGAGTGGGAAGAAGTCAAGCTTATAAGCTCCCACCCCCTATACGTATATTAACTTTATACGGTTGCATATCCACCCACACACATACATATAGACATAACCATACATCTGTATACAATATTCATACACACATACTAAAGTTGTTAATTTGTCATATATATATAAAAATATGGGTAACGCTTTATATTAAGGTGTGCTTGTTAAGTATTAATAAGGTATTAATAGACATTAGCAACATGCTTATAGATTTCTTATATGTACTTATAAACATATTAATAAGCTGCTCATTTCACTATTCTCTAAATGATGTTGTTCTAGTTATATGCTTTTAAGAATTTAATAAGTAATTAGTAAGATACTTATTAAAGGAGGAATATGTTTATAAATATATGAATAAGCTGCTTATTAAACTATTATCGATACCATGTTAATAGGCCACTAACAATATGCCTATAAAGATATTAATACACTGCTTATTATTAGGTAATAGTGGTAATAGGCCACTAAAAATATGCGTTAATAAACTGCTTATTACACTATTTTGCAGCCTTAATCTAAAGCGAGGAGCATTTTTGTTAATGCAGAAAAAAACACTCCCTCTGACCAATCAGAGCTGCAGAGCTGCTCATCAGAGTGGGAGTTAGAGCGGGAGTGAGAGCCAGACGGGCAGAGTTTGTGGTACTAAAGTGTAGATTTAAAGAAAACCGAAGGATTTAAAAAAAAAAAAAGTTCAGGACGACAAGGGACACTAAAATCCCCACAAAATCCAACCTTTATGAAAGCTGTAGGTTCTCTGTCTGCTGAGGTCGAGCTGTTTTAGTTTACATTGAGTTCTATGGGGACAATTTCTGGGTAGCCCTCGTGAATTTAGTTTGCAGTACCACGAGAATCTCCCGAGCTACAAGCTAATACCCTATCCAGTTATTATAATAGATCCATGTATACAACGCACCTGTGGCACAACCATGGAACTATAATAATAACTGGATAGTGTATTCCTAGCTTATAGCTGTCCCACCCATGGGCACAGGGGGCGCTGTGGTACTGCAGACTAAATTCACGAGGGCTACCCAGAAAAAGTCCCATAGAACTCAATGTAAATTAAAACAGCTCGACCTCAGCTGACAGAGAACCTGACAGAGAACCCACAGCTTTCATAAAGTTCGGATTTTCTGGGGATTTTAGTGTCCCTTGTCATCCTGAACTTTTTTTCTTCTTAAATCCTTCAGTTTTCTTTAAAGTGGTTCTCACCCCCGCTCCTCGGAGCTTACGTCACTCACATTTCCTGTTCAAATCTTCCTCTAAATGGGCGTAGCCTGGAGGACTAAAGGGGGCGTGAACGAGACTGGGCCGTTTATATAGCTCTGGGCGGGGGGCTGCTGACGTCAGGTCTCAGGCGCCAGATTCAAAATTCAAATGTAGTAATACAGGTCGCCAGCAGATGGCGCCTCACAGATGGTTTTAGGCAGAAAGTTTAACTTTCAACTAATTTGCACAAAGTGACAAAATTATGACCAGGATATGTAGACAACACTATTGGACACTCATTTATACCGTTTATCAGCACAAAAAAAAAATGGATTTGAGGGTGAGTTGTCTTTTAAATCCACATTTTACGGCCACAAACTCTACTTGTCTGGCTCCCGCTCTAACTCCCGCTCTAACTCTCGCTCTGATCAGCAGCTCTGATTGGTCAGAGCACGGCCCCTCTGTGCACGTGCATGACAGTCACGCAAGCGCATTTGGCGCAAAGCATCATGGGAGCTCGTCCACTGCGCAGAACAGGGAGGACCAGACGATGCCCAAAAATAGGCGAGTTCCGCTAATCTCTCAGGCTCATGAAGTCAGTTGATCCACTGTTTTGCCAAAGCCAAATTCATTAACAGAGCAGGTCGGAGCATGAGTGGGTTCATCATGGCTCCTTGAAGTTACTAACAAACTTTTGGCACAAACTTAATTTTGATATTTGTTTTCATTTAGACTTTAATTGTTGCTGTTTGAATAAATAAAAACATCTTAGATCATTGTTGTGTTTTTTTCTGCATTAACAAAAATGCTCCTCGCTTTAGATTAGGGTACTGCAAAATAGTGTAATAAGCAGTTTATTAACGCATATTTTTAGTGGCCTATTACCACTATTACCTAATAATAAGCAGCGTATTAATATCTTTATAGGCATATTGTTAGTGGCCTATTAACATGGTATCGATAATAGTTTAATAAGCAGCTTATTAATATATTTATAAACATATTCCTCCTTTAATAAGTATCTTACTAATTACTTATTAAATGCTTAAAAGCCTATAACTAGAACAACATAATTTAGAGAATAGTGAAATGAGCAGCTTATTAATATGTTTATAAGTACATATAAGCAATCTATAAGCATGTTGCTAATGTCTATTAATACCTTATTCATACTTAACAAGCACACCTTAATATAAAGCGTTACCAAAACATCTTAGATCATTGTTGTGTTTTTTTCTGCATTAACAAAAATGCTCCTCGCTTTAGATTAGGGTACTGCAAAATAGTGTAATAAGCAGTTTATTAACGCATATTTTTAGTGGCCTATTACCACTATTACCTAATAATAAGCAGCGTATTAATATCTTTATAGGCATATTGTTAGTGGCCTATTAACATGGTATCGATAATAGTTTAATAAGCAGCTTATTAATATATTTATAAACATATTCCTCCTTTGATAAGTATCTTACTAATTACTTATTAAATGCTTAAAAGCCTATAACTAGAACAACATAATTTAGAAAATAGTGAAATGAGCAGCTTATTAATATGTTTATAAGTACATATAAGCAATCTATAAGCATGTTGCTAATGTCTATTAATACCTTATTCATACTTAACAAGCACACCTTAATATAAAGCGTTACCTAAAATATGTATACTGTAACTACTACTATAACTACTGTACATATGATGTTAAAGTCTATGTTAAAGGAGCTATACCCGTTTCTACAAGGTTTGAATGTTTAACACCGCCTCCCAACTAGCTCACAGGCCTCTCATTTCCCCTTTGCTCTCATTCCACGTAGTAATCTAGTTTTATTTGCAATCTACATGCTAACATATAGATAGGTCTCTCCCATAGACAAGTGTCGCTTTAGTTCCCTCTTCTCTTCCTCACTGTTGTGTAGTTGGGGCTGTTTTTCTGTGTATGCAGTTACAGCAATAGGAGTTATAGCCAAAGTAGAAGCTAGAGCAAGCAGCCTCGTTCTGTGATTGGAGGAGAGCGGGCTTCACGCTAAGTCTCTACTCAGCACTTTTTACGGCCTGAATTCATACACAAGCTGAATCAATGAGCTCAAGTTTTCAATTAAATTATGGGTTATACTGTAACTTGTATGTAGTAATAAGCATTTTTATGAACTCATTAAAAAAAAAAATTGGTTATAGCATCTTTAAAGTAACTGACATTTCCCGATTATGAAATTTACTTTTTCTAGCAAATTATTTTCCCCTTTCGAACACATGGACGTTAGTGATAGTGAACTATTGTACAAATAAAAGTATGTTCTGGAGCCAAATGTGTGTCTGTGGCAGGTGTAAGCTCCGTGGTGTGCTGTATATGAGCTCATCCATCATTCCTTCTCACATCCGCACACGCTACTGTCACAATTGCATCCATAATTAGATCACTCTTTCTAAATATTTCCCCATCTTTGTCATTGTTTATGTCTGAAAGGTTGAGTGATATCAGTTAAATATGTGTGCTCAGCTTTCATTGTGATGTTGGAGCTAAACATGTTTGGCATAGCTGAAGGAAAAAAACATGCATAGCTTTTGTGAGCAGGCTGAGCTCGGCCCATAGCGTGTGGGCGTGTTCACAAAGAGCTGTATCATGCCTCATAGAACATTTCTAATAATGTATTTCCTCTTTGATGGCAAAGTGACGTAATTTGTTCAGGGGTGATCCATCACAGAGAAAGTTTCCAAAGTGTTCATTTGGACCATGATTTTTTGGTATATATATTCCGACCTCAATCCCTGTTGGACAAAGATGCCTGGAGTCAAAAAATTCTCCATGCTGAAAATGTGGTAACAAGTTCCTAGCTTTTAAAACAGATTTTATTATATCACCACTTTTCTTTAGATTTATTTTTTAAAACAGAAAAGTGAAACAGAGAGGACCACTGTAACTCAGGTAATCAGCTCTTGGTATGTAAAAATGTAAATATTTTCTAGTCAATCCATCTTTCATATCCGGCCTTTCATACCCGGGGCAACACACACCGCTTTACAGTCCACATCACACAAGGCACAAATCATCACATAAAACAAACACCAAAATCTCCATTTCAAACACAATGTAATCACACAGGTAACTCAAAACATTAAAATCACACAGGTTATACCAAACAAAGTTTTTGGTCTGACTTAATCTCAAAATGTTACTCAAAAAAGACTTTCTCTTGACTTTCTAATGTATTTATGAAACCCAAAAACGAGTTAGTTACTCCAGGTTTAAATACACCTAGTAGGAATGCACAATATATTTAAAAAAATATCGATATTGTGATATTGGTGCGTGTGATATCCATATCGAAAATATGCGTGATAAAAAAAAAATATTATTTGTATATATTTTTATTTTTTTTCCCTATATTAAAGACAACAAAACAGACAGACACAACAACATTCGACAAAAACAACAAAAAAAACAAACAAACAAAAAGTACGTAAATATATGAAAGAAAAAAATATCGCAATAATATCGTTATTGCAATACTAAACACTCATATCGAATATTGCACTAATTTCCAATATCGTGCAGCCCCAGTACAGAGGTTACTTATGTACAGTAAATCAGTATTGGCTAATTTGTCTCATTACTATAACTCTGTTTTGTATGCAAATATCTGGTAAACATACTCTTTAGATTGGCACTGAAACGCCTCACGTCTTAATCCCACAGTATTAAAATGCACACGCGCTGGAAACAGTGACGCTTGAGCACACCTAGGATGACGGAGGCGAGACAGACAAAATGGCGAATGGAGTTTATTTTAGGGAAAAGCAGAAAGCGGGAGAAGTCTGTGTGTGTGTGTGTGTGTGTGTGTGTGCGTGTTTGTGTGTTTGCGGTGTGTGGTGAGTGTGTGTGTGTACTCAGATACAGCCCTGGGGAGGCAACACGGCACTGCTGCTGACAAAGACAAGTGAAATGATTAAATGACTTCAAAAAACTAATTCCTCAGAGGCTCACAACTTGCTAATATTCTGTTTACATCAAATATACGCTCTTGCATTAATGTGTGTCACTCCCAACTGTTTAAAACGTTTAGGCAGGTTCATCTTGTCTCTTAGTTGGTAAAGTTATTTAGTTCTTCTATACAGGAGACCATTGTTAACACTAGGACCGCCGTGCTCTAAACATACCTTGTACCGCCCCCTGCGGTCAGTTGACCGCTATGTATTTTGCGCTGATACAGACTTTTGCCAAATTGATTGTTCACTAAACCAGAACTTGATGTTGCAAAGGAATCGTGATCATAATGAAACTGTGTAAATTATTTGTCTAAATATGCTAAGTAATTGTAATTCTAGCCGAAATAAAAGACTAAGACGACACATTGTGCGTAAACTGATCCATCAAAATTACGATGACTTTTCAGGCTAGATTTATTTTGTAACTTTGCAAACACCTAAAAGGTCGGTCACTATATGTTATATTTGACTCAATAACAATATGTAAATTCAAACAATATAAATTATAGTTTAGAAAAGCACGGGACCATAACGTCTTCGCGCTGCTATATGCGTCTACTTCTTACGTCATCTCCAGACTGTTTTCTTTTTAGAGGCCGAAATCACCGTGGGAAATATTATCTAGATAATAATAATATTCGTATTGACACAAGATCATCAGCTAGGCTACCATCGCCAATGTACAATCTTCAATTTTACACGGGACACGTTAGAAATACAAATATATGTATATATATTTGTACAAATATATGTATATATATTTGTATTTATTTGAGACAAGCAGTGCTCTTTATGCTCAGAACAACATTATAATCATTGCCTTGCAGTGCGCGCTGTGCAGAATAACACACAGTGTTATCTGAATGAAATAAGAATGATATCCTTATTGATAATGAGGGCCGCTTCTGCCACAGTCCCTCTCCTCCTGCAGTGTCCGCGGGTGACGAGAGGCCTCACAGCGCTCTCTCTGCACTCTGCCTTGATAGTTCATCTAATTGTTCTATTTTATTGCGATATTGTATTCTGCTGTATTGCCTTCTTGTATGTATAAATATAATAATGTAATTGATGATGAATGAAAAGGCAGAATGGAGCGACAGCGCGCACACAGACACCTGCGTATGGCTGGCATTACGCGGGTCATGTGCGTTATTGCTTCTGGACTTGTTACAACACTGCTGTCCGTGCCGTGAATGCACTATGGGTTTACGTTCAGATTTAGAATATTATAGGTGTTCTCCCCGCTGTCACTTTCTACCTCAAAATGTGACATCTCTCACCTCCGTCAGACTGTTCTCATTCAATGTCTTGAAGCACTTCAGGGCTTCATACCGTGTACTTGCAGCTCTATTCATTTTGTACTCCTCTCTCTCTCCCAAATAATAATAAAAAAGTCCCTTTAGAGTCTAATGAAAACATATTGATACATTTTTATAAGGCGCGAAAAACCCCCGGGAAAGGTTACTATGACAACAGTCGCCCCTGCGCCATGTATCCCTATCGGGCAGCAGAAAGGGCTGTGGTTTAGAAAAGTTAAAATGCGTGTAAATCATGTTTTCTTTACTTTTTCCAAAACCAAAACACACCAAAATATAAACAACAAGTACCTAGAAAAAGTCATAAAATTTCAACTTCTGGCGTTTTGTTTTGAATACACTAATTAGCATATTAAAGTGAGTGACGGTCAGTTGACCGCTAGGGGCGCTCCTAGTGTTAATTCAAATGTTTAAAATGCAGTCGGTGATGCAAACTTCAATGCTATAATATTACTTTGTTCTTATATTGCTCTTTTGTAAGTCTACAAGGTGTAGGTCTAAGGTTGTTTTAAGTAAGTAAGTCATCTTTATTTATATACCGCCTTTCACAGACCAGTATCACAAAGCGGTTTACAATTGTTATTTTTGGACATTTGTCTCTCACTCCTCACAGAGATGGGAGCGGGGTCGCCAGTACAAGAGGCGCATGCCAGACCTATTGTACATATTTTTAGTGGTAGGAGAAACTGGAGCATCCGGAGGAAACCTACGCAGACACACGGAGAACATGCAAACTCCACTCAGAAAGGCCCTGTTCCGCCTGGGATTCGAACTCAGGACCTTCTTGCTGAGAAGCGAGAGTGCTATCCACTTAGCCACAGCCTTATTTATATAGCACAATTCATATACACTTTGCAACTCAAAGAAGTGAACAAAAGTATAGAAAAAAAATCACACAAGTCATTACAATCATTTTTGGTGTTTTATTGGTTTAATTTTATGTAAATGCTTCCATGTGTTATCTCAATGTTTTAGCTTTTATTTTAGCTTATATATATATATATATATATATATATATATATATATATGATGGAAGTGGAAGCCTTTATCAAAGAAAAACAAAACAAAAACGAACCTAAGACAGTAGAAGCAAACTTTTTATTCTTGCACAATAACACTGTGCTTTTGTGCAATGTTACAAACTATTTAGTTTTGCAGTGGCCCCAGAACTATTCTTTCTTTTTTTGCAAACATTGAACGAAAAAAAAAAAACATCCATTCCCCAAACAGCACAGACTAACCTACATTGTACAAAATCCATTCCCAAAAATGGTAGCAGCGTGAACAGACTCAGCGCTCAGGGGCTGCACTCCTGAAAGTATTCAAACCTCCATTGTCAAGACTTTGAGGCGGATTTGAAATAGTGTGTAACCTATTACCTCATGTGGCTATACTCCCTTCCCTTGCAGCGCACGGAGCAGTCATCACCAGCGTCCCTTTTATAGCTGTCCATTCTGTCCGTCGGAATTACATATCTATTCCACCTTTGTTCGTGCACAACAGCGCCGAGAGCTCCGTGCGCCTGACACGGGCATAAATCAAAGAGCGGTTAACTGTTTGGATTAGGCCTAGGCGGATACAAGTCATCACTGCAGTCATGAACGCTCACCTTAACACCGTGAGCACATGCAAAACCAATCGCACGGGTAAGGCAGTGGCGTATAAGTGCGTGTTATACTGCAGGTTTATAGCCAGACATGTGCGCATCAATCAAGTCGGACAGGAACATGCCCTTCAAACTGTATGGAGCGCCGTAACAAGCTGAGATGAAGACATGGTTCACTGTCAGTATACATTTACATACAGAATGGACCTGCGTATAGTATACAGAGTGAGAGTTTCTGCTGGAGCCGTCACATTTATGACCAGCCGGATACCAGTCTGAGCCGAGCAGGTTCTACACTGGCCAAAATATACTGTAGATCTCAATGCTTGAAGTAGCGATATGTTAGATTTTCATAAGGTGTCATCATTAAATGGCCCTAATATGTCAAAAGGCATTAAAACTTCTTTAACTGACAGGTGTAGTCGAATTTTAAAATTGGTTACAGTCCTGAAATCTTGTTATTGTTTTCATTTCGATGTCCCGCCCTGCACTGTTTCACCAATCAGAAAGTCTGTGATCCAGGTTGCAAGAAGTCACCGCGTCAAGCTAATCTCACTGGTAAAGTAACATGTGTCCGCAGAACTAAAAAAAAAGTCTCGTTATGATTCTCAAATCATTGATGACAAAACAAGGAATACCTTTATTCAAATGTATAGAAACATCCGAGTAGCATTACAATATTGTTGGACGTTTGCTGTTACCCATGTTACAGGCAACGCCAAGGAATAATAGGACATGGACTTCTCTACACTGTATGTGTTTGTTTTTAATGTATTTCCTTTGCTTGATTGGTTTGATTCTCTTATCCTCGGAAACAACTGCTTGCAATACTAATAAGTTATGGAGTTTAGATACTTTTTTTCAGTCTAATTTCTGCTAAAAGTGAAAACTGGGGCTTGCAGACTAAATGTTCTTGGCCCTCAGGCAAGCAGTTTAAACGCCCTCCCAAACAATTATGCCAATTCAACAAAACTGCCTTTTATGAACCCAACTCTATTTGACTGATGAAGGTCTAGTTGCCAAAATGTTGTCAAAAAGTAGTCAGACTTGTGTGTGAGATCTTGTTTTATAAACTTGGCTAAAAACATTTTCGGCCCCCCATTGAAATGATAATGATGCATTAACATCCGTAATGGTTTTATATGAAGCCTTCTCTAACTCACAGACGCATCGCATAATTAAAATGTCCGCTTTTGGTTCGGACTAAGCAAGCGGACTAAAGGATTTTTCTGGTCTGAATACACCCTTAGTTGCCTGTAAGGACACAAAAGTCCTTAAGCAGTACTAACCCTCAGCACCTGGTGTTCCCAGAGGTCTCCCATCATAGTAATAACCGTATGCAGGCCTTCTTAGATTATGAGATCTGAAGAGACCAGGCTTTCACTTGCAGGTATGGCCAGATATAAGAATAATCTCTTTTTTGACACCAGCCCTATACTTTCAATATATACAGAAATTAAAAAAAATCTCACAAAAATAAAATAAATAAATAAATAAAATAAAAAATGATAGAGATATATGTCATCATGTTCTTTCATATGAGCCCAGGGGTTTTCACAAGCTCATCTAAAATATGTGCTCAGTATTCAGAGTCCGAGTTACGCAGTCAGAAGATGTCCACAATGACATATTCCCATATAAAATTGAGTTACACCCTGATTTGAACTTGAAAACAGTTCTTATTTTTCACACAATGTCAAACCTATGTGCACATAAACCATACCTCCCCAGTAGACTTGGCACAAAGTATTTGCAGCCTGTAAAAATCAAACCGTAACAAGCTGAAAACAAACACTGATAAATCAGCGAGGCCCAATCTATTTCTCCTCTTGCTTATTTGCTTGTATCACATTGTCTTGTCCTTTGCCCAGACCCGGTGCCATGGGGGTTTCACACTGCTATAAGTGACAGTGCACTGTGTTGTAAGCCACATTTCAACTGGCTACTGCAAAATAACACCCTCTGCAAACTCACCAAGGAACACATGTTTGCATTACTCAAAGTAATTGCACAGGCCCATCTCCAAAGTTATTCCCTGCTCTTCCCTCCACTCCCCTTTACCTGAAATACGCAAACAAGAAAACCAATAAAGTGCAGGAGACGGCAGCAAGGCAACACATCATGAAATGTTATTAAGCGGACCAGCCAATTTTCTTTGATGTGACAGAGCTTCTGCTTATTCACACTGCCAGAAATAAACTATAGGGGCAGACTCTCGGACTGTGATCCAACACCAGATACCTCCTGATTTCAAACCTCGAGTATATTCCAGCAAAACATAGTGAGGGAGAGTTCAATTATGACAAGAACATGTCAAAATGATTAGGACGCAGGGTGAATTTGCATGACTTATGTACTCTTTTACAAGTCACTTGACCGAAAAACTTGACATAGAATTGATACAGACTTTATCGCTAGCACACGTTGACTTGAAAGATAGTTTTTTTCCGGAGTGCAAAGAGATGTATACGGTCATATGTACGCTGCAGTAATACAAATGAATACAAATGAACAGGGCTTGGAAATATGGCAAAAACAAGTTAAATCTTGATTTTATTGACTCAATTTATACATTTAAACATTTTAATTGATTTTTGACCAAAGATACCAAACAGTTCAATGAAAAAAGCTCAGTATTTCAAATTTCAAAACATTTTTTTTTAATTTCCATCTCATACACTTATATATAAGTATTGTACAGATGATATTGTGTACAGATATTGTACACATGCCTTTCTGTCCTAAATACTCAATGTCACAATTTTGACATTGATTTCTCACATTTTCATAAAGGCTGATTAATTTAACATTGGATTTATTTTCCAGTTCTATCGCTCAATATGTTATTGCTTTCTATCACTTATTGTGACCCAACTTTAAAGCTGGAGTGGCTAATTTCCAAACTTCTACCCAGCAGCAGCTACTATATAACTTTTAATATAAACGGTAAGCTCCATGAATATGTTTGTCATGATCACAGATTGAGAAAAGAAGAAGGATGGAAAAAACATTGAACAATCAATATGCTCTCAGCCCAAAACTCTAACTAGTGACTCACATGACTTGTCCTTACAAGTTTTCATGGGCTATAAAAAGACAAGAAATTGTCAATTTTTCATTTTAAAAAAAGGGTACCCCAGCTTCAACTTTTTCTTCTTAAAATACACACAATCCACTGGGAAACATATTAAAAGAAGGACATTTTTATGCTCCCTTTTGAAGTGCTAGATTTCAGCTCATCGACGCAATGCAATGCTAATCTATGAATACATTAATGCCGATAAAATTAGCCTTGGCTGCACACATGTTGTTGTGTGTCACATGTTTTCTGTGTAGGTTCACTTGTTCCTATCATATACATCAAATAAGCCCACTGTTGTTAGACCTCCATCACTTGTCGTTGACCGTTCTGAAATGAGACTCGATGCAAAGTGCTAAATGGCATATTTAACTGTTGGTTGCGGCGTCTTGAGTCATTCCTGGTCTGGTGCTGGAGGCTTGAGGGCGTCTCATCGGGATCGTGTGTGCTGCTGTTCATCCCCACATCCACTGTTAATGCATCAGGCCAACTCCTCTTGATGCCTTTTAAAAACCGGAAAGGAAAACACAATGAACATGTGGCCATAAAACAGTTACCTTTAACTGAGCAGAATGGAAAAATCTGGCCAAAAGTGGTACTGCACTCTCCCTGACTCAGGTTGCCAGATATGCAGACAAATCCAGCTGAGACCATAATATCTGAATAAAGAATTTTGTAGACAACAAATCTATAACCAACACATTTTTTCACAAAGATAGAATTCCTCGTTTTATTCCTTGTTTTGTTGTTAATGATTTGAGAATCATAACGAGACCTTGTTCAGTTCTGCGGCCACATGTTACTTTACCAGTGAGATTAGCTTGACGCGGGGGGTTCTGGCAACCTGGATCAC
Organism: Knipowitschia caucasica; assembly: GCA_964034765.1. Classification (NCBI taxonomy): domain Eukaryota; kingdom Metazoa; phylum Chordata; class Actinopteri; order Gobiiformes; family Gobiidae; genus Knipowitschia; species Knipowitschia caucasica. The sequence continues at coordinate 29,189,543 of OZ035838.1, read as the reverse complement.
AGACTTTCTTATTGGTAACACGGTGGAGGGCGGGACGTTGAAAAGTATAACAAGATTTAGAGGCTGTAAAACTAATTTTGAAATCCGGCTGAACTACTGTAATCAGTTAAAGAAGTATCTGTAAAGAGAATGGTTTATTAATGACTTTTTGACATATTAGGGCCATTTAATGAGGATTGATATGAAATTCCTACATATTGCTACTTTAATGCTGCAAAAATACGTTCTGGAGGTTAAATTACTGCATAAAAAGGTTGGTTAAAAATACCAGGGAACCAAAGGAGATAATCAATTGCTTCTTTCAGAAATCTCCACAACAATTCTCTTGTACACAATATTTATGTGTAGCTCTATGGGAGGAGAAGCTTCTGATTCTCACAATTTGTATAAATTTATGGAACATATAAGAAAAAAGTGCACCACAGATTAAAACAATAAATACAGATGCATATTTCCCAATGTATAAAGTCTGAATAAAACACTATAACAAAGATTCTGTGTGTAAAATACCTTTGCTGGTACGATGAACACATTCTGAGCTGAGGCCTCTGTGCTTCGAGGTTCATTTATTCCAGTCATGTGTTTGTGGTAAACGAGGATAAACAATGTGGTTCTCATTCCAGCATACATCTCATACATCAACATAATTCCTATTCATTATAAAGTCAAATTTCACCAAGTGTGAGACCAAATGCTCTAAGCAGCAGAAGCTTATACATGAAGGGAAAGATCATCTTCTGCATATTTCTTTAATCACTGAGGAGTGACTCGGGCGCTGTTTGCAATATGGACCTGCGCATTTGTAGTTTACAGGCTTAAGAAAATATTTGAAATTGTTCTGTTAATCGGTGATGTGATTGCCTCTGAGCACGTGTGTGTCCGTGGGCAGGATTGCTCAAAAACTGCTGGATTGATTGAGTTGAAAGTGGGTGTGTAGATGGTATGTGATGCTAGAATGAGTCCATTAACATTTCTGAACGACTCATATCCTTGGCAGGGTCTGTGCTCTCTGGCTGCATGTTCAAGCTGAATATGTGTTAGGCCTATATATATTTTCTTCTTATTTGTGATTGCCAAAAGGAAATCCTAAATTATGTTTTCATGATTCATGCAAAAGGTCTTACAAGAGCAGATTTTAAATGCTGTAATAATCATAATACCCATTGTATCAGCCTCATGTAAGAAACTGAATAGTGCAATATTGCTATGATTGCAGTTCATGAAGTTTTTATTTGTTAAAATAGTTGCAGACACTTTGCAACAACTGCTTTATTGCATGTTGTCGAGTGTATCTTGGAACTCTGCTACACATTCATTGAAACAAAACCACTTTAACCCAGGTGCCCTTCCAACACCATCTTATCGGAGGACAGCTACAATCCATTTTTGGCTATATAAACATTCTTTAACATGGAATATTGAAGAAAATGACACAGGGGTCTGGGGTTATGTCACAGACAGAAGACATTTATTGACGTAAAGAGACACGTCCAAAGTGCTTCAGAATGCATGTGATTTTAAACGAGAGGAATTTAGGTCCTCCTCTTCTTGACGGCGTTATGTTAGTTCGACCTTCAGATAACCAAAACATTCAGGTGGAACATCCGCAGCTTGTGCATACTGTCCTAATGATGAGTTCACCTTCGCTTAAATCAGTCTCAAAAGAGTTAGAAAAGATCCATACTATCACACAGGCAGAAAAGAGCCCATTTGTTCTACTTTCAAGCTGTGAAATGTGATCTTAAAAACACATGCAGCGTGTCTGGAGCCACCGGTGTGAACATGTCAGTGTGGGGACTGGTCCTGAGCATCACTAGCATCAGTAATGTGCTAATTAGGTTTGGCAGTGGAGCGTGGACCGGGGCGAGCGGACGATCAGTGCAGTGAAGAATGGAGAATTTCACACGTTGTGCCGGGGTAAGTGTCTGGTGAGTCACTGCTGCTGGAGGATGGCGTGCATGCAGACACAGACACACAACGTCAGCACATGCCCAAGCAAATTACAGAAAGACGGGGGGGTATAATTGTGGTGGACAGAGTTATTAGATCATGTAATTTGTTCACACTGTAGATGCTTGTGGTGGCGCTGAACTGCTTATAACACATGTTCATGTCCTACCTGCGGGCTACTTGCGGCGCACGCCCATAAATGCTGCATTTTTCTTGCTTTGTTTCCGAAAGAGAAAGCTGTGACCTCCGCATCAGCACTGGGTCCTGATGTCAGGTCAGAGCCGCAGTGCGAATCCTTTCTACTGCAGAAACAGGACTACAACTTGAGGAGGACCCCGACACTGCTATAAAATCCTGGTGAGAACCCAGCCTAATAAACTACATAGAAGAAAATATTTATAAATTGATTTTAAAGTGATGTAACACCAGGGAAAAAGGGACAAATTGTGAGAATGTATTAATTGTAAGATCAAACTTTTGAATCAAAGGGCTGGCTTTCTAGACACAGAACACAATTGTTTTTTGTGAATTTGTGCAATAGTGTAACATATCCGCTAGATGTGATTCAGAACGGTGCTGAACAAAATGGTGGTTCAAGAGAAAGATATATGAACTACACTATTCAATAATAGAAACTGGTTAATTGACTTCTCGATGAAAACTGCCTCCACTTGCATTTAATCATGTCGAGAGGTTTTAAGTGAACACAGCATGTTTCAAATGAGCCACAGCTTTAGCTGTGGAACATGTTTGTTACAGAAAAATGTACAAACAACAACATTTAACCATCAGCCTCTCCATTCATTATTCATTAAGTTTTTGTCTGCCGTATAAAAGTGTATACATATAATCTAAATATCATATAATGTGAAGTTCAGTTTCCAGAAGCAGCACAGAAACCTGAAAAACAACAAGTAAAAACACAAGCTCCTATTTATTATGTGACAGCAAGATAATCATGTACTATTTCTGTTTTCTCGATGCTGACCCACTCAGCTGCAGCTCCCACACTTACATTAAGCTGTCATACTACAGCTATGGGGCCTTATTGCCTTACTTTCTCTTGATTTGCCAGAGCATATGTGTTTATGTGAATTTAATTGACTGGAGAAAATATTGGCTGCAGTCGCAGAACACAATAAACTATTATGCATTTTGTTATGGAAATTGGCAGTTTTAATGATATGGTACAGAGTGACTGACACCAAACTGTTGATCATTTCATTTAACGAGAATTGAAAATTATCCACAGTAAGTCACAGCTTTGCGACAAAAAAAGGGATTGGCCATGGTCAAACAATGATACGTTCTTTAAATATGTTTTAAAATGCATACAACTATACAATGTTGTGTTTTGTGCAGCCCCACGGGCATTACAAAACCATCATGTATTACTTTTTAGTGATGCTTTTGTCCTTAGTACAATCTGTTGTATTGATATTTCACATACTTAAAAAATGTGACGGTTTGAGTTAGTTGAACAACGTTCAGACAAATTAACTGTTGGAGGTGGCAGTTTAAGACGCTAAGTGTGGTGGCTGGTCAGGTTAGTCAAGTCTACTTGTTATGAATTAGTGGAACAGTCTCTTTTGTCTTTAATTTAGTATTACAAAACTGAAACTCAATTGGACATTAGCCATTAGGTTTTTCACAATACCTGTTTCAAGTCTGTATATGTATAACTAGAGTTGTTGTCTTAAAGGGGCATAATGCTACATTTTGAATGAAAAAAAAATAACCTTGAGGGGATCCCACAGCTGTACGAGTGGTCAGCATGGAGCCTTTAAGTTCCTTCACAGTTGTCTTTAGGATGCAATATGATTTGGAAATCTTTCTCTTCAAAAAATGTATCATTGAGTGCTGTAGACAGATCCATGATTAAAGGGCAATGTGCTTTCCACTCTTACAGCCATTGGGTCAAATACACACTAAAAAAATTCTAAAAATCAATAAATAGTTCAATAACTTACTGTGGAACTATATGGTCCTATGAACTAAGCATTTGTTTAAAATAGAGTATAAAGATGATGCCTGCTGGCAGATCCAGGTTCCCAGGACTTATTTTGTCTTCAAGATATGACAACCATTTCTACAAGACAAGGTATTTCCTCGGTAAATAGGCAAATGTAGCAGGGTCTGTGGCCCATTGTATCACCTGCAAAACCAGTAAAGAAGAAATAAAAAGGAGAAGATGTCAGAGATTAAGGTGAGGAGGATTTCATTTGTAGTTTTCTGTTTAATCTGCTGTGCTGCCCTTGATAAACAGTTTATCTCAGAGCCCTTTATCACTATTTGATAAGCCACAGTAACAATACAAAAGCATTGAGCTGAAGTACAAGACCTGTTACATTTGGCCACACTCAGACCAGGACAAGAACATATCTGAAATTGAACTAGGACATATAAAAATAAGAAATGTGTTTTGTTCCATTTCCAGTTTGTGCATTGTCGTGTTTGAGTGATGGGTACTTGTTGACTGTGATGGCCCTCAGGGTACTGACTGAAATCACAAGTCTGTTTTCCTTCTGTCCTCCATAGTCATGACAAAAATATGAGTCTTCACACTCGGCTGTTGTGACTGATCTACAGTAACGAATAAGTCCATTAACACATATTTTCTTGGAGTTGGATCTGGCTGGACAACGGCAGAGAAGGAAATAAACGCTGTGATGGGAAGAACTACTTTAATCCAAACAAAACATGCTGTTTTTCACTGCAATTACTATCACTGCTTTTATACTACATCTAGTAATTCACTTTGGAGAGACCCAAGAGGGAAAATGCAGTTAGAAGTTTGTTGATTGAGTATGTTTGGCGCCCTAGGCCCGGGAGAGATGCTGATGAGTGCGGCGCTTGCTCGCGCGCATAATCCCCCCCGGGGCCTAGGCACTGGTGGCGGCAGAGGCAGTAGGCAAGCACGCTTCGATGAGAGAAGGAGGAGGTGGGGCGGCGGAGGCTTTGCAAACTTCAGAAGGCCTGGAAAGTGGGCGTCTCCGGCTTTTAACTTGCTGTCCTGGTGGTTATTGGTGGATTAGATGTGGCCGTTTTGCTGGTGTAATGAGTAGAGGATGAGCAGGCTTGTAGATCTGGCAGCAGTGGCCGGGTCTACCACAGTGAACTTTCGCGAAGAGCTTCATTTCACTTTGGAGAGACCCAAGAGGGAAAATGCAGTTAGAAGTTTGTTGATTGAGTATGTTTGGCGCCCTAGGCCCGGGAGAGATGCTGATGAGTACGGCGCTTGCTCGCGCACATAATCCCCAAAAACGGGCAGAGTTATCTTTGCGCGCCGGGACGTGAGCGCTCGCTTCACGATCAACCGGACGCTGCCTGGGACGTGAGCGCTCGCATCACGATCGATACCAGACGCTGTAGCAGAGTTGTCTTTAAGCGCCGGGACGTGAGCGCTCGCTTCACGATCAACCGGACGCTGCCTGGGACGTGAGCGCTCGCATCACAATCGATACCAGACGTTGTAGCAGAGTTATCTTTGAGTGCCGGAACGTGAGCGCTCGCATCACGATCAACCGGACGCTGCCTGGGACGTGAGCGCTCGCATCACGATCGATACCAGACGCTGTAGCAGAGTTATCTTTGAGCGCCGGGACGTGAGCGCTCGCATCACGATCAACCGGACGCTGTCTGGGACGTGAGCGCTCGCATCATGATCGGTACCAGACGCTGCAGTGGAGTTATCTTTAAGCGCCGGGACGTGAGCGCTCGCATCACGATCAACCGGACGCTGCCTGGGACGTGAGCGCTCGCATCACGATCGATACCAGACGCTGCAGTGGAGTTATCTTTAAGCGCCGGGACGTGAGCGCTCGCATCACGATCAACCGGACGCTGCAACAGGGTTATCTTTGAAGAAGTGCGTGCCGCCACCAGAATGTTATTGGTTCACTTACTTTGCTTCTTATTGCTTTGCTGGGAGCTTACGAGGAAGCCAGTAGCCGTTGTGCAGCCAGGATGGCGGACGCGTCTGGCCTGATGTAGGTGGAGAAAGCCGAAGAGGACCAGCGCCCCAGCTGTTGCAGAGAGGTGTGGGGGAGCCCCAGCGAGGCCGCGCGCGTGGCGGCGCCTATCCTGAAGGAGTGGGCTGTATGGAGCTGGGGAGACAATTACAGAGGAGCAGTAGGGATCTTAGTTGAGCTCTGAACCAGGTTGCTGTCATGGGAAGAATGTCTGGAGTGAGAAATAGAGGTCCGTTAAGATCTCCTTTTTGCAGCGGAGGCGAGTGTAACGCATCATGGATTTGTAGGGGCAGAGAGATGTGTCCGAGCGAGCTATTACTATATTGCAGGCTCCTTTGATTTTTGAATGTTTGAGACGGAGGTTGAAATGGTCAGGGGACATTATGTTGGGTGAAAAAGAGCGACCTTTGTGTAATGCTTCCACTACGTCGAGATTATCACACATGACAGAGATCCTCTTTCTCTGCCACGTGTGATTCCACAGCGCGCAGGCCACGACCACTGGGAATATCACGTGTAGGGCAGAGGAGATGCTCCGGTGGAAAGTAGCGGCCACGCTCGGCAAACCAATGGTCCTGGAAGAATCCCCCAAAACCCACGGAAGGGGCAGCGTCCGTGTAGAAGCGGAGACCTGTAGGGGCAGAGACATATCGGAGAGGGCAATTGATGATGCAGGCGCCCTTACGCTTAGAATCTTGGGTTGGAGAGTAGATAATCAGGATAGTAGGATGGTCGGGAAAGCCGTGTCTCGGACCGCATGAAGGTTGAGTGAGCAATGGTGAGACGCTTATGCAGAGAAGCCACGGAAGGAGAGCAGGAAGATGCCGCGAGGAGGGCAGACATGTACTTGGAAGATGAGCCGGAGTTCAGCGCCGCTGCAGGATGGGCAGCGTGATGGGGAGCCTGCGATCAGAAGAGTGAAGAATACAGGTATGGATGCCTTTGATTAGGAGTCCGATTGACAGCTCAGCGCAGCTACTTGGCCAGCTGCATCAGATCAGAAGATTAGGTGGAGAGATGAAGCATGACCGCCGAAGCGACCCTGGGAGCATAGGTGCGAGTCCAGCGCAGCGCGGCATACTCAGCCGGGCTGCATCCATTAGAAGCAGGATAAGCTTCTGAGAGAGTGGGTTGCAGCAGTAGCAGTAGCAGCAGCAGCAGTAACCTCAGATAATAACAGCAATAGTCCTGTATCAAGCCGCGGCAGCAGCAGTAGCAGCAGCAGCAGCAGCAGCAGCAGCAGCGTCCTTAGAAATAACAGTAATAATTCTGTATCTAAGCCACAGCAGTAGAATGTTGTTGTAGCTGTTCAGTGTTTCAGTAAAAGAGATGCAAGTGAAGAGAGATGGCAAAGTAAATAAAGCAGCAGCAGCAGTAGTAGCAGCAGTAGCCGTATGAAGCAGCAGCAGCAGTAGCAGCAGCAGCAGATGCAGCATCCGTAGATAATAACAGCAATAATCCTGTATCAAAGCCAGAGCAGTAGAATATTGTTGTAGCTGTTTAGTGTTTCAGTAAAAGAGATGCGAAGTGAAGAGAGATGTCAAAGTACATGAAGCAGCAGCAGCACGGCAGCAGATGCAGTATGAAGCAGCAGCGGCAGCAGTAGCAGCAGTAACGGTAGCAGCATGAAGCAGCAGAAGCAGCATTAGCAGGAGCAGCAGTAGCAGTATGAAGCAGCAGCAGTAGCAGCAGTATGAAGCAGCAGCAGCAGCAGCAGCGGTTGCAGCATCCGTAGATAATAACAGCAATAATCCTGTATCAAAGCCACAGCAGTAGAATATTGTTGTAGCTGTTTAGTGTTTCAGTAAAAGAGATGCGAAGTGAAGAGAGGTGTCAAAGTAAAAGAAGCAGCAGCAGCACGGCAACAGTAGCAGTATGAAGCAGCAGCGGCAGCAATAGCAGCATTAGCGGCAGCAGTAGCAGCAGTAGCGGTAGCAGTATGAAGCAGCAGAAGCAGCATTAGCAGGAGCAGTAGCACCACAATGCGATTCATACGAACAACAGACGTGTCACGCCAGCGTGCGCCGCTTGTCTCCGTGAGCCAGGTTACATACGTGTCTGAAAGAGCCGAGCCGTAGAGACAGGTGCAGCCTGGGAGCCTGCGGAGCGGCAGCGGCAGGAACAGCAGCAGCGGCACATGTAGTAGTAGGAGCAGCAGGAGCAGGCAGCAGGGACAGGCAGCAGCAGGAGCGGCAGCAGGAACAGGCAGCAGCGGGAACAGGCAGCAGCGGGAACAGGCATCAGTAGGAACGGCAGCAGGGACCGCAGCAGCGGCGGTCAGAGAACCATGCCCATGGTTGTTTAAGAGCCTGAGGAAATAAATCAACCCGAATCCGAAACATTCCCATGCGAATAACAGATGTCCCCTGGAGCCATCTTGCTGCTTTGGTTATGGCAGATACGCATGAACGATCACTTTTCCATGCGTTCATTAGCTCCAGCTCCACTTCAAACCCATTGCAGATTCACATTGGGCCCTTTTTCTTTCTGCTGCACTTTCAAAATGCAACAACTGCAGTTTAGTTACCCAATTTAATACTAGTGACCTAGCTATTTAAATGCATGGCCCCTCCTTCCTCCTGCAGATAGACGAATTTAAATACATCCATTTAACAATAGTGACCTGCGAGTAATGAGATTAATGCTGTAAAGATGGCGCCGTGGCAAGAGTTCTGGTGTGTGCCGTCTGGAGCACAATGGGCTAGTCTTTGCACATATTTCCAACGTGGTTTTACTGCAAGTGGCAGAACATGAATCTGAATTATGCACATTGCTCCTCTTATATCCCTCAGACAATAGAGATTGATGCCATTTAATATGCATTGCCCCTCAGTTAGCTCAAACACGTGTGAAAATGGAGCCTGCAGTCAAGTGCGTAGGGCAAAAACCAGCCGCCTGCAGCCTAGACTCCGGGATTAATCTGTCCGCGGTCGGCACACTCACTGTACTCACATGCCAGGAGACTTGGGAAAGCAACGGGACAACGCGGCACCGCCAATCGGAGGCAGGGACATGCACGGCACCGCCAGACCGTCTGCGCGCGGCAGCAGACCACGAGGAACGAGCAGCACAGAACCTGCAGAGGGGCCCCGCGGATCAGCCCACAGAGGAGGAAAGCAGTGGAGACACGCGAACCATAGCAGGTGCAGGGTGGAGGAGGAGCAGACCACAAGCAGCCAGACTGAGGACAGCCGGGCCACGCGCACGAGCAACACGTGAGCAGAAGCGACCCCTCCAGAACAACGCATGCATTTGCGAACAGGTGCGTTAGCGACATGCACCTTGCAAACTTCAGAAGGCCGGAAAAGTGGGCGTCTCCGGCTTTTAACTTGCTGTCCTGGTGGTTATTGGTGGATTAGATGTGGGCGTTTTGCTGGTGTAATGAGTAGAGGATGAGCAGGCTTGTAGATCTGGCAGCAGTGGCCGGGTCTACCACAGTGAACTTTCGCGAAGAGCTTCATTTCTCGGCTGCATATGAAATGTTGTTTGGACTGAAGCACTTGACACCTCAGCTATAATCATTTTGTCAATGTATCCCCTCAATTTATTTTTTGTGTTCCGTTCCAGTGGCTATAGTGATCGTGTCATTTTAATTGATCATCTCCACATGTGTCATATATACATTTACAATTGTATCTTTTTTTTTTTATTCATGGCTTTGTAAATATGTACTGCTGTTCACTCTATCTGTGGGTTTTTTTTTTTGCTCAACACACAAACATGATCTGCGTTGCCAGGTCACAAATGTTGTATGTGAGATTGGGCTCAAATTAGCCCTTTCTCGCTTCTCTCTCTCCCTGGCAGAGAATTGGCCATTTACACATTTCCAGGCAATTACACTCTTGTCTGACATGGGGCCTGTGATGACGGCTGACAGATATATCAAACAGAGGTGTGAAATCTGAGGTGGTCGCCCCGGGCTGAAGCTCTATTATCACACGTGCCAAGGTCCCACTCAGAATAATAAAAAGTTTGTCTGACATTGTTATAACATATAATTTTATATCACTATGACCAATTGGCTTTGAACTGTGTGTAGGTCCAGCTTTGCCCCATCACTTTTCCCATATCGTATTCACATTCACTCATAATTTGCGACCTTTTATGTGACTTTAAAGCATAATTTTTTGCTTTTTCCATGATTTGTGATTGCTAAAACGATTAAATCATCACGAGAAAAAAATAATCAGCAGACTCAATCATTAAACGAAGACTGGCTTTGCATGAAAAAGTGGCTTTGCATGAAAAAGTTGAGTTCAAAACGCTTTGTGCACATTCCACTAAATTGATTATCGATTGCTGATTTTTGTTCATCCGAATTAGGAATCTGGTCGAACACTGAGTACTATGAGGAACAGAGACAGACAGAACAAAAGCTCAAGGTAATCTGGCTGTATAAATTCACAAACTTGAGAATATCAGAAGTTGAATTCACGTATCAGTCAGGTGAAAAACATGTGAATATTTGTCTAATGGTCATGTGTGAGATGATTGTGATGCTTTTTTCAATACTTTTTACTTTGACATGTCATGTTTTAGAATCTTAAGTTGAAAATATACTGTAGTTGCATTTATAGAAATAATATGATGAGGGAACATAGTTAAAAACTCAAATAGGTCAATATTGAATGATGCCTCCTTTAAGTACACCCGTCACAAAGAATAATGTTCCATTTCCTTGACATTTTGGATTCTAGGTTGCACTGCACCTGACATCTAAAGTGCAAAGCTCGTTATGCTGATGTTATTTAATTTGTTTTTGATTCCTCTTCTAACTATTGGTTCATATTGGACATACAGTAATCCCTCTGCTGGACTACATATGCCTTGACAACACTGATTAGCAGGTTAAAGCTCACAGTAGCACCCTTAGCACTCTGAATGTGTTACGGTTTCCCTAACATTACCACACAACCTGAGAAGACTTGCTCCCTTGGGTGATGTGGTGGTGTTATTAGAAAAGTATTCTATTGGTGCATTTAATGTAAAAATGCAATAGTCATTTCACGCCATGTTGAGCGACTTTCCTACGATATTGTTAGGTCTCTGTGGCTTTCTGCGGCGGGGCAAGAAGACCCACCACTACACACTGCATAAAATAGTCGGCTATGTAAGCCATGCACCTTAGTGAGAGACAGATGGAGGGAAAGGACAGAACAGATGAAGAGGTTAATAATTTATGATGTACTCCTGTTTCAGAGGAGTTAGGGGAGTACGCAGTTTTAGTAAAGCAAGTGTTGATATTAGAATGATGGGTTATCCTAACAAGATTTATTTATTTAAATGGTCATACAATTGTTATAATATTTCCATCCATCTATTTTATTTGGCTTTATTCTTTGGTTGCGGAAGCAGCAGTTTAAGCAGAGACCCACACACTTCCTCATCTGGGGGAATCCCACTTACCCACCTGGAGCCCACCGGGAGAGCTGTGAGGGTCATGTTTTTTTACTTTTCCAGTGCTTTCAACATCATCAGAGCAGTACTGCTGCGGGGGAAGATGGAGGATGTGGGAGTGGATAGTAACCTCACTGCATGGACCATCAACAACCTCTCGGACCGACCATGGTACGTGCGGCTGCGCAGCTGTGAGTCTGAGGTGGTAGTCTGCAGCACTGGGGCCCCTCAGGGCACTGTCCTCTCACCGTTTCTCTTCACCATCTACACTTTGGACTTTACATACAACACAGCTACCACCTGCAGAAGTTTTCCGATGATTCTGCTATTGTGGGCTGTGTGTCTGCGGGGATTTAACTGGAGTACCGGTTGGTTGGAGTCGGCCCGATGTTCCCCGGGTCCGATGTTCCCCGGGTCCAATGTTCCCCGGGTCCGATGTTCCCCGGGTCCCATGTTCCCCGGGTCCGGTGTTCCCCGGGGAACATCGGACCTTCCAAACGGCGGAGGGCCCGGTGTTCCCCGACTGCGGGCCTCGCTCATAGACATGTTATTGCTGCGCGCGGATAATGGAGCAACAAGCGGCTTTCGCTCATAACTAGTCTAGGGCTACTGAATACTTTATATTATACGCCTTGTAGATACGCCACAAGCGTCGTGACTTAGCCTCAAAGCCAGCCCTCTGAATAGGACTCGTCACAAAGACCTTAGAGCCGATCGTCACTTTGGCATTTAGCTCTAGACCTGACAGTGGAATGACAGACAAAAACAAACAGCTATGGCCACAAGTGTTCCTGACCCCACTATGGCTGCTCTGGTCATGACAGCTCTGTAACACAGCATCACAACGTTTTAAAGAACCCGCCACCGGGTGCACAGGATCTCCCACTGATCGCTCCAAAGCAAAAGAGTTCTGCTCCACCACCAGGACGTCGAGTGTCACTGAAGATGGAAGAACTGTCACTGAAACATCGTTAGGAACACAAACACGATTTTCCTCTTCCACCAGGTAGTCAGGTGTCATTGACCAAGGAAGAACCGGCACAGGGAAGTCATTGCCAGAAAGATCTTCCTCACTTTCAGATCCCACTCGTTTTGAACGTGTACCCATACAAACAGTAACTCCCTCCGGAAACTGCCTCTCAATTTCAGGGTTACTACATACAATAGGCGAATCAGACACCTGGACTGGAGGAGGCACATCAGCCCAGACCCGGCTATCTGCAATATCATTGCCCAAGATCACAGTGGCGCCATCTACTGGCAATGCTGGGTGCACTCCCATAGACTCCTCACCCTGGACAAAATCACAATGCAGAACTGTATCACATGGAACCTCCATTACTTTTAAAGCCATTCCCACAACTGGAAACTCAGAGCCTGTGAACTGCAAAGCTTTCGTTTCCAGACCCCCTCCATTGAAACGTGGAACAAGCTTCAAGTCACTAAGTTCCTCCTTTGTATGTTCAGTTCTAGGACTACACTGCATCTCCTGTCTCTTCAAATAGAGTTTCTGCCGCTCGATGTCAAGTGTAGCCAATTCAACCTCCTGCCTCATTATCTCACGTTCTCTCTCTGCCTCTACTTGGACCAACAGTAGCTCTTTCTGCTGCTCAAAAGTTAAACCAAACAACAAGTGAAACCAAAATGCCCATTCCAAATAATATTTTCTTCAAATTGTCCTCAAGAACACTCCTCAAGACAGTTGAATCCCCAATAAAAACTTTGTAAAACTGCAATCGCAATTAACTGCCTTTTAGTGCAGAGCTTCAAATCACTCTCACATGGTTCCTCCAGAAATTCCTCAACCACATCATCCATGATAACAAAAACAAAGACCCCCCAGAAGCTTAAGTGATAAACCACCAATGTGCCCTATAAAGTCAAGGATACCCCGCTAACTACCTACCCAAAAGCTTACTACCTCAAACCCTAGTCTTCGGGAAGCGTGGCGATGGGTTTTTATGCGCCAGATACCGATGGTACACAAGACGACCAAGCTGGCAATCAAGTGACCACGGCGCGCTCCCGAGCCGATGTAGGGAAAAGGGGAAATGGAAGCTACGACCCGCTCTTAACTTCCCCACTAAAGCCCCCCCCAAAAAAATGCAGTGAACCCACTGTTGGGAAACACCGCTAAGCCTACCAGGGATTCCTCAACTTCAACTTGTAGCACACATTACCATTTATACACTTACCTTCTGGGTCTTTACAAACAGCCACGGCTGACCAAACTAGGATGAAGTTTTTGACTTGCTCTCAAACAGTACAAAAACCTGAAGACCAAAAAAATACCTCCCGCACGTCTCCCACAAAGCGCACTAACAAAATGACGTCACAGGGAAACCCCCACTGAGCACGTCACACCAAACTCCAGGTACAGCTCAATTCAAAATGGCACTTAACCAACAAACAAACAAGAGCTGACACAAGACTAAAAAAAAAGCGCTCTCAAACAAAACCAGTTTACCAAAAAATATCAGATAACACAAAATGATATTTACCTCAAACAAAAGCGGGTTTTTAGGACGGAGCCCCCAACTTGTTACGGCCGGCTCAAGGCCACAACAAATAGGGAGACGAGACGGGGGTAAAAAGTGCAAAAAGTATATTTAATAACAAAAGGCGAGTATGACATTAACAAAAACAAGGTATGAGGTGTGAGCATGTTGTAATCAGTAGTGTGGTGCAGGTGTGTGGGTGCAATGAAAGCCGGTGTGTGGTGTTGAAGCCAATAATTCCCTTTGGCTGGCGTGTCCACAATTTGGTACAGAAATCAGACTAAAGATTCTCCAAGTTTAACATCTGCATTTAATTATCTTTACAATCAGATACAGAATATTCAACAAAAGAGCTCCTATTCTATGCCTGCTCTATCCCTGTGCGTTGCCCCTGTCCTGTCTGACCTCAAAACCCTCCGAGGGCACATATACGGGAGACTTCTGATGACGTCATCCATACGCGTCCAAGGGTGGGGCTTTCCGGGTGTGCTGACGTCCCTTGTCCACTGGGAGGCGTTAGAATGCTGTTGGTGAATTCCCTCTCCGCCTGATGGTGAGGGACTTTTGCTCTGTCAGCAGATAATGTTTATTATCGAACGTTAATAATTCGCCTTGTTCAAAGACGAAATCTTTTTTATAATTCCCGTCTGCTTATCCTGTGTCCTTGTGACTTAATCCCTGAGGGCACAGGTCTTTTTGCTTGGGAAAGAGACAAGAGTTCAATTCCGGGTCAATCAAATTCACATCTGCCTTTAGTCTATATTTAAAATATACAACAGTTCCCCTCTGTTGACCTATATTAAACCAATTTAGGTCACAATCTTTCAATATCCCTTCTGGGTGCCCGGGACTGGGAAGCTCGTCCATCATCATAATCTATTTACAAATATGTTTGCTTATTTTGCTTTTATTGAGCCCTATTCTTAAACATATGTTTTTATCTAATAAATCTATCTATACTGGTGGTTTGCTTTCATTCTCAGTGGCTCTGTGCCATTTCGTGGGGCTTTGCTCATTTTTCCAAATACATTTTGTTGAACCAGGAAGTGCTGTCACTTCCTTCTCTCAGACCGTTTGGGATAAATGTACATCGTTAATCAAATTGGTATTATCCGTACAGGAGCTAATCTATTTTAGCAGGTTTCTCTGGGGTTAGTCCCTATACAACGGTATTTTGATTCTCTAATCTGTTGCTGACAAATCGACAGCTCTTAAAATTCTCAAAACTACCTAAAGATCTACTTTTGTGCTATACCCAAATTCACCAAAATGCTTTTAAATGTTTTTGAATCTCTGTTGGTTCTAATCTATCTCATTAATCTAAGCTACATTAATCTAGGCTACACTCATGAACTTTATCTACTTTTGAAGTAACTACTTTTGGACATAATATGAAGGAAATGGTCTTTTTACCGTTTGATATTAACCCTGTCTAAAAATAATCTCTATTTTTTGAAAGCATCTATCTATTTTACACTCTATTGTGACTCCAAATCTTGGTTGTAGTTTGAGCCAAAGCATATTCCCAATTTTTGAGTTCTGATTGTAACAATTGCATTGGCAATAGATGATTTTTCATTGGCTAGTTCTTGTTCTGCAAATCACTATTCTATGTATTGTATTTCAGACAATTCCAAAAACAACACAGTCGTTCTCCAATATTAAAGACATACATCTAAATCAAGTTGCCTGAAAGGGATTTTAACTATTTTAAAACGTTCTCTACGATTATAAGGCTATGCATTTAATTATTTAATAAACAAAAGCACATTCATGGCTTCTGTCCGCTGCTTATAACTGTTTAAAGAGTTGTCCCAAACTTAATATGTGTAAATACATCAGCTGTTTGTAATAAACAATAACATTTAACCTGTTCTACAATGGAGCAGCTCAGAGGCTGCGTCAAGAGCAATGTTATATTTGAGCTATTTTTAGATTTAAAATTGTGTTAAAGCCTGTCGTTCTGTGTCTGCATTTTAATACTACTCTCTATAAACACATCTGCACTAGTTCCTACAGATGTGGAAAACAGAAACATCTAAAATCTGACTCCATTTGATTCCTTTTTACTTTAGTTATTAGAACAATTTGACCTTATTGATACTTATTTCCACAATAGAACTATTTTGATTATTCACTAGTCTAACTATTATTACTATTGTTTATTCTGACACCTCTTCTTAGCGACCTTTCAACCTATAGCTCCTCGAATCCAATGACATTATAGCTCCAGACTATTTCATTCTATTCTATTATTATTATTGTATGATCTATTATCTTAAAGAGTAGATCTGTTTGATGTTATAAGCGCTATTATTTCTCCTTTTGAATTTGCACAACACTAAATTTAGAATGACCCCCTATGGGACAAATATAGAATTTTATTTCATTTTGACAACTCCGAAAATTACTTAATAATTTTCCCATTTTGCTTTTTTAGGCTGCCCTTTCTATTATTTATTTGTTCTTGTAAATATATGTTTTACACTTCTTTCTAATGATTTAGAAGGTTAAGGACCATGACCACCTATGACAATAACATTACCATACTCCCCTCTGTTGGTCGTGGTCCAAAGTATAAAACATGCATCTGTGTGTGTGTAGATTACTGTTCCAATCCTCTCCAGTTGTTCCTCCCGGATCGTCCTCAATTCATATTGTGGGCTTTGGTGCCAAAGCAGAGGCTCATTTCCTTATGATCCATACTACTGTCATCCCTAGAAGCAGGGGTAGTTTATCTCTCATCTGAAAAACAAACATTAGAACACAAGAAATGCCCACTTCCCTCTCTTCGCATTGTGC